>JABTTQ020000658.1:0-221508 GCA_016081115.2 Rehmannia glutinosa | reverse complement strand
ACGTATTGCTCCGGTTTCCAATTTGAAATGTCAACTCCATTTTTATCAAAAATAAACTTCTTGTTAAATACTCCAAAAATTAGTAAAACATTTTAAATCACGAACATTTGGACAACATTATAAACATAGTAAACTCATTTAAACAAAAACCATCAAAAGTGTTGTCCATTTATATCGAATAACAATCCCTAAGAATACTCCATGAAATTAGTAAAAACATTTTAAATTTTTATGAGTATTTGACAACATTGTTTTGGTGTAAAAACCAATTAACACAAAATCATCAAAAGTGTTGTCCAATTTTATCGAAATAATAAACTCTAAGAAATACTCCAAAATTAGTAAAACATTTTAAATCATTTGGAGTATTTGACAACATTTATAAACATTGTTTTGGTATAAAAACTTATTTAAACATAATCATCAAAATCTATAAAAACATTTATCTAACAAAAACTCCCCCTTTTGATGATTACAAAACCAAAACAATTTTAGGAAGTTGATTTAAAACAAAACAAATTTTCCGCCTAAAACATCAAACCATTACAAGCAAGATTTATCATAAGTACAAATACACAAGGATAAGAAAGCAAAAGATTTTTCAAAATCATTTTTGCACAAGCTCCCTATCAATATGCATATCAAGAACAAGCATACAAACAACTTGACTAAAAGTCCAAAAGCTTAGCTTTTACAACTTGCTTGAATTATCATGACTTATAAGCTCCCCTTGTCAAAATATCATTAGTCAAGAAGATAAAAGTCCATAATACATCACATGGACTAAGTATTGTTCATAGCTTTTCGCTTTTAAGAGTCTTAGCTTATAGCTTTTTCATGAGCTTATTTTGGCTTTTTAAGCACATGAGCGTTTTTTCCTCGTTTCTCCTCTTTGGAATCATCAAAAAGAATGTTAGCACGATAAAACATCATACAATTGTATTAAAGTGCGCAATTTAATCGACGTATCTAGCATTTTGAAAAAGTTAAGCTTAAAATTCCAAATGAAAGGAAAAATTGATCATTTGACTTTGCAAAAGCTCATTTGATTGATAAAACATGATTTATATAAACTTGAAGACTTTTCAAATCGAGAGAATCA
This sequence comes from Rehmannia glutinosa, assembly GCA_016081115.2. Taxonomy (NCBI): domain Eukaryota; kingdom Viridiplantae; phylum Streptophyta; class Magnoliopsida; order Lamiales; family Orobanchaceae; genus Rehmannia; species Rehmannia glutinosa. The sequence goes on along the minus strand of JABTTQ020000658.1, from coordinate 220,406 downwards.
TGTGAGGTGATGAATTTTTCATCGATATCGTTTGGTTTAACATTCTGCGTCGTTAGAGAAAACAAGATGATAACGCTTTGTAATACATTTAAGCCAAAATTTTCATCACCAATTGCAATAATACAATATTCATCCATCAACAATCATCATTCACAACACAATTATATAAGAAATCTATCAATATATCAAGTGAGCAATTTCTCAAGGGTTCAACCCATTGAGTTAAAGGAGTAGAATTAACTTACCATTTAATCGTAAAGATGAGCATCAATGATGATAACCGAGCTAGGTAGTCCCCAAAATATATAATTCATGCATCAAAACTCATTTGAAGTGAATTGTGTGTGAAAAATGCAAAGGGACGAAAAAATGAACCAAAAAACAAAAATTGCTCATTTGGAAAACATGACCGTTTTAAGCCAAAATTTTACCAGAGGCGACCTGGGCGAGCTGACCGGTCGGACGGCTTTGGCGGCCGCCTTGCCCCAATCAAAATGATGGTTCATTTACCGCTTTGAAAATCAGAAATTTGATCCAAAAAATCCGATTTTTTCCCCTAAGTTTTGAAAACGTGGCAAAATCTGGCAAAACGTAGACCTCATTCAATATACATTATGTCATAATCAAGCTCGAAATGAGGTAAAATACTCGCGGTGAGCGATTAAAAAGTCCATGAGTTATCTTTGAGACTTAAAACACATCTCAAGTTTTTGTTAAAACATGCAATCCCAAAAAAAATATTGAATCTCAATATGTTTAGTTCGATTATGACGAACCATATTTTGAAAAATAAGATTTACACGGACTTGTTATCCGAAAAATAATAACGTTTTAAAACTTTGAATGAACAAGTTATAAGAAGAAATGCCTTACAAATATTTGAAAATTTCTTTAACGACACTTTAAAGAGATTCGTTGGGATTGTTTTAAGTCAAACATATGTATAAGGCAATAGAATATCGAGTCTAAGGGTAATAAACGAATGAACATACCTCAAAATTAGTTTGTCAATGCCTACTTCAACCTTTTGTCAATTTTCGCATTTCTAGCCATATAGGTTGAAATAGTTCTTTCTTCTTCAATGTCTCGCTTCTTCTTTTTGAGTGTGGAATATAATCACCTTCTTGGCATTCCAATGATCAAATTTGAGCTTCCTCATCATGATCATCTTAGGTTCTGCTCGCATTGACTTGGAAAATATCTTGCACAAATATTCATTAGTAGCACCAAAATATTATCAACATAAATTCACACAAGTAAACAACCTTGCCCTTTTCAAAACAAGAAGTGTAGTATCAACTTTACCTTTGTAAAATAATTTTGCAAAAATAGCTAAGTCTATCAAACTATATACGGTACTTATATCAACCGTACAAGGCCTTTTATAAAAACTCATGGCCTAAAATTTAAACTCCGATAGACTTCTATTTGAATAAAACCATTTAGAAAATTGGATTTAACATCCATTTGGTAAAGCTTGAAATTTTCTCAAAACAAGAATGGGCAAGTAAAGTGCAAATAACTTCTAAATGTGCTATGAGTGCAAATATTACATCAAAATCATTACCTTCTTGACAATATCATTGAGCTACTAACCTTGTCTTGTTCATCAAACTTGTTACGAGAAATATCATAAATTTCTTGCAAAATCTTAACAAGATATTTTGCACACGAGCATAGTAATATCGAATAATAGATACCTTTATTTTAAGCACCACATACTATGCATCATCAAAGTCTAATAAATCATTCAAGGTCAAATAAGCTAAGAAAGCTACATAAAGGTCTCTTTTGAAATTTGACAATAAGAGGCACATAGTTGAGACCTCATTTACAAGAATCATATGAACAAGAGGTTAGACATAAGTATCCAAGAATAGTGGCATTTATAAGTGCAATAAAATGCATAACTTAGTAGATCAATTGTTTTATCAAAACAAAATATAATACTTTACAAATCTTGGATAAAACAAGCTATGTTAAATAATGCCTTCTCAAAAAAACAAAACATCCTCTTTAATGGCACTTGTATAAAATAAGTACATAGCATATGGCACAACATGTATCGAGTCATGAGATGAATAACAATAATGAGCGTACCTCGATAGTTCATGTTTCTCTTGATATATTACTAGTAGATAACCATATGTAAATTCTACACAATTCTTCAACCAAATTTAGCACAAACACAATAATACATGTGTAGGCTAAGCAATAAGAGATGTCTTAAGCATGCTTTGCTATATAACTACATAGGAGATAATAAACCACGTAAGTCTAATTAAATGCACAAGAGTTTTAGAAACATCATGCGAGTCTTTTTCAAAAATTATGAAACTCACAAATATATTGAAGACCTAAATTTTAAAAATATGAAAACTCATATTGCAATAAAGACACAAATAAAAACATGCAAAGAATAAAATGCATATTTAAATAGGGAGATACGGTTTACAATTTCGCCATTTCCATGGGTTGTGTCGTTCCCATTGTTGATGATATCTTCCCCGTTTGAACATCTTCATGTTGATGGTGGTTTCCCAATTGCTCCATTTCCAAGCATTGTGGCCTTCCCGTTGTTGATAGTGTCTTTCTCTTGGAATTTATTTTGATGTTGTCTTCTCCTTTGATCAAATGAAATGGTCATTTGATGTCTTCTCAGCGGTATATTTTCCTCGATTATTATTCCGTCTAAAGTACCTAATATGACATTATTTTGTGGTACCCTCAAGTGTTTGGGTCCTTTGAATTAGCTTTGAGACTTTTTAAGTCTCCAATAATAATTAGAGCTATTTCTAGCCCGACAAAGTATTAACCGTGTGACCCGTTTTACCCAATAAAACAAGTAGTAATTTTGGGAGCATAATGACCAACATGCATAGGGACTTGATTTCTTTTCATATAATTAACAATACTAGGCTTATAAACAAGTCCTTGTTTTAATTTATCACAACTATGAACATCAATAATATCGGTCATTTTATCGATTCAAGTTGGATTTTGATAAATCATTTTTCATGAATTAATATCCTCAACAAGAGTACTATTTTCTTTCTCAAGGTTTCTAACTTTGTCAAGTGTGGTGGTGTGATCACATGAAAGTGATTCATAAGAGGAAAATAAATTATCCTTATCAATTTTCAAAATATTGAATTCCTTTTTCAAATTTTTGTATTTAACAAGTAAGCTTTGGAATTCATTTTGAAATTCATCAAAATCATTTTGCAAATCACTATAACCATTTTGTAATTCATTATCATAAGAAGTGGGAGGTTTTGAACTTACCTCGTTTTCTTCTTGAAGCCCATAAGACATCGTCGTTTTCATCGACGTTTTAAGTTGTAGGAAGCTCATCCCAAGTTGGGTTTGTATCCATTTGAAAAGTAGATGCTTTTGAGTGGCTCCTTTCATTTGCATATACTTCTTCTAATTTTCTCCATACTTCATGTGCGGATTTAATTCCTACAATATGATTATATTCCAAAATGGTAAGTGAACAATACAAAATATTAAGAGCTTTACCATTTATGGAGATGATTTTCTTTTCTTCATCATTGAGCTTTTTGAGGCCTTGTGTGGTGTGTTCATCATTGGAATGGATTCTTCATTTACGATTTGTGTTCCAAATATCGAACCCGCAACCTTGTAGATAGCATTCATTCTTTCTTTCAAAATCAAAATTTTGGAATCGAATAGTGGTGGCTTGGTGGTGGAGGCGCCTGAAGGTAGACTTCGTTCGTAGCGATGATCGTTGCCTCTTTACCGCAATGTGGAACGAGCTTGCCAAAAGAGTTTGGTTACGATACCACTTGTAAGTCCAAGTGGCTCACGATAATCTAGAGGGGGTGAATAGATTATCTCCATCTTTCGATTATGCCCTCTTTTTGAATCAAATACGCCTAAAACAATAATAAAAAGTGCGGAAGTAAACAACGCGCGTCGATTTAAAGAGTTCAACCCATCTAGTGGCCTAATCCTCTACCACCCCAGAGATCTCCCGGATAGATTTCAAAAAAGAAAAGATTTTATTAATTACCAAAATTAATACAACACCTTACAACATCACCTTGAAGAGGCACCACACTCTTCTACAACACCACCTTTGAGATTACCACAATCTCTCTCAAGATTACCACAATCTCCAACGGCACCTTGTGAAGATTACCACAATCTTGAACCTTGAAGAATACCAAATTCTTCAATACCTCAAGAGCACCACACTCTTGAAACACCTATCACCTAGATCACCCAAGTGTATTCTTTCCACAAGAATACTCACAAGGATATGTTGTGTTGAATGATGACAAAAATCAAGATTACAACTCAATAATGAATATTACAATTTGAGTGCAAGTGTAATCAAGAAATAAAGCCTGACCTCAAGATGTGAAAGTGAAAATACTTAGGCTATAAATACAACAAGAGTGTTGAATATGAAAGCTTGGAAATTTGCGATTTCTTGTTGTGTATTTTGATTGTATGTGTTTTCTCTTGTGTCTTCAATTCATCCTCTATTTATAGGGAAGTCTTCACCAACATAGGCTCCTTCTTCTTCACTTTTGTCTACAAAAAGAGGATCACAAAGATGTAGAAATATTGTACAAAATTGAAAAGCAAAATTCGCATTTGTCAAGGAGTTCAATGGTACAAATTTTTCTTGTCAAAAGATTGCCTGGCGCAACCGGTCGCTCAGTATAAGATTTGAGCGTTTGAATGAAAATAGTGCGATCTAGGTAAGGGTTGCGGGTGCGGCCGGTCAAGGTGGGAGTGCGACCGGTCGCCTAGGAAGCGGCACGTCGCACCCACCTTTCCCGTCACCCTCCCCCTTTTTTCGCTGCACTGGTTTCATGCTTTCATTCTCATGCGATCTTGAGTACCCGACCTCAATTTGAAATGTTGTCCGATTTTATCAAAAATAAACTTCAAGAAATACTCCAAAAATTAGTAAAAACATTTTAAATCACTTGAAGTATTTGGACAACATTTATAAACATAGTAAACTCAATTAAACAAAACCATCAAAAAGTGTTGTCCATTTATATCGAATAATAAACTCTAAGAAATACTCCATGAAATTAGTAAAAACATTTTAAAATCTTTTAGAGTATTTGGACAACATTGTTTTGGTGTAAAAACCAATTAACACAAAATCATGAAAAATGTTGTTCAATTTTATCGATAATAAACTCTAAGAAATACTCCAAAAATTAGTAAAAACATTTTAAATCATTTAGCGAAGATTTGACAACATTTATAAACATTGTTTTGGTATAAAAACTCATTTAAACATAATCATCAAAATCTTGATAAAAATATTTATCTAACATAACATTGTCGACCAGTGGTGGTTATTTTACAAATGGGACGCGTGCTAAAGTATTTAAAGGTATTTGTTGAGTAAATTACAATTTTTATTATTATTTGTTTTCTCAATAATCATTTATTTAATATAATATTTGTAAAATTATTACGAAGCAAGTCAAGGTTTCAAATAACTTCTTTGTTACAAAGTTTTATGTGAATGATCGATTGAGGAAATACAAGAATTTAAGAAAAGGTTTGTGTGACTAATGGTTTAAAATAATTTTTTTATTAAATAGTTGGAAATTACTATTTATATAATTAATATTTTATTAATTTTTTACGATAATAATTTCATTTTTTAGAACAGAACATCAATAATCCAACATTTTCGATAAGCCATGTTTCAAATCCACGATCGACAACGGTGTTGGAGGAACTAGAATTTCAAAATTCTCATTGAAGCACTTTAGAACATCTTTATGCGAATGATGCGGTAATATAAATATTGTTGTGGTTCAATCTTTTATTCAAAACTTTATATTATATCTTTTGATGTTTTCAAGTTTTTATTTATATAAGTAGGAAGCTTTTGGGTTTGTGCAAGGATATTTGGTGTTTTTCGGATGAATGGTGGTACATTTAGTGCACAAGATGTACCAAAAATCGCATCAAAATTATTGATCAGTATCTTGCATTAAATGTGACCATTTGCGAGGAAACGGGATGTATACGGTAAATTTGTGTTATAATTATTACAAGTGAAGATAAAAAAATTTGTTTGAATTGTTTTCGATTATAATTTATTATTTTTTTTATATGAAAAGATATATGATTCACTTCCAAGTGGTAGATGAATCGGCAAGTGCAACCTGCTTTGTTGGGATAGAGAGTGTGACTGTTGGTTTGGAGACCTTGTGCGGTTTGAGGGATGAAAGTGTTAAAGTAATTTTTATTTTTAAAAGCTTTAAATATATTACATATATTAAATGAATATATATTATATAATTATAAAAAAAAATTCTGTTTTAAACGAAAGAAGGTCTGCGATGGTCGCTGTTGAGTTACGGTAAGAGTTGCAAGGCCTTATTGGCAAGATGTTGCTTTTCAAAGTTCAAATTAAAGAGGAACAATTACGCAACTATCTTTGGAGCTTTTACGTGGTAAAAGCTTACGTGGATCGAGGATTTAGTGTGGAAATATGGGGCTACTTCTCTGAAAGTCGGGTAAAATTTAAAAAACATTTACTACATATATTTATTTAATATTTTTATATTTTTAGGAATCGGACTATTTGTCAAAGCTTGAGGAGAAAAGCTTCGCCGTGAAAATGTAATACTTTGGTCTTTATGTTTTGTTTATATTCGTTTTGTGAATTAAAAAATATAAAATTTGATATTGATTGTTCCACGGGAATTAGATGATAGTTCGTCGGGGATGAAGTTAACACACCTAGCAAAGGCTTTGCAAACGCGATCGGAATGATGTGTCGCCACTTGCTAAGAAAGGACTTTGAATGGCGGTTTCGTCTTCTTGACGAGCATGAAGACAAGAGCGTTATTAAAAGGAAGAAGATTAGATAGGCATTAAGTAGTTCTTTTGTTTAAGGATTAGTTTTGGGTATTTAAACACTAGCATTATAAGTAGTTGTCTATTTTGAATATTGGTTAAATTCAGTTTTTATTATTATTATTGTAGATTAAATTTAATAAAATTTTCTATTGAAGCTTAATAATGTCTTGTTTTTATTTCCATACGACCTCACGATAATTTTACGTAATTAAAATTTAACATAATTTTCTTTTTAATATGTAAATTAACAAATTAAAAATTGCAAAAGTATTATTTACTAATTAATTTAATTAATATTTAAACAAAATTAGATTAATTAAATAAATATTTTAATTAATAATTAATTAATATAATTAAAATATTTAAAATGAGTTGATTAATTAATTAAATTAATATTTAATTTATAAGGATTTATGTAATTTTATAAAAAGGTTTATTAATTCGTGAAAATAATTTTATTTTTTATTTGTTCATGTTTTTGAGATATTAATTTTTTTATTCTTAATTAAAATTGTAAAATACATATTACATATCTAAAATTATTATTACCACTGAACAGATTCCACCGCTGCTCTAGGAGTAGGGTCAAGTTGGTTTCAAGTTCATAATACAATCAATCGATAAACTAAATTACAATCATACAAAAACAGTTTTACAAATAACCATGTAAACCATGCGGGACATTCTTTGAAATATCACATTCCTCATTTAGCAAATGAAATATGTAAACTAAAAATACACAAACATCCTTTGAGAGCCCTATAGGATTCCACCACTCTCTCTAGGAGTAGGGTCAAGAGTTTAATTCTCAAAGTTCATACTATACAACAATTCTAACATAAAGCATAACCAGCAATTTAATTTGAGCCATTCATTTCACGGATAATTTAAACAATAAGCGAAATTAAATAACTACAAAGTACACCCATAACATATACTATCCTATCCCTATCTCAGTTAATAAGCTTTTTCAACTATGAAGCAATATTCAACACATCTGTTCCCAATTTAAATTTTAAACTCCAAATATATAGAATTTGAAAAATCTTTACCATTTCTGTAATTAAAATCGACTGATTTTATAAAAACTGATTTCATTCATTCATCATTTTATGGAAAATTTTAAATATGTAAAGATATATCCAATATACACATGTGATTTATAGCTGTCATTAATTTTACCTAAATTGCAAGATACTATTTAACATATCACAGCCATCCCATATTTATCCATCCACAGTCTATATAAACCATTTCAATCATTCAAAACGGATTTAGAGATAAAAAAAATATAACTATCACATCACATCTCATTGTGGAACACAGAAAACTACACATTTTTCAGAGTTGAATATGAGAAAGCTATCAGGACATTGTGTTATCGGAAGTAAGAGAAAGAACAACTCAGAAAATGTAAAGGGTATGTTGCTTCTATATATTTTTTAGGCTGTCAAGATATACTTCTGATTTTTGATAAGCAATTGTTTTTTATTTACACAATTATTATTGTTTTCTGTAAACCATGTAAAGTACTTAAGTATGATAGCTATCCCTGGCTTCAATATATCTAGATAGTGGTTTGCTGCTTATGTATCATGTTTTTGTAAATTGTTTGTAGGTTTTTTCTGTATTTAATGTAAGCTAGAAATGACATACCTAGAATTTATGTTCAAACATACTAAATGAGTCTATATAGAGCTGAATGTGTTCAAGTAATCCAAAAAAACTTGGTTTTAAAAAAAACAGACTCAGAAGAAAATATTAATTATTACCTTAGATGTTTGCTTGGTCACTCTAAAACCTTAATTTTCATTATCTGCCAATAGAAATAATGAGGTCAGAATACTTCATATAAAAATTGAATGAAAATTGAAATTTGAGAATAATAAAAGTATAATACTTATCTTTTTGGATGATGTGAGTGAAACTTTGTTCCATACGAAATAAGCTAAGCCCCCGCCTTCCTCAATATTTTTTTTGGACTATCATTTTCTTTACATCCCATATATCAACCAAAATCAATAAAAATATAGTCAAAATACATTGAGTCTCAATAGGATTCCGCTACTTTACGAGTAGGGTCAAGTTGGTGTTAACCTCAAAGTTTTACAAAGTATATTTAGACAATTAGGATTTTAAAATAACTAATAAAATTAACATAAATACAACTTTGAAATTATAGTGTATATTATAATTTTCTATGTTTTTTTTTCTGTATGAATAACTATATAACATAAACCTTTTAAAAATATAATTACATTAATTTATATGTTAGTTTAAAAAACATTATATACAATAATTTGTATCATCTTATTTTCTCAAAAAATTAAATTAATAATATTTTTTAAATAACTGATTACAAAACTTAGATAATCCAAAAAAATTGTATGTAATATTAGTTTTTTAACTGACTATGTATATTTCCTAAAATATTATTTTCTTACTTTTATTTTTTAATCTTACTAGCATTAGAAAAATATATCATCATATAGATTTTAAGAAAATAGAAAGGAATAGTTAAGTAAAATAAAATTCCAGTTTAATCTTTTTTATTTGTTAATAAAATATCAATATACATTTTGGAACAGTTAGTTTTAAATTTTAAAAAAATCAGTTTTCACATACTGTTGCACAGTTTTTAAAAAACTTGAAAACAGGCAAAAACAAATACGATTTAAGTGTAAACAAAAATTAGGGTTTAATCATTTCTATTCTTTACGGAAAAAAAAATTAGATAAATTTAAAAAAATTAGAAGTAAAAAAACAAAGCGAGATAGTTTTAAGAAAAAAATATTTTATCAAAATATAACAGATGGTAATAAGCTGATATATAAATAAAAAGATTAAAAGATTAAAAAATAAAAAAAGCCTTACCGATTCAAGCGACATCATTCATTTTGGTGGAATAACCATTTAAAAAAAAAAGAAATTCCAGAAAATCCCAAATATCAGCTGAACTTGTTGTTTCCGTCAACACTCTTTGCAATGGTGGTCCAAAAATTTTTTAAATCGCCCAAAAATAGTGTGGAACATACGGATCTAACCGATTACTTACGGATCGTAAGAAAATCATAATATTTTTAGGTTTTAAACAAAATTTTATGTAAATCCATCCTGTTAAAGTGGCTATGAAGAAACCACACGGATCTATGGCTTACAAAGTAGATGTTCAAAACCTGCTTTGCGAGAACAAAAAATATTGCCTAAAAACACCTAAAAAAATCTGTAATATGAACATTTGAAGCTTCATTTTCCGAAAACATAAGCGAAAATGAACAAAAAAATAAACAAAAAACTAACCAAACAAAACCATCGATCTTACAGATTTCTTCACAGCATCTAATGGAATCGAAAGTTTTCCACAAGACTGAGAAAAAATAAGATATTTCTAGGTTAGATTTCACTTTGATTCTGTTAAAAGATCGAGAAAAAAATGAGAGATGTGAGATGAGAGATTAGGGTTTCTTAGTGAGAGAAGAAATTAGAGAGAGAGAGAGAGAGAGAGAGAGAGAGAGAGAGAGAGAGAGTGTAAAGAGAGAGGAGATGAATGAAATGATTCATTTCACAACTCATGAATGAAATGATTCATTTCACAACTCAAAACCGATGGATTCGATAGAGGGGGGTGGTATTGGAATGGTTGTTTTCATCGGGGCCATCCGATTTCAAATCGGATGGCTAACGTTTTTTTCTTTTTTTTTTTGATTTTAATTAGTTGTTCATGTGTGCTTTTGTTATGACACGTGTATTAAGTTTCTAGATTGTTCTATTAGGCATATAAAATGGTTGATTTGTGGCCATCCGATCTGAAATTGGATGGCTCGAGGTTTTTTAATTTTTTTCTTTTTTTACTGAAACGAGGATTGGTAATTTGTACTTAAATTGGGCCTATTCAAGAATTAAGATTATGACATTTTTTAAAATAGATGGGCCTGGTCCAATATTTTATAATTGGATCTATTCAATGCATTTTTTTAAAAGGTGGCCCAATATATATTGTGGTTTTAATATATATTTTAAATTAAACTAAACAAATAAATTAAATTTACTAAAAATGAAAAATTAATTTAATTTTTGGAATTTTTTAATTCCTTTAGCATATAATTTTACTTATTATTTTAAAATTATTTTAAAATATGTAATTATTTTAATTCTAGCAATTTAGTTGTAATTAATAAAAGTATAATGTTGTAAAATTTATAAATATAAAATACTTATTGGAATTAATAACTTATTACTTTTTCATATCAAAAATGCATTATATTGCTAATAATATTTTATATATTTAATTAATTTTTCTATTTTTGGTTAATAAAAGTATCGAATAAAAGTATTTTTGTTTATTTTAATTTCATTTATATAATTGTAAATATATATAATTATTTGAAAAAGCTATTTTGTCTTGATTAATTAATTTTGTATCTTATTTTATTTTTATCTATGCGAAAAATATGAGAAGCTCAAATTTGACGATTTCTAGCATGGATGCGATAAAAGATTTGCAAGATCGACCTAAAAGACGGTTATCCAACCACTCACTTATACACATACAAATACATATCCGTCAATGACCAAGGAATAAATACGCGATCGTCGTCGAGGTTATGTAGACTAACTAATGTTCAAAGTCAATTACCTGCACAAATATTAATGCATATAATTATATTCCCGATTCGATCATTCTGGATGGTACGTCACATTTAATTTTAAATTGTTTATTTTCATTATTTGTTATTATTTAATGTTGAATATTTATTAAGATACATATATTTTACATTTTATAAAATATTTCATTATAAAATTGTGTGCAATTTGTTTATTTAAATTACTCAAATATAATTTTCTTTTATTTTGTCGAGAAAATATTCTAATGTCTTCAAAAGACGGTACAAGTCTATGCAAACCAGGTTGACTTGCAAGGGTTCACAAGTAGCATTGTTAATCCAATGATGCAAAATGCCATTTATTAACATCACTAATGGTAAATTAAGTTTCTACAATTTTTTATTATTTTGTATAATTTATAAATTTAAACTTACATATATTCGTTTGAGGTGTATCTATTTTAGTAATTTTATTTTTACAATTACAGGGATATCTTCTTCAAAAAGAATTTCAGCATACAATAAAAATAAAAAAAGCAATGGTGGTTCTTCAAGTGTTCGTTCGGACTCAACGAAAATTATTGATCTAACATGTCAGGAATCTACGTGTATGGATGGCATTTCTAATTTTACAGCAATATTCGATGGCACTAACAATGATTGCACCCATTATTCGTCAAATGGGACATCCGTAGTTGAAAAACAAGGTATGTATGTTATGAATTCAAGTTCGCAATGAAATTATAAATTTAATAAATAAATTTCCACTTAATATATTTGTGTGATATATGTGTCATTTATTTTTTGTAGAGTATTGGGATATTGGAGATGCAACATACAAATGTGAATTTTGTTCTGCGATGTTTTGGTTTGAAGAAAGGTTACTCTCTATCCAAAATCTAAACCCGTATATTCTTCGTGTTGTGGTCATGGCATAATTGAACTTCCCCGTTAAGGAACCACTGTTGTCTTGGAGATTTGTTGTTTGGAGTGGGAAATAAGAGCAAGCACTTCCGGGACAATATCATATCATACAATAATATGTTACTTTCACATCGATGGGAGGCAAGATTGAAACCGGCGTAAATAAAGGCAAATGTCCTCCTGTTTTCCGATTGCATGGGCAAAATTATCATCTAATGGGAAGTTTGTTGCCATCGATAGTGTGACACCTAAATTCGCACAATTATACATATATGACACGGACAATGAAATATCGATAGATTAAACTCGATCGGTATGTTTATTTGTCAATCTCAATATTTGATTTTAATTGTTTATGTAATATGTCCCTAATTTCTTTTTTTTTTTATAAGCAGGAGTGAGCATAATAATTTGCACGAGTCTATCGTCAATTATTTAAAGAGAATCTAGATGAAAACAATGTATTAGTTAAGACTTTTAGAATGGCAAAATAGAAGATTTTAGAAAGCGGTCAACGTGATATTTGTTTGCGTCTAATCGGTCGGAGAAGTATGGATGCTAGGAGATCAATATGCCTTCAAGTTAAGGGTTCTTCTGCTCTTATTGTTGGAGATTTTGATCAAGCACTTAGGAGACAGAGATATATTAGTGAAATAAAATCGGCGTTTGAAACGGATAAATGAGTTGAATGCTTCATACTTGGATTTACAATATCCGTTGTTATTACCTGCTTATGCGGTGAAGATGGTTTCGGAGAACATGTCGTTTTTACGTCCAAAAAAAGGAATCCAGGAGGCGTAAAAACGTTAGTGTGAGAGAGCTTTTTGCGTATCGACTACGATAGAGATGATGAACCTCCTACAATTTTGTCGTCTAGAAGATTATTTCGGAAATTCATTGTCGGCGGTTATACAATGGTTGAGTCGGCGCAATTAAAGTATGTCACGGTTGAATCGAGAGGAAGTTGTGTTGCGACATTTATAAGTCTAACTAACGCGTTGTTGCATGGAGACATCAATCCCGGTACTCGGGAAAGCGAATTATATTATCTTCTACCTTTACGGAGGTGCTCGGTATATGATTGAGTTATCGAGGATGCCATGGCTATATGTCGATGGGCGAGGATACCGGACTTGTTTATAACATTCACTGCCGCAATCAAAGTGGCGAGAAATCCTAAGATTTCTTGAGAAAAAGAAATTGAATCCACGAGGACCGACGATATTGTCTATAGGGTGTTTAAAATCAAGTTGGATTCCTTGATCAAAGAGCTTCGACAAAATAAACTCTTTGGTGAAGTCATTGCGGTGAAAAATTCATTTCAATTGTCCGTTTCTTCAAATATGATTAATATATTTCTAATTTTATCCTTTTGTTTTTATTGCGATTGTATACACGATAGAGTTTTAAAACGTGGCTTGCCACATGCCCATATTTTGGTGTTTTTGGCAAAAGAAAACAAGTATCCGATTGTCGATGATATAAATCGAATTATATCAATGAAATACCCGACGAGTTTAGACCCGTATATTACAGCGGTAGTGAAGGACCATATGATACATGGTCCATGCGATGATGTTAGAAAAACTTCTCCTTGCATGGTGATGGCATTTGCACTAAACATTTCGAAAAAATTTGTAGATGTGACGACTATTGATGATGAAGGTTATCCACGTTATAGGCGTAGGAATAATGGGAGGGACAGTGGAAAAAAATGGAGTACCTCTTGACAACAAATATGTTGTCTTTGCCTGAATCGTTATTTGTTGATGAAATATGGAGCTCACATCAATGTGGAATGGTGTAACCAATCAAGGTCGATAAAGTATTTGTTCAAGTATGTTAATAAAGGAAATGACCGTGTCACCGCATCGTTCTATCACGAGTAGCAATGACGAAGAATCTGGAAAAAGCTGTGAGAGGTGAGAATGTATTACGATTGTAGGTATGTTTAGTCTGCGAGGCAACATGGAGACTCGGGATTCGAAATTCAATATAAATATCCTCCGATTGAACGTTTAAGTTTTCATCTTCCCGATGAACAAAACATTATTTTCTCATTCGAAAGAATAGATGACGTTCTTAAGAAGGATTCGGTAAAAAGAAAGTATGTTTTTAGCATGGATGGAATCGAATAAAATCTATCATGAAGCGAGAGAGCTAACATATCTTTGAAGCTCCCACAAAATTCACGTGGAAACCGAATCTCGAGAAAAATGGATGCCGAGACAAATTGGCAAATCTATAGGGCGAGTTTTTTATGTGCCCCCAGTACATGATATGTACTATCCGAGTGTCTTCTCAATGTTGTTAGTGTAGACAACGTGCCATGAAGACTATAAGAAGGTCGGCGGTGTTCAACATTCTTCCTATCGAGGAGCTTGCTTTGCTCTAGGATTGTTAGAAGATGATAGGGAATATATTGATACCATCAATGAAGCGAGCTCCTGGGCTTCGCGGAGAATCTTAGAGGTTTATTTGCATCATTGCTTTCGTCAGACTCCTTGAGCCAACCGGATAATGTCTGGAGCAAATGTTGGGAATTTCTTTACGATGATATTTTATACAAACGTCGACGCCTTTTACAACATCAAGGTATTATTTACCAAAAATTATGTTGATTACTAAAACCTTTTATATTTTTATAATATTAATTTGTATAAATAATTAGTATTATGATCTTATGAAACATTTGGTTTTGAGTGAGAACGAAATCAAGAATCTTACGTTGTTGGAAATTGAGAAATTATTGCGAAATGACTCAATGCCATTTCCGATCTTGACACCATTCATAAGAACCAAAATAGACTTATATATGACGAGTTGCGTTATGATCGTGATGTTCTTTTGCAAGAGAACAAAGACCTCGTCTCGAAACTTAACAATGAAGCGACATAAAGTTTACTCAGCGATAATGCGTGTTGTGCGATCAAATAAAGGTGGGATATTCTTTGTCTACGGATATGGAGGAACAGGAAAAACATTTTTGTGGAAGGCTTTATCTTGAGGATTGAGGTCGAAAGGAGAAATTGTCTCAATGTTGCATCTAGCGGTATAGCTTCTCTTCCTTGCCGGTGGGAGGAAGTCGCACATTCGCGATTTGTTATTCCATTGAACCACATCGGACTTAACTTGCAATATCAATCAAGGAGTCCGCTTCTTTGAGCTTATTATTCGTTCTAAACTTATAATTTGGGATGAGGCACCGATGATGCACAAGCATTGCTTCCGAGCATTACACGAGACTTTCACGAGGTCTTTTGAAACTCATCGACCCAAGTTGGAACATAAACCTTTTGGAGGGAAAACCGTTGTCCTTGGTGGGGATTTTAGACGGATCTTGCATGTTATTCCCAAGGGAACTCGGCAAGATATTGTTAATGTGTCCATTAACGCGTATTTTTGTGGAAAGACGCATTGTCCTTAAATTGACTAAGAACATGCATCTTCAAAACCTTGGTGATAGCGATGATTTTAAAGATTTGGCGAATTCTCATAATGGATCGCAAGCATTGGTGATGGAACAATCGGAGGTTCAAATGATGGTTGTGCCATGATTGATATACGAAGATATCGGCTTGAATCTTGGGTGATCCGATTGCAACTATTGTAGAAAGTACTTATCGAATGTTAAAGACGCCATTGATGATCGGCGTACTTGAAAGAAAGAGCTATACTAGCTCTACCTTAAATGTTGTCGAATCTATAAATCAATATATGACGTCTTTAAACTCATCGGAGGGGCCAGACCTATTGTTCGCCTTTATTTTTAGCTCACAAGTGTACGGTGTCACGTTATAGAAAAGGAGTAGCAAGGTCGTATCCACGGAGACTAATAAATTTATACGCTAAGTATTGAACTAAGACAATCTTATTTTTATTTAGACGATCGTAATTTGATGATTGTTGTTATGAGATTAAGACAATCTAGACTACTAAAACACAAGATTAAGATAATACAAATGATAGAAGTATTAAGATGATGAGATGGATTCCCGAGTTAAGGTTTCGATTAATACCCCTCTTGTTGTCGATTTAATCAAAGCTAAGTTATTATCAATATTCCTATAAGACGATCACAAAGATATTTTATCCTCCCTCTCGAGATGCATATAAAACGTAGATTGAAATACCTATGCTAGCATCTCTACTCAACATGAAGTATTCAACTCCCCAAAAGTTCAAAAGATCAATTGTCTTCACAAATATATACCAACCTCTCAATTCATGCAAATATTTGTGTCGAAAATACTCAAGATCTAATATTGAAACTCATCTCTCTAGTTATGAATCAATATATCAAACAAGTTAAATCATTGATCAAGTGATAAAACAAGAATAAGCTCCGAGTACTCAAATAAGCTTCAAGATAATAACTTCAACTAAGATTAAAACATTCAACAAGAGTTCATTAATCTACTACCAAAACCCGGAAATCTCAAGAGTTTAGCTACACATGATTTCTAAACAACTCATAGACAAATTGTTCAGAGACATGACAACTAAAAATGAAAGATGAAAACTACAAGAGAAGCAAGAAAAATTTAGGAAAGTCGACAATCTCTCGATGTATCTTCGTTTCTTGAGCTCCAATGCAACCCGATTGTCTCCTTGATGTCTTCTTCCAAGAATAGACCTTTGTCTTGTGTGGTAGATCCCAAAATGTCAGAATATCCTTGGTGTGTGCCCCAAAAAGTGCTTATATACCTCCTCAAAAGTCTAGGGCATTTCTTTGTCAAAATCTCGCGATGCCCGAGGGACGCACGGGCCGTGCGTGGACGCACGGGTTACCCGTGCGTCATACCGTTGGCAAACAATACTTTTAACCAACCAGTGCGTGGGACGCACGGGTTACCCGTCTTGCACGTGCCGTAGGAGAGTTCCAAATCTTGATGGCGCACGGGTGGTACGCGTATCGCATGGGCTACCCGTGCGCGTGCATTGTCAGCCTTCAATAATCCCTTCCCGGGCGCCGGGTGGTGCTCGGCGCGCGCTCTACCGTCTGCCTTTTATTTTTGCCTCGTTTGTGGTATTTCTTCTTCGCAATGCTCGTATTTGTCTCCAAATTACTTCAATTATCGTTAAATTCATACAAAACGAGCAAAGCATAATATCTTTCCCGGAAAGAACGAATATGAACCAATTCATATGAGTTTATGCACATTTAATCACCATTTTAGCCATAAATACGCCCCAAAATACAAAGAAACTCACACCTATCACCTATTTGAGTTACGATAGCATGTAAATCGGATGCTAATGTTGACTTCTGCATGATCCGCACACTCCTAAATTTTTGAATGGGATAAAATGTTCGGGGTTCCTAATCATGAGTTGCATTTGAAGGTCGGGACTCGGTTATGCTCTTGAGGAATATGGACCATTCAAATGGATTGTGTATGTACAAAGACTTGGTGATTACGAAAGCTTGCCAAGCATGTACTTGAGGCAAAAATTCTCACGAACCAATGCGGTAATAAAGTTTTGATTCCATGGATGACATTGACACCGCTTGGATCTCGAAATCCCCTTCAAGTTCCAACAGAGGCAATTTCCTCTCATTGTATCTTATGTCATGACTATAAACAAGAGTCAAGGCCAATCTCTCCAATGTCGGTTTGTCTTGAAGAATCTAAAGGTTCGGTCATGGCGATTATACGTTGCGGTTTCCCGGAGTTCACGAATCGTAAGGGTTTGAAAATATTAGTTTGTGGTGATGACGAATCAAAAATAAACAAACGATGAATGTTGTGTATAAAGAAGCATTCGAAAATTTGTAATATGTACAAATAGTGTTTTAATTTGAAAACATCGTTTGTAATCTTTGTTTTTTTTTTTTTTTGCTCATTACAATTGGAAGGTGTATACATTCAAATTACATAATTCGAAAAATCATTAACATATGAATAGCATATCAATTCAACTCATCGTTACATCTTCCGTGCATCGCACGGGTCAGCACACTAGTATGGATTAAAATACATCCGTTTCTTTTTCTTTGTTTTTCAGTTTCCTGCGCAGACCCATCAACCTCAACAAGTGAAAATTCATGTATTCCTTTAACCTTATCAGTATCATGGACTATAAGCGGAAGATAATTTTTCATTAGTGAAGCAAAAGGATAAAAAGAAAATGTTTCACATTTTGAGTGAAATCAAAGGAAAAGACAACATTGGCTGCAATGGAGAAGCAAAACAGGGATATATAAATTCCTTCCATTAATCATTTTTGAATGAATACATCTCAACTTGAAAAGAGTGATAATCAGGTTTATGCTTGGAAACCGAAGGAAAAAGACAATATATTTGGTTTTTGCTTGTGCTACATAATTGCATTCAACTAAATGTTCCTAATAGGTTGTACAATTGTATTTCAACTTGCATGACTAAATTAAAAGATGAACTGCTAATGAGGAAAAATCAATACATTTCAAATGGACTAGTAATACTTTTCAGGATAACATTATTACTTTTCGGATAAACTACTAAAATATCTTTTAGGAAAAGATTAATACTTTTCAATGAAATTACTAATACTTTTAACGGAGATTACTAATACTTTTGAGGGGAAAAAACTAATAACTTTTAGGGACATTAATAAAAAAATTCAGGGAAAAAACTAATACTTTTAGGATGAACTAATAATACTTTTTAGAGGAAATACTATTACTTTTCAGAGAAACTACTAAAATATCATTTAGGGAAAAGACTAATACTTCTCAATGAAACTACTAATACTTTTGAGAAAAATTACTAATACTTTTCAACAGAAAAACTAATAACTTTTAGGGACACTTATAAAATTTTTCAGGGAAAGAACTAATGCTTTTCAGTGGAACTAATAATACTTTTTAGGGGAAATATTAATACTTTTCAGATGAATTATTAAATACATTTAAGAGGGAATACTAAAATATTTTTCATGAAAATTACTATTACATTTAAGAGAGATTATTAATACTTTTAGGAAACAATTAATACTTTTCGAGCCTAGTGATACTATATCATTGCTTTATATTAAAAAATGTAACCACCCGGAATATTACAAAAATACGACTGGTAATGTTGTTGGCTTTGGGTTAGGATCCGTCTAACGGGTTTTTTGACCCGTCAGACCGTCTGACACAAGTTTTTGTCTACACAAGACTCTTTATTGCAATTTTATCATTTATTAAATTATATTATCTGTCATGTGTAAACTTTTATACGTATACGTGTGAAAAACAAATATTAAATGCTATGGAGCTTGCCATAGAAGATCTTTGTCATGCATATGCGCCTAAATAAAACAATTAGACACCAAAATTTAAGAGTTTGATAGTTCTTAGTTTAGGGTTGGAATCCAATAATGAAAGTGTAAAAGCCAATAGGTTTGAATTAAATACCCTCTCGCCAATTAGGTTAAAAAAAAATTGCATCTTACTTTCTTATTATTTTTTTATCTTTTTTTGAAATATGTCACTTGTGAGTTCTTCCACATGGATTAACCATGGAAAAAGAGCCTATTTTATGAGCCAAGTGAGTTGCTCTTCCTATCACCGCCGTTTTATTTTAGGATAGGACCTCATTTGTTGGGACTTGGCTCCATCTTTAGGTACGCTTCATGTGTGGGAGTGAGACTGTCCCCAGAATTCATATTTAGCTAATAAATTACCCCATTGATTGTGCATTTTTGTAAAACAGAAACAAATTAATATCAAAGGTATTTGTTAATTAAATGATTTTCTTTTAATTAAGGATAAACTCTAGGGTGGTTCTTATAATTATCTCATTTTACTATGATATACGCGTAGTTGGATCCCTACACTTCCCACCACTAACCTTTTGCCAATTAAATTATGAAGTTAAAAAGAAAAAAAAAAGTTAATAGACCTGATTATGAGAACAAACAAATCTTAATTGTTGCAATCATTTAATTTTTCCATCATTTCTCTCTCTAATACACTGTTCTACATTCTTCTCGTGCTCACAAGCACCAATTGTGCCTCTTCTCCACTTTGCAAATTGCAACTCCCAATTAGGTAAGAATAGATGTTCTGCACACACTTTATATTATGTTTGGACCTTCAATATTTAATTAGAAAAGTGATCATTCTTTTGTTGGTTTCATTCTGATGTATGGCTATAATTAATTAGGAGTCTATTTCATTTGTTTTTTTTTTTGGTGTATTATTTCCAAAAAATATTTAAAATTGTTATATATCTTATCTGAAAGAACATTAATATGTCAAACAATCGTTGCTTTCCCTTTTTCTTATTCAACATCTATACTCAGAAAATAAATCAAAACCAAAAAAAGCAAAAAAAAAAAAAAGGAAAACACCAATGGAAAAAGGCTGATATCAAGTACTTTCAACGGACAAAGTTGGAATCTTAATTACTATCATCAGACATATTGAACACTCAGTTACACATTGCACACACACACGTACAAAGAAGAAAAATTGGTGTGCATATTTTCGTTTTTGGAGGCTTATCCTGTTGGAAATATTGGTATACTTTCTTTGCCCAGCATTGCCAATTAATATGATTGTCATAATCTCTACATCTTCTTAAATGATGAACGGTCCCACTGCTCTGTCCTAGAGAATTTTGGAGGATATGAATCGCGAGATATGTATCTACGAGTTAGGGTCCTGAGCTGTTTATATATACTGAGTCATCACACAAGGAATCCTCCTCCAATATATTATAAAGTGGATTTGAACCTTCACACTACGGGTACTAGCAAAGCAGTCATCGCAACCCAACCTTTTGCACTAGTTGAGCTTTGCTCCGGAGCATAATCTCTACATTTTTTTTCTTGAACAAGTGGTCTACTTGAGCCCAGTTGCTAAATTTGAACATTGCTATTGTCTTGTCTAATCAAATCTATGTCCAGGGTTCTTGTTGGATTTCAATATTTTTATATTCTTTTCTATCACACCACTATAGTACTTGTATTTATCTATGTCCAGGGTTCTTGTTGGATTTCAATATTTTTATATTCTTTTCTATCACACCACTATAGTACTTGTATTTATTGATCACTTAAAAATTCACTTTTAATCTCATTGAAACATTCCCGATGATTTTAGTCTTATGTATTGAAAATAGTCCCATAAGATTTTTCTTGTCTCACTAATGGTCCCACCATTAAAAAATTAACGGTCAAACCTGTCAAACTGAAAGTCAAACATGCGATTCGGGACTAAAAGTGAGAACAATGAGACTAAAATCATCAGTCTTAAATAATGGGACCAAAAGTGAATTTTTCTCTAAATACTAAATATAACTAATATCTATTTTAAAAATATATTATCAGTAAAGTTACTATTTTTTATTTGTTATAATTAAAAAATTGACAAGTAAAATTAAATGATAAAATTTATAATTCAACTTATATAAAATAAATTTTCTGGAAAATAATTTTTAAAAGATGTTAATTAATTTTTTTTTTGTGAATGTGTAATACAAAAAAAAAAGATTCAATACATGTATAATTTATTTTAATTAGAAAATTAACAAAGTAATTTAAATGATAAAATTTATAACCCGAGTTATAAAATTTAAATTTTCTGAAAATAACTTTTAAAAGTAGATATTAAATAATATATTTTTGTAAATGTGTAATACGAAAAACAAAATCAAATACATGCATATAAAACCCAGTGCATGTATGTGTATATATGTAAAGTTTGATTTTTTTTTTGGTCCCTATGTTCTTGCCCCAGGATATTGATCTCATATAACCAAGTACTGCATGTATGTGTATATATGTAAAGTTTGATTATTTGTTTTTGAGGAAATGTAAAAGTTTGATTTAAAAATATAAAAAATAAAAATATAATATTTAAAAAAGAAAAAATAAAAAAATGTGAGATAGGTTAACATTACTAAAATATTTTTAATAGTATTTATAATTTAACTATACTAAAATATTTTAATAGTATTTTTCTAAATCTTTTTAAAATAAGTCCTATGTATAAAAATTATGAAATTATTTAATATCGTAAATATTTTTATTTTATTGATAGTTCAACTACATATATTTTTCAAAATCAAGAAGTGATTTAAACTTAAAAAAATATAGGAAAATTATTTGTTATTTTAAGTAAAAGAATTTGTTTTAGGAAATAAATAAAACGCACTAGAAAAAGATGTTTTTAGAAAAATATTGAAGGACAGAGATTTTTTTTTTGTTTTCAAGTGGGACATTCATAATATTAATTTAAATAAATAACGCAAAATATAAAATTTAAAATAATTTTTATCATCAATAATATTAAATTTAACAAAAAAACAGAATAATGAGACAATTTTTGGTGAAAATTTTAACTTTGGTGTCATATGGGACCATTTTTGTCGTTAAAAATTTAATTTTAATGTCCTATGAGACCAATTTTGTCATCATAACGGTTTCCGTTAATTATTTAACGGAGCAACAACAAAATTTCAGTTTTCCAGTCATATGGGACTATTTTTGGTGAAAAATATCGATTTAGGAATAAAAGTAAGTCTAATGGCACTAAAATCATCAGGGGGTAAGTCTAATGGGACCAAAAGCGAATTTTTCCCTTATTATACTCTGTCAAATATTTCATTCTTTTCGATTTTTCTTAAGAATAAATAAATAAGCTAGCTTGTCAAAGATCAAGTTGGAGATCTAACACTTGATCATATTTTATCGAAAACGATATTTGATTCCAAATATGGAGAAAATAGAACTTCTAGAAATAATTTTCTATTAATTGTTTTTGTTCAAGTAGAAATGCTCTCGACTTCGGAGGACAAATCAATGATCTGAAGTATTACATAAGTTAGATCATGTTTAAGTAATTGTCTCATATATATTTATACATTAAAAATAAAGAAATAAATATATATAAATGTGAGTGTGTCTAATTTACGTCAGGAAGCAAGAATCTGGGCTTATAATTATGGATTCTTTCCACATTGACATGCACAGGAGATACATTGAGAAAGCTCTAACAAAACTAATAATATTTTGACCTAAACTTTGAAGGGACAATAACAAGTGGGCATTACATCATGTTATATATCATAGGCAATGAGAAAATTTTTGATCTTCATACATACATAAGGTGGGTGTTTATTATTATTTATTTGTTTATTTTTTCTTTATTAGGATTATGAAGAAAAAAGAAAGGAAGAAAACACAATATGAACCACACTTGTAAGTGGGGAGCATTGAAATGCATTAGATGTATGTGTTAAGGGCTAATATAAGAGAAAAGCTAAAGCTACTCTTTAGTGGAGGCTTTTTTGAAATATTGATAGCGACTTTACTTATAGCTACACACACAAACAACTAAAACAAAAATGGGAACAATAGAGACAGAATGTGGTTGATATTAATACAATTTGCTGCAAAAAAATTACATGAATATCGAATGACATTGTTTAAAGAAATATAATTGAAAATATTTATACAAAATATTTTTCTTAAATAAATTTAGAACGAAACTAATAACGGGTGTGGATCCATCCGTATGTACGTAGAGGTGGATGTATAGATGCATTCCTCTCTTTTCTCTCTCGAACTCCACAAGAAGTTCACATAAATTAAATTTAGATGATCCATTTCTGACTAAAAAACAAAATAATAACTTAATCACACTATAATGATAAAACTAAAGTAATATTATAAAAGGGTGTTCCAAAATCAAAAGGTATGAGAGAATGTAACATAATTTGGTGGGTCTATTAATGCACTTGCTTCTCAAAACCTAACAACCCATAGCACCCTTTGTAATATATTGTGCACTATTCATGCTTAAGATATAATAACAATAAAAATAGGTCCATAATTCTGCAAATGGGTCCTGGCCTAGCCATAATGCTATGTTTGGCCAATTATATGATGTATATATGGGATTAATTGAGCCATACAAAGGCTATCCTTCAACCTTCAATGCACCATGACTTAATTTAGTGTGTAACAACATAGATTCAACCATATATGAAAAAGAAAAGTGTCACAGTACATAGCACTAATTCAGTGAGATCATACATAGGTAATGGGGATTAAAATTATTTTGGCCCAAAGGTTTCTGAAGTGCCAAATTGTCAATTAAGATTGTATCAAGAAGACAAGAACAAGGGTCTCAAAAACACACACTGATCATGATGATTATACACACGTACAAAAATTAATAACATGCTCTCATCTTGAGGCTTCAAGATTCTACGGTTGGATTTGAGTTTTATTTTTTATGTCTATCTAATTGTCTCATGATTGTTTATTTACGAGATAAGTTGTTTTTTTATTTTTTATTTTTTTTGATCGGATTTATGAGATAACTTGTTGGTAAGTTTTAAAGGTTCATCGGTTTATTGCTAACTGCTAATTTCTTGATGCTATATTGATTAGCAATCTCTATTATTGATGCTATATTGATTAGTGAAAGGAGTAGTATTGACTTAATAAGGGATTGACAATCTTAGTTTTGTAACTTCATGATGTGACAGTTTCGGTGTTAGACGATTCTACTGTTTAATTGAAATAACAATTCTAGTCCTAGAACGTTTTTAAGGTTATATATAGGTATTTTGGGTATTTTGGCTAAAAAGTAATAACAAGAATATTGTGGGAACAAATGAAATATTAGAACACTCATTGAGACCAAAATCGCACATAATTAGAACTTATCGGACCAAAACTGCACAAATTAGAACTTATTGATCAAAATTGCACAAAATTAAAATCTCACGGGATCAAAATTGTTACCTAAAACATTTATAGGACTAAAATTGCTAACCCCTTAGGTACAGGACTGATGCAGGCAGAAGCGTAACGAGAATAAATAACGCACACAAAGTAATCTTAAATACGTTAATAACGTAGATAAGCTTTGGAAAAGAGAATAATCTCAAACTTAATAATATTCAACCGCCCTAAAAATACTTACAAAACAAATATTTAGAGGATTAAAACACTACAACAATAAAACTCCTAAACGATTGAAAACTCTCATAGGACCAATTTTGCAATTAGGCTAAGTAGTATTTATCACGAGTTAGATTTTACATTTTTTGTTTTTCGTTCCGCGTTTCAAAATGTGAGATCCTATATTGTATGGAAAATATTGATTGTTTAAAGGGATAATTACAAAAGACCCTCTGAGGTTTGGGCTAATTACAGAAAAACCTATAGATGTTCAAAATTACAAAAAGCCCCATCAGGTTTGATTATGCCTTAAAATTGAGGGATCAACTGCAATTAATATTTCTAGAAATATCATGGAGGTTTTGAAATGTTTGTTGTTTATGAAGGGAGAAAATGTAAGATGGAATCAAACCTCAAAGAGTTTTTGGTAATTTTGAAACATCCCTGTTTTTTTTCTTTGTAATTAGCCTAAATCTCAAGGGTGTTTTTGTAATTATCCCCTGTTTAAATCCAACCAAGTGAACTTATTTCAATACTCTCCTAGCAAAATCGAAAGAGGTTTGAAAAAGAAAGGTCATAAAATTAAGAGGTGATACATAGTATTATTCTATTTTCTTCTCCAGGCTTAGAACTTAGAGGGAGCAAATGCATGATTTCTGAATGAGGACATATTCTAAAATGGGGAAATTACACAGAATACGTTGTTTTTTGTACCATTACCACACAATACGCTTATATTACTCTTGTGCCTATTTTTTTACTTTTGTACCTAATTTTTTTTTTAACGTTCCTTGCTATTTTTTGATTTTTTTTTTGTTTTTTTGTTCATGCATTGTTTTATATGTTATATAAGTTGTTTCGAGGTTGTTTAAATTTGTTTCTTTATTGTTTCTATGTTGTTTCTATGTTGTTTCGATGTTTCTAAATAACTATAACCTATTTTTTATGTTGTTTTTTATTCATATATTATTTTGTACATTGTTTCTATTGTTTCGGTGTTGTTTTATAATATTTTTAATGTTGTTCTAATAATTTTTTTTTGTTTTCATGTGGTATTCAATGTGTAAATACAATTTTTAAGCTCTTTTTATTCATGTTGTGTTTTAAATATTTTTTACGTTGTTTCTGGGTTGTTTCCATACCTTTTTTAATGTTGTTCTGATATTTCTTTGTTGTTTCAATGAAGTTTTCGATGTTTAAATATAATTTTTTACCTATTTTTATTAAAAGAAACATGTTAGAAACTAGGGGTGTCAATTTAGGACCCGACACGCAAACCCGACACGAACCTAACACGAAATTAATGGGTATGGGTCCAGGCTTCGTGGGTCCGGGTCAAAATTGGGTCGGACCCGACTAACCTGCCAATTAAATAGGTTGGGTCCGGGTCAACCTACTATGACCCGTTTAACCCGTCTAACCCGTTTAATGATTAATTGTAAGAAAAAAACAACAAACAAGAAATATCTTTAAAACTCAAATGATAAAACCTCATTAATTATGTATTTGTTATTGGTTGCTCCCAAAACTACTTCTCCTCGCCGACCACCTTCCAAGACGACGTCCTCCGCAAAACCCCGCACAACAGGGGGCGGAGGGGGCTCCGCGTACCTCTCCGATGCTTAAGTCGGTGTATTGGAAAGAAAGAAAGTAAAGGCTAGAGAGAGAAAAACAATGTAAATAAAAATGAGAGATTAGGTTAGAATGAACACTGGCTTGGGCCTTTATACCTTAGCTAGGATTAGGGTTTCCGTAAAATCCGGGATTCCGTGATTTGGTGTCGAGTCATCATTAGTTTAGGATCGGATCTCTTAAAAACCCTAATTTTACGCCCGTAAGACCATAGCTCCGACTGTTTTTCGGAGACACGTCGGTCCATTGTATTGTGCGAAGCCCTTAAGTTTCAGGCATCCTCGATTACTCATGCATCTCTCTCGAGCCGAGCCGACCTCTTCCTTCGAAGTCATGTTAGACTTCGATGGGTCAACAACAAATCGTCGACTCTTGTGCGACTCGATAAGTCGGCTAACACACCGACCTCACAACAAGTCACTCATACAACCACTTGTACTCGGGCGACGGTCGGCCCATATGATAAGCCTTCCACCTATTTATGGGCTCGTGGGGCCGGCCCAATACTTATAAGCCCTAGATCAACCTCATGCTGCAAGCCTCCACAGATCGGCCCAATATCTAATGCTCAACAGATCGGCCCAATATTATGGGCCTTGCTAGGTCGGCCCAATGCCATAGACCTGTCAGGTCGGCCCAAACCGTATTTTGCCCTTATCAGTTATTATTATGCATATCTTTTTGAATATTGTCCTCAAAATATGATTAGTATGTTATGTTATTTGAGCAATTATGTCATTTCTTTTTGTGTGTTGTGAATTATAATATTTTTTATTGATCGAATAATGCATGATTCTGAAAAAAATAAATTTATTCAGTTAAAAATATTAAATATATATTAAAATAATTTTATTAGACGGGTTAAGTGGGTCGGGTCCGGGTTACCTGTGAAATAAGCAGGTCGGGTCCGAGTTCAAGATTCTGACACGAATAATTAAACAGGTCGGGTCCGGGTCGGCTGTTTTTGACACGCGAACCCGGACCCAACCCAAATTGGCACCCCTATTAGAAACAATGTTGAAACACAGAAACATGTTTGAAACATGTTAGAAACATGTTTGAAACAATGTTGAAACACAGAAATTAAACATGTTTGAAACAATGTTGAAACAAAGCGTACAATTTTCCGGGAATTTTTGCTGGAGCCTATTGTTGTGTAAAAAAAAGAGCGGGGAGCGTAAATTTAGATAAAATTGCACCGAAAAGCGTAAATTTAGGTAAAATTGCATAAAAAGGCGTAAAAAACTGACATTGAGTTAAATATGGGTATTTTTGTCATAAGCCCATCTAAAATTGGACCAACAAACAGCCCATTCGGGACCTACATACAAACCCTTTTGAACCTTTGAAACCTCCTAAAGGTCGTTTGTTCATTGCATTGGAATTTTCCCATATTTTCACTGTTATTTATTTTACTCACTTTTAACAAGAATTCAGAAATTCCACTTATTTTTAGTTTTAAGGTTTTGAAAATAACAAGAATTCAGAAATTCCACTTATTATTCAGAAATTAGATTGATATCAATGATGTTTGATTAGAATTAAGATGTTTTACTAATTTGAAAACACTTACGCCGGTTTCGATCAATGACGCATTTCTGTGGCTGGATTTAAAATAAGACAATAAAATAACTGCAAATAGACCAAGGACTGGAATTAAAATATACTTTATTGGAAAAACTGAGCTCGAACTCTAGTCAATTGCCAGCAAGTTGTATTAATTACAGAGCATTTATTACTGGTGCCCAAAAGTATTTTCCTTACTATAAATGAGGTCTATTTATACTAATACAATTAGTGAGAGGGTAATATTACATCAAATCTTGAGTGAAACACTTGTCATCTCCTTATTTTGCATGAGTTGCATGGTTCACAACAATATTTTACTATTTGTCTTATTGTGTTGGCATTGGCTTTACAGGTGGCATGTTTGTGTGCCATTTCATCTCGATCGTCGTTGACTTTTTCCAATTCATCTTGTCAATTTTTTTTTAAAAGGATCCTTCTCTGCTCAACCGACTTGGCAGGTCGATCTTAATCTTTCCCATGTCTACTCGGCTATAAACAGAAAATAATTAAAATTCATAAAGAAAAATATTAATTTTCTATCTACATTAGAGATGACAGTGGGGTGGGGATTCCCCATTCCCCGCAGGGAACCGCCCCGAACGGAGTGGGGATTCCTCAAAAAATTTCCCCATGGGGATGGGGCGGGGATTGTTTTTTCTCCGTTGGCGAGGACGGGGATCATATTCCATGCCCCGTTCCCCGCGGGGAGCCGAATATTAAATATATAATATAATATTTTAAATATATATAATATATTATAAATATATCCAAAGAAAATATATAAAATAAAAAGCTTTAATTTATTTTATTTATTTTGTATAATGAATGCTTTATTAGTTTTTTTTATATAATTTATATATTTTTAAAATATTAAAAAATCATCTTAAAAAAAATAGTTTTTTTTGCAAAAAAAATAAAATAAAAACTGGGGCATAAAACTAATAATAGAGCCCAGAAATTATTATTTTGGTTAAAGATAGTATTGTCACATAGAGTTGGCAATTTTCAGCTTGGCCCACTAGTCGACCCGATAATAGGACTAGACTAGACTACATTTTTGTAGGTTCGAACTAGATCAGACTTACTTTGACGCGGCTCAAGAGGTCCAACTAGCCATACACATTTAATGCATAAAAATGTGTTTTGGGTTAGATTGTATTGGGCCAAGAAAAATATCCGGCCCAAACTTTTGCCAGATCTATTGTCACATACAAGTTATTCTTTTGAAGATATCATAAACTAATACATTCTCGAAAAAATTCATATCGTATAGAAATTTATAAACCAAACGCTTGCTTACATGTATACGTATATAATTAATATTTCCATACAGTCCAAATACATTTTCTTTCTGACATAAAACTCTAGTATTTTTTTTTTTTTACTTTAAATAGTTCAATATAAAATGAACCACAAAATGTAAAATAAATGAGAGCTAAGCCATTATGGACCGGCTTCTTTTTGGGTTTTATTTATTTGAAAATGAACTAAGATGGTTTGACGTTAGCTTGGAAATTAAGATCCATTTAAATCTGTCAAAAATTAAACTGAGCTCCATTTGTTGAAGATGGGCAAGATTGAACTTTTCTTATTGAAGCGTTCGGATCCATTGTTCTGCCAATCAATATTTCAGTTGGGCCTAATGCAGTTGAATAGGATATTGATTGCCTTAGAATTTCATTTAGGACAAATCAATGTCAGCAAAGTTGAGTCTAATAAGGCCCATTTCCCTCATGGAAAGAAAAAAGCACGAGCAAATTGACAAAACAAATGGGCCTTATAAGGCCCAACTTTGCTGCCATTGATCTGTCTGTCCAAAATGAAATTATAAAGCACCATCAATATTAACTGGCAAAACAAATGGATCTGAGCCTCCGAGGCTTCAATCACAAAACAATGGTTAATTGATGGTAGATTCAGAATGATTTGAATTTTGAAATGTAAAATAGTAGCTTTTGTCCATTTAGACATTTCTAAACACTTTCCATTTCAATATATGAAATATAAATTATGCATGTTTACTTGAACTTACTTTCTAATATTTGAATTGTATAATACATGGCTAACTGTAGAATATTTTTAAACTTGGGTGCAACTGCCCCTTCTTTCCTAAAGCCGAAGGCGATAGAGAGAGAGAAGCAAATATATAGTTAAGCCATGTCCGGTTCATCGCCTTCCCCACAACCCCTGCAGCAAGAACAAACCCATGAATCCGACGTCGTATGTGAATGTTCCCTGTCCCTGAACCAAGAAACCCCAGATCAGCCTGACCCCCTACCAAAATTCGACCCAGTAAACACCCTTCCACCGCAGCCCATTCTCGATCCGAGCCCGGACCAAGAAGACGACGACGAAGAAATAGACGAAGGGCAGGAGCCAGAAACCCTAGCTAGTATGCCTCTTCGCGTGGACCCGCCAATCACTGACCTCCACGTGTCTATCCGTGATGTCACCCTCCAACACCCGGCGGGGACCCAATAAGCGGAACAAGGGTAAGGGCAAAGGTAAGGGTTATACAAAAACACAGCTAGCTATTGAAGAAAAGTTGCAAACTTTAATGGCAAAATTAAACCCGATACCCGTCATACCCAACAAAATTCTCGATTTTGCCAAGCATGAGAAGCTTTTGAAGAAGCTCGGCTTGTGGGACTTTGTCCACACAGATTTCGATAGGAATATTAGGGTCGACTTGATTGCTACTTATAAGGCAAGTAAACGGGCTAGCTATGTCAACGGTATGCGTATCATGGTCTCTAGAGCTGATTTAGGTCGTGCTTTTAAGTTACCTATGAAAAAGAAGGGCAATGTGGGTGGGGTGGAGGTGGATTTGGAGTTGGAGGCTTTATTGGACGATTCGATAGGATTTAATGGAGAAGTTATTGAGGGGGATGTGAAGGATTGTTTAATGGAGGGACCGAGCACTGAGCTGACACTTGGGCAGGATAGTGAGAATGAAGAAGGAACAGAGGATTTGGAGATGATGGATGTTGAAAATTGCGAGGACATTGATCATGAGGAGAAGGAACAAGAGGAAGAGATGGATGAGGAGGAAAATGGGAAAAAATTCGATGTTTTCCGGAGTGATGATGCTCTTGAAGGGGATGGGTTTACTGGTAATTTAATTGAAGCTAGCAATGGAGGCAAACCAAATGGCCTTCACTTGACAGGATCAGCTTCGTAATGATATGGCACACATTAATTCTACTCCAATGCGGCGGGTAAGAGGGTGATTGAACATGATGACAATCATATCCCACATCATTTCAATGACAGCAACAAGAAATTGAGGATCAATGATTCTTGGGAAAATAATAAGCCTGTAGATTTTATAATGTGCATGGAGCAAATTAATTCAGCAAGTTTCCGAAAGAGCTAGGTTGTTTTATGAGGAGAAAGAAGAAGCTTTGGAACAATCAAATATATATGAACCAACAACCGAATTGCAGAAACGGGATGCTGTGATAGAGCACTTGCACAAGTCTAGATTAGAAGAGATACAGAGAAAGGATGTCAAAATTAATTATCGTCTTGAACGTGAATTATGTTTAATGGGGAGTGTAAGAGAGGGTTATACAAAGGCTTTAAAGGAAACTCAAGGATGTTATGTTGGCTGCTGCAGAAATAGAGAAGCTTCGCAAGAAGATGAAGGAATCAGAAGAGGATTTTGCTGATGGGTTTTTTAATGGGCGTGTTGAGAAGCTTAATATATTTGACAAGAGGTTGAGGGGTCTTGAGACTGATGCTAAAGACCTTATTGATCAATTGTGTGCAAAACGAAGAAAAGCTCGGGAAACTGAAGAAGAAGCAGTGCCTCAAGTTTCTGAAACTCTACAAGTTCCACTAACTGAAGAACAAGTGCCTGAAAATGCACAACCTCAATTAATTCCACAAGAGGAACAAAAAGTGTCTGAGTAATTGTTGCTATATGCCCTTTATTTTGATCCGAATATCCGATGGATATTTACGTCAATCTTTAGTGAGTGCTGGTGTTAACTGTCATTTGTAAATATTCATGTACTCTGGTTTAGAATTCTGAAAATGCCACTTTCAGTAGTCTTGATATCCAGCTCTAGTTTTCGTATTTTCCTCCCATTTTCGAATGAAGCTAATATATTTCATCTCTCTGTGTTAGTATCACTTAAAAAAAAAAAAAAACAATATTTTTAAACTTCAAAACATTTCTACATAATCTGGATTCAAATTTTGTTATTTCTATTTGATACAAGTAAACAAACTAATATGCATATATATATGTTTTACAAGTATTGGGTGATTGGTTTAATGAGGCAAAAACATTGCTTATCTATGTTTTATATTATGCTCATATATATTCAAGTATGTGCAAAATACTGGGATTTGTTGTGTTTTTGTTTCTTACTGTCTTTATTATTTGAATACGAAGTCTGGAGATTGGTCTAATGGGAGTTTAAAATGCATAATGTTGCTGATAACTTTGCTTATTTATGTTGTATATTTTGCTTATGCTTGTTATATATAATTTCATACAAGAGGTAATTAGTATTTGCCACTTTTTTTCTCTAAGTCTGGGTTTTTGCCTGTTTGATGTTTTCTACTGCTTATTGGTGTTGACAATGACGCTTATTTATATTCTATATCATGCTTACTCATTTCATATAGTATGCTTAATTTTTTTTGTCTGTTGATAAATGCTTCAGTTAAATGACTAGTGTTCATTTTTTTTGTTAGCGTTTCTGTTTGAAATGGCTAAAGAGAGCAAGAAGAGGAAGGCGGCAGTTGCTAAAGAGAGCAAGAAGAGAAAGGTGGCAGTTATTGATGATCGTGCAAAGGAGAGTAAGAAAAAGGTGGGGAAGGATAAGGGGAAAAAAGTGGTAGATCGTAGCAAGGGTGATGAAGATTCCAAATATTCCAGGTTGTCTACGAGATCAACGCTAAGGAGGTTTGCTAAAGTTATTAAGAATCGAACCCTGCATGCCTGGGTTGCGGTTAATGAGATTGGGTTCGTGGGTCTGCATTGCACATGAAGATTGTTGAAATACTCTAAACATAAAGGTTAAAAAAATTGTTCCTAACAAATGAAAAAGGGCATGTGCTCGATAAAAATGTTGTATTTGCTTGTTTATTTTTTTAACACCACTTAGTCACATATTACAAATTGCATATGATTTCTTATTATAATATTTTTATTACTTTGTACTTTGCTTATTTGTTAATGTTGTAATGCTTTTCGACCAAAAAGAAAAAAATGAACATAATTGATCTTGCTAACAGTATAAAATACCATGAAGATAAATGCTTACAAGTCAATTTACTTTTGCTTACAAAGCATTTGAATCGTGCTTACAAAAACATTTGAATACTGCTAAAAGTATAAGATACTTGAAAATATAAAATGCTTGCAATGCAATTGACTTCTGCTTACAGAGCACTCGAACCCTGCTTAAAAAATATTTAAAATACTACTATAAACATTATAAGATACCATGGAGATAATTGCTTACAATAAAGTTGAATTCTGTTTATAGACTAAATGAATTTTGCTTACATAAGTAACTGAATTCTGATTTGAAAGAAAATATAACAACCATGAACTAATTACACAACGACAATAATCAAAAAACATTCAACATCACTACAAAGTACTTCAAAAACCAAACAAATTTATAGACTCTATAAAACACTCCAGTAATCAACACTTTGATCAAAAGTACGAAGCAACAATTGTTGATCCTATTTCATTTTGGCAAACTCCTTCGCCCGTCCCAAGACCGCCTCCCTCTGCTCATTCATTGCATCCAAACATATTGCAGTTGTTTACTTTTTACGCATCATCAATTAATCTGATAGTTTAAAACACAGAACAAACGTAAGCAATATGTTTCATTCATGACAACAAGTATTTAAGCACATATAAGCAGCATTTTCGATCATAGCATGCATGTTTTTTAAAGAAAAAAAATGGGGGACGAAGAATTGAATTTTCTGCATTAGCAAGTATGTTTCATAAATATAAGCATATTCGTAGTCACAAATAAGCAAGATTATAGACACACACAAGCAACTTTCTGGGTAAACATAAAAAAAACGGGGATGAAGAATTGAATTTTCTGCATTCGCAAGTATGTTCATACTTATAAGCATATTCATAGGCACAAAAAAACAAGATTATAGACATGATTAAGTAACTCTTTGGGTAAACATACAAAAAAAAATGGGGATGAAGAATTGAATTTTTTCAGGATTCCCAAGTATGTTCATATTTATAAGCATATTATTTGGCACAAATAAGCAAGAATATAGACAGACATAAGCAAATTGTTGGGTAAAACATACAAAAAAAAATGAAATGATGAATCGAATGATTGTTTTAGAAAAAAATGTGAATCAAATTTAATTGGATTCAGTAAAAAATGGACAATGTAAACAATCGATAGGCAAGAAAAATGGTTACCTTGTTCTTCATTAGTATTGAAGCATTCTTCATAGGTGCCATCCATTTGTTTTTCTTGCTTGAACTCTCCAAATGTCGACTTTGTGTATTGTGGGGGAAGATTTTCGTTGCAGACACGGTGGAGAAGATGATTATGGCTTGGATGATTTTCCAATAACATATTTGGTTGATTGTGATTGCAAATTTGATGGTAACTCATCCTATTTTAATAAGATTTACTAGATTTAGCCAACACACCTATTCTTATATGGACTGATTTGCCCTCACGTTGACTTTATCACATAATTTATCAACATTAATCAGGTTTAATCTCAACCATCAAAATTAGTAGATTTGTGGCTTGGATCTCGTCCTATGTACTCATATAATAGGGGTCCTATATAACCCTCCCCCTGTATATATGTATGTATGTATATATGTATATATAGAGGATGGTTCAAATTGGACACCCCCTATATGAGATAGTGTGGATTTATTATAACCGTTGGATTGATATTTTGGATGATTCAAATTAATCTCATTGTTTTAGGCAATTAGTTAATGCAGAAGTTGAAATTGGTAATTTATATTATTTTCGAATTTTTAATTAAGGGCAAATATATCTTTTATATTTGAGTGTAGAAGGTAAGTTTTATTTTACCTTTTTCAGTTCCTATGTTTAAAGGGGAGTTATATCCTTTCAAAAATACATGTCTCTTCGTATTTCAACTGTAGAAGGTAAGTTTTATTTTCCTTTTTTGGTTCCTATGTTTAAGGGGAAGTTATATCCTTTCAAAATACACGACTTGTATAATTTCGAATTGTATGATATAGTTAAAATTATTGTATAGAATAAATTTTTATCTGTAAATTTATGTCATTTTTGTTGTATAATTAGTTTTGAATTGTATGTTATAGTTAAATTTACTGTATAGATTAAATTTTTATCGGTAAATTTATGTCATTTTTGTTGTATAATTAGTTTCCAATTGTATGTTATAGTTAAATTTACTGTATATATAACCTTTATCTATATATTTATGTCATTTTTATTGTATAATTAGTTTCAAACTATATAATATAGTTACATTTACTGTATAGATATAACATTTATCTGTATATTTATGTCATTTTTGTTGTATAATTAATTTTGTGGCGCAATAGCAATCTTACTGTATAGATGTACTTTTTTTTATGCATAATTCGAATTATATGATTAAGTTAAATTTACTGTATAGATATACTTCTTTTTATGTATTTTTTGTGACATGATTGATTTCTAAAGCAGTGTTGTGCACTCAATATAACAATTAATCAGACATCATAAAAAAAATACTTAGGTCTCATTCAAGAAAAAAAAAACATAGTATTATGAAGTAGTTGCCCCAATAATAAAAAAATGAACAATCTTTTGATCATGATTTGGATTTGTTTGGGGCATGGTCGGCTATTGTGGGTTGTTACTTCTCCACATAAACCTCATCGTCGTTTTAACTTGTTCTTGCCTTGACAACTTTCTCCTTTTGACTCTGGATTCGGCTTTTCACACGACTCCCACCCCACTCCCTTTTCACATGATTCAGCTATTCGTTCGGTAGAATGAACGTTATTACCCGATACAACAAACAAATAGTATGTATACATTTATTTTAACATAAGTATACAACTATATTATAAAAAATATCAATAGGGGGCTGTCATTTTACATGTTTATTGATACAGTTAGCATTTAAATTGATACAACAAATAAATATTATGTATACAATTATTTTAACATAAGTATACAATTATTTCAATATAAGCATACAATTATTTTATACAGCGTATATATAAAAATATCAACAGGGGCCAACAAGGGCCTGTCATTTTATGTGTTCACTGATAGTAAGCATTTATATTGATACAACAAACAAATAGTATGTATACAATTATTTTAACATAAGTATATAACATATATAATAAAAACATCAACCGGGGGCTGTCATTTTACGTGTTCATTGATACAACTAGTATTTATATTGATACTAAATAAATCATTTAAACATGCAGTGATTATTTTTACGATCAAACAATTTGTGCATTGCTAGAATTACAAAGAATACAAAATACAGTTATAATTTACAAGATTTATACACTATTTTTACACTAATTTGACATAATATGTATATATATATATATATCTCAAGTGATACGTAAGTTATAATTGCAAATGGTTAGAAACAAGAATATAAGAAAGAAGGAAAAAATGATTTAAATTTCTCCAAATTAATTATTTTTATTGAGGTCACTTTTATCCCATTTGCGGCGGCAGAGTGGAGAACATGGGAAAACAATTGAAATACTTGGTAAATGGTATGTATCAAATTATTTATCGAACCAGGTAATGTTTCTCAACAAAAAAAATAAAAAATAGATAATTAGTAATATGAATACCTTGTTCGTCAAATTGTTGAAGGAATTCATCACTTTCCGTATCGATCGTGTTGTTTTCCATTGTAGAATGACCTGGATTGGGATTCATGAGTTTGGAGAATTTTATTTTCTGATTCTTAATTTTCGCAGGCTTTCAATAATAGAGGATTTTTAACATTGAAGGAAAAGATAATGACCAATCTGTGATTAATCCTCCCCACGTTTTTTGTTGATTAGTTGGGTAATCAAATCCCTATTTTGTAGGGAAATGTTTATGGCAGTTTTCAATATCATATATATTGTCTATTTTACCCTTATAATTATCAGTTTAGGTCATTAATTTATTTTTCTAGTCATTAAATTTACACCATCAATCAAAAAAATTCAATGGATTGGATTAGTCCACACCGTCTCATAGAAAGGGGTGTCCCATTTGAACCAAATCATATATATATATATATATATAGATTGGTTCAAATGGGACACCCCCCTTATTTGAGACGGTGGGGATTTATCCAAGCCAATGGATTGATATTTTGTATGGCTCAGATTAATCCATTTATTTTAGGCAAGTAGTTAATGCAGGATTTTTAGGGGGGTCAAATAGGTAATTTATATTATTTTCGGATTTTTAATTAGGGGCAAATCTGTCTTTTTTATTTGAGTGTAGAAGGTAAGTTTTAATTTTCCTTTTTCGGTTCCCGAGTTTAAGGGGCTTCAAATCTTAACAAATCAAACCCAAAAAATCACAAAAAAAAACGTCACTTCTCCTCCTTCAAACATTTTTCTCACTTTCAAACACTCCATCTTCTCACCGTCTCACACTCCATCTTCTCACCGCCGCTGCGTATTACGCACAGACACCACCGTCCGTTACACCAAAATCGCCGGAGCCACCGCCATCCTCAACTGCGAGATCCGCCATGAAGAAGACCATCACGACGTTGAAGAGGACGGTGACGCAGGCCTGCAAAAAACAAACCCGCCATCGTACCATCTTCTCCTCCATCGTTCGACTTCGCGACGGTGCGATATTGCCTTGCTTGAATTTTATTTTTTTATTAATTTCTCGGACCTGGCAATTAAGACGATGGCGATGGTGTAACACCTAAGCGGTGGGTTATCATGGCGGGCATTTAAGTTCGCACATTTTGTTTAATTTCTTGGTATGTAATTTTTACCCAAATCTTGAAATTTTTAGAAGTAGTTTGTGTAGTTTCTGGGTTTTTATCTTTTGATTGTTGGGGATTTATTGTTATAGGGTTTAGTTATCTTCGATTTTTAAAGATTTCGATTTCTAGTAATTTCATGGTTGGGTTTGTATTTTCAACTTCGACTTTTCCGGATATTATTCTCTTTGTATTATTAGTTGAGTTTTAGTGGTTATTTAATACAATTTTGATATTTTATCATAAAGACATTTTTTTGTATGTCTTCAACATAGTTTAACTTCAATTGTAGTTGTATAATACATTTTAATGTATTTGTCATCAAATGTTTGTATAGTGTTAGAATAATTTTACTTTGTATTATGATGATATTTTCTTTGTCTTTCTTAATTGCGATTTGCTAATTGGTGAAGATGGCTAGAGGACAACAAAAAAGGCAACTTAATATTGATGGTACGAGTAGTGGGCGGGAAGCAAATTCTCGGCTAAGAAAATGAGAAGAAGGCAATCGTGTTGTTAAGAATTTGTGAATGTTGTATAATTAGTGCGCTTTTATTTCACAGCGTATATAGTATTAGAATGTTGTATAATTAATGCGGTTTTTTTCACGTGCATAGTATTACAATGATGTATAATTAGTGCGGTTTCTTGTGTAATTAGTATTAGAATATTGTATAATTAGTGCGGTTTTTCTCAAGTGTATAGTATTCCAAATAATACTTGTTTATTCACTTTAACATTCTTTGTGTGGTTAAGAGCGTTGTATTGTATAAATATCGAAATTTCACATGTGCTATATATTTTTTCATTGTGTATTGAAGTGCATTTATTTTATACAAAAAAAAGAACGTGTTTAATCCTTTCAAATAATTTAAGATGATATACAAATATACATACTAAGTCGATAAGAACGTGTTTAATCCTTCCAAATAATACTGTTTATTCACCTTAATATTACTGTGCGGTTAGGGCATGTACACTGTATAAAAATCAAAATTTAATTGTAATATATATTTATTTCACTGTGTATTGAATTGCATCCTACAATTTAGGAAACGTTGACTATATGGGTTCGAAATTTTCGGTATTATCTGCCCATTTTTTGGGCTCTATTGGGTTTAATTTGGTAAGATTTTGTTGCCATTATTTTGTGGTTATCACTTCCTATAATTTAGGAACGTTTGACTTGGTGGTTGGTTATTTAATTCTATTAAATTTGGCATGCATAGAGTAAGCCATTTTAAATTACACTGTACTATTAGAGTAAAGCCACAATATTTTTGAACTAAACATACACTGTAGTTAAATTTGATATACATACAGTAAAATGTTTAAATTACATAGTACTATTAAAGTAAATACACGGTATTTTTGAACTAAATATACACCTTAATAAAATTTGATATGTATACAGTTAAATATTTTAAATTACACAGTAATATTAAAATAAAGATACGGGATTTTCGAACTAAATATACAGTAAAATAGTGATTTAACTAAATATACACAATTTTTGGAAGAATTTTGTTGCCTGATTTTGTGCATATCATCCCCTAAATTGTAGGAACGTGATTTTAGCAGTTACAATCTTAAGATTTAAATAGTCTATTATACCCCTAGTAATTTTAATTATTGATTATTAATCTAATTTTCACTCATTAAATCTGGACTCTCAATTGGAAAATATCAACGGTTTAGATGAATCCCCACCGTCTCATATAAGGAGGGGTGTCCCATTTGAACCATCCCCTATATATATATATATATATATATATATATATATATATATATATGAACGAGTTAAAGTAACACTTTTATACGTTAAAGTATATATTTTTTGAGATAAAGTATCATGTTTTTCTAATATAGTCACAAATTAGGAATGAAGGAAAAATAAAAAATAAATAAAATATGATATAGTTAAAGTAACACTTTTATAAGTAAAAGTATCCGTTTTTTGAGATAAAGTATCAAATTTCTTAATACAGTTACAAACTATGAACAAAAAAAGAGGAAAAATAAAAAATAAATACGATGTATTTATAGTAACACTTTTATAAGTATACATTTATTGAGATAAGGTATCATGTTTTTTAATAGACCTGGGTTGGATTCTTAGCCTCTGCATTTAGAGGCATTTTTTTTTAATTTACCAGGCGCATTTATGAATGGGTTTATATACATTGTTATACTGAAATTGCACAACAAGTACTAGTAGTGTAGTGGTAGAATGCCACATTACATTTCCATAGGCGTGGGTTCGAATCCCTTGTGGAGTGAAGTGAATTTTTTTTAAATAACAGGGGCGCGACTGTGGACGGGTTGGGGGGTTGGGCGCGATTGGGCGTGGGCTTGTGGGCTGTAGGACCCGTCTTACGGAATAGGATCCGTAAGACGGTCCTACAAGAGACCTACTCTATATATATATTTAGTATGAACAAAGTGTATTACATTAAAATTTTAATAGTGTGCTTATTTAGAATATGAATATTGTATATATAGGATTGTTATTGTGTATACTTAGAACAAAACATGAAAATATTCACATACATTAGCATTGGTCCTTATGATTTATACCTTGCATACTGCATATTTATGTTCTGCATATATAGTGTTCCAAATTTGCATATTTAGTATGAACAAAGTGTATTACATTAAGGTTTTAATATTGTGCTTATTTAGAATAGGAATATTGTATATATAGTTTTGTTATTGTGTATACTTAGAACTGAACAAGTAAAATATTAAAATACATTAGCCATTGGTCCTTATAGTTTATACCATGCATACTGCATATTTATTTTCTGCATATATAGTGTTCCAAATTTGCATATTTAGTATGAACAAAATATATTATATTAAATTTTAATAGTGTGCTTATTTAGAATATGAATATTGCATATATAGTTTTGTTATTGTGTATACTTAGAACTGAACAGAGACGTGAAATGGATTGAAAATGAAAACTAAATAGGCATATATTTTGAAAATGTAACTGATACCTTAAATTGCGGGAGATAGATATATGGTAAGATTTTTTTACCAATAATTGTTAAGGACATTAATTTCGAAAATACCAAATTATCCTTAACCTCCCTAAAAATCCGGCGCCTACTAAAAAAAAGAGGAAAAACCTGGACCGTTATTTGTTTAGATTCAATGACCACGATATATCTCTACGATCTCACCTAAAGGGCTTGGTCTATTTGCTAATAAAAGAAAAAGACTGTGTGTGAGAGAGGACAATAAGTTTATGTATTCCTAGGATCACCAATGTTATTAAATTAGAAATTTTAATGGGAGAAGGGGTTATAACTTATATGTAATAGGTTTTATAAAATTCATTATTTATGTAAATTTGAGAGTTCGTCTCGAACTATTTTTTTAATGAGCAAGCACAATAAATTATCAGTTGATTCAGTGTTCTGCCTACATTTTTAATTGTCTAAATTAAGATCAATTAGATAATGTCGTAACT
The DNA here is from genome assembly GCA_016081115.2 of Rehmannia glutinosa. Taxonomy (NCBI): domain Eukaryota; kingdom Viridiplantae; phylum Streptophyta; class Magnoliopsida; order Lamiales; family Orobanchaceae; genus Rehmannia; species Rehmannia glutinosa. The sequence goes on along the minus strand of JABTTQ020000658.1, from coordinate 178,448 downwards.
AACCCCGTTAATTAAACTACTAGCTTCGCTTCACTTGTTTACGGTTAAGATAAACTAGATAATGTCGTAAATTATCGCTTCACCCCGTTAATTAAACTATTATATTATGTTGCTAGATAATCTTGAAATTTGATAATTATTTTCTCCAAGATCTGTAAAAGTACTAATTTTGTGCATCAGTATCACACTTGCACTGTTGCTAATTATTTGAGACATAAATTGTTGGGAAATTTATTGTTTAGATTTTGATGAATGCCATGTAAAACTTAGACTAGAAAGTTGGCACCCCATTTTTCTTGTAATTTGTATTGTAATAGATAGGGTTGTATGAGCTGAGTCAAGTCAGCTATGCCTAGAATAGAAGAAGTCAACTGAAGACTGGAATGAAGACTCCACTGAGGAACAACTGAGTATGGCCAAGAGAAGAAGATCAAAGACTCGACTGAAGGAGTATCAGCTGAGATACAAATGTATGAAGAGTCAATCAAGTCAACTCAAGAAGACAAGTCTCAAGTTGAAGTGACAGATGGGTCATCCATTGATTGGAAGCTAACTCAAAGTCACCTGGGGAATAAAGCAAGTCAAGACGACTCAAAAGAATTTGTTGCATTGTCGTCAGAATTTACTTAAATAAGTAAACTTCCATGCTACCATGTCTTAAAGTGTTGATCCCCGAAGTGTGCAAAAGGAATAAACCAATGGGAAGACGCACCTCGTGTCGATTCTCGAAAAGTCAACATTCATTTAATACGAGGAAATGTCAACATCAAGGATCGCAACAAGACAAGCCAACGAACACAAGTGATTTTTGAAAATCAGCCTATCTATTCAACGGGCAGATTTTTGAAAATTCACTTTAAAAGGCTGAGGAATCAATTTGAGAAAAGGTGACCTGAACCTTGCATACCTGAGATAACAAGCATCATTCATACTGTAACCTGCAAAATATTTTCAAGTTATTCTAGCAAAATCCTCAAGCCTAAATCTCAAAGGAAATCGATCCAACACTAAGTCGTGTGAAGGAAAGACAACTTCAAACTGTTGAAGAGGAAACTTTTGAAGAAGCAAAAGGGGTCTACTTTCCAAGGAGGATTGTAGAAAGGTTCAAGGTCGAGCCAATCTCAAGTTATTGGAGGGCTTCGTGATCAAATCCAAGAAGCTTGAGAAAGTTAGCTAAAGTAGCAACGCAATTGTTGCTCAATGAAAGTAGGCGAGTCGACGAGAAGCCACCGTGTGACTAAGGCATCTCCGGTGAGTCCCAAAGGAGCAAGTCACCAGTGAAATCAAGACTTGTATCGGGATAACCACTTTGTACTGCGATCACTACTTAGTGGATTCCTCCGGAGTTGGAGAAGAGAGGAGTAGAAGAATTACCCCATCTTCGAACCTCTATAAAAATTATTGTGTCATTTACATTTCAAATTTTATTTACGCATATCACTTTATATCTCATTGATAATTTGTTATCCAACCGATAAGTAACTAAGTGCTAAAATCAAATGTTTAAAATAAATTAAATCAAATTAAAAGGGTGTTAAGTCTTCCAATGAAAATCTCATCACAACCAAATTAAGGTTTAGACTAAACAATTGAGTTATTCTATCAACTCAATCGAGTCCGCTGAGTGGCTAACTCTATTTGGTTAACTAACTTAACCCCCCCAGGACTTAGCCGTGTGTATTTAATTCGTATATTTTAAAAGGACTAAAATTGAAAAGTTGGTAAGGTTTATTCAACCCCTTTCTAAACCTTACTCACACCCTCGGGACCTACAAGTGGTATCGAGTGGTTGGTTCATTGAGCATTCCGACCGTTCTTGAACTAGATCTCCAATCTTCCAAAGAAGTTTTTAACACTTGCTCTTTCAAAAGGTTTTTTGGCAAAGTTATTATCATGGAAGCAAATTTGACACGCATTCCTATGTTCACTATTGAGGAATTTGATGACTGGAAAATTTTTATGCAGGCTCATCTATCTGCTTTACATGATGAAATGTGGATAGTGATAGAGGATGGGCCACTGCAAATCTTTTGAAAGTGAACACAATGCGGGAGCGAGCAAACGATCCAAGGAGAGGAAGCTATCATGCTGAAAGCAATACCCGACCACGGTTGAGAAACCAAGGACCAATGGACAAACGAGATGTAAGATACAACTTGGACAATGTGTCAAGGACATACTTTACAAAACCTTGGACAAAGCAATGTTCAATAAAGTCAAATCTTGTCAAACTGCAAAACATATCTGGGATAAATTAACTTTAATTTGTGAAGGATCTGAGCAAATTAAAGAAAACAAATTATTCGTTGTTGTACAAAAAATTGAAAATTTTAAAATGCTTTGCAGTGAAACCTTGATCACCGGATGCTCGATTCACCGAGATCACAAATGAATTATCCGCTCTTGGGAAAGAATATACACAGAAGAAAATGTGAATGAAGATTCTGAGAAGCCTCCCAGCTGAATGGGAAATGAAGGTCATGGCCCTGAGACATTCAATGAACCTCACAACAACATCCAACAATGAGTTATTCTCAGACCTCAAAGCCGACGAGTTTGAGCTGAGAAGAAAAGATCAAGAGGAGACAGTTGTACCCAAAACAGTTGCACTTATAGTCAAGGATGGGAAGAAAGCTGAAGTCAAGGATGCCTTTGACCAGGAGGAAATTGCCTTGATGGTTAAAAGATTCAACAAGTTCTTCAACAAGAACTATAAAAGAAAGAAGGGTGAATCCTCCAGGAGACATTCAGCTCCCTCCAAGTCAAGGGAAGATGGCCACCCAAGAGAGCTGAGCATCAAAATGTTGAATATCAAAGAACTGATAATCCAAGAATGGAAAGAGCTGACCAAAAAGCTGAGAACCTGTGTTGGAACTGTAGACAACCAGGACACTTTGCTATTGACTGTCCATATCCTGTAGTCAATAAATACATGAATGAAGAAGAAAGAAGAGTCTTCAGAGAAAGAAGACAGGAAAAGAAAAAGGCCATGTTACAGTAGAGACCGAGAGACAACTAAGTCAAAAGAAGCGACAAACTCGAGAGAGTAGTGGTGACTACTCAAGTGACTCTCGAAGAAGAAGCAATGATCCTCTAATGGCTAAAGAAAAAGATCAACCCGACCTAGAAGATGAGGTACACTCTAAATCATCTCACTCGGTTCTAGTGATAGTGATTGTGACACACACACATCATCACCCACTCGATCTTTATGATTCATTAGGCAAAATGAAGAAAGATTTTGAGTACATTAAATCCTCACACACACTATTAAATGAGGAAAACAATCATTTCAAAAGCTAAAACTCACAAAATGACTAAGGAGTTGAGTACTCTAAGTCACATAGCCGATGAGAACAAAGTCTTTGAAGGCTGAAAATGCAAAACTAATAAGCGAAATATAGTTATAGAAAAGAGGGAAAATGATCTCAAGAATGTGATTGCATCATTTACAAAGGCATCTAAATCATTGGATGACCTTATAATGAGCCAAAAAGAGTGTGGAGATAAAACTGGCATAGGATTCAATTCCTTTGCACACAGTCAAACTCCCAGAGTGATTTTGGAAAAAAGATCTTCAAGTAATGAAGCATCTCAAAAATCCAAGACACCAAATGTTGTACCCACATTCATTCCAAAGCACAATCACAAACAAACTGGCATTGGATATAAAGGAAAAGGAAAACAGCCAGTTGAGCATGTTGAGAGGACAGCTGAGAAAAAATCCAACAAAGTTCCTCAGCAAACTCCAAATAGGAAGTACTCTGTAAAGAAGAAACAGAGTTATCAAAAACCCTAGAAGTTTTATCAAAGAAACACATGTGATGGGAATGGTAGAAATTACCCAAGCCAAGCTGATTGGAATAATGTTAAATATCAGCAAAGACCTATGGAATATAAGCCTAAGTGGCAAAGGCCTATAACTCAGCAAAGGCCATTTCAAAGGTAAACGAGCTATCATCAGCACACATATGCACCCAGGCACTACACTCAGAAATATCACAACTACCCAAAGAAGGCAATTGCTAAAACCCACACATAGGCATACAAACAAAAGAGACAGTTGTATGAACCTAAAGCCCCCAAGCAATTTTCCAAAGTGAATTATGATTATGGCACAGATAGATGGCAACCTCTTAGAGTCAAGTCATTTGGCTATAGGTTGGTTGGATCATCTTACAGCACTAACCCGTCAAGACCCAGACAAGCATAGGTACCTAAAAACTAATTTCCTTGATTTCAGGTTCAAGGAACAGCTGAGTGCCAAGGAACCTGGTACATGGATAGTGGCTGTTCCAGACACATGACAGGAAACAAGAAAAATTTGTCAAAATCCAAGGATATTAGAGGCGCAAAAGTCATATTCGGAGGAAATGATTCTCCAGGGGAAATAAGAGGCACTGGATCCATAAAAAAAAATGGATTAGAAATCACAAATGTTGCATATGTTGAAGGCCTCAACTTCAACCTGTTAAGCATTAGCCAACTCTGTGACAAGGGCTATAATGTTGGATTCAATATGGGAATGTGCAAAATTAAAGACACTGAATCAAATGAAATAGTGTTGCAAGGATCCAGACAGAAGAACATGTATGTGGTAGACTGGTCGACTGCCACACCAAGCACTTGTCTGTTAGCGAAGAGTACATCCAAATCAAGTTGGATGTGGCACAAAAAGCTGAGTCATCTGAATTTCAAGACAATTAATAAGCTTGCAAGGAGTTATCTTGTGGAAGGACTGCCAGACTCAGTATACAAGAAATAAAGTGTTTGTGATGCATGTCCTATGGGAAAACAGATTAAATCATCATTCAAAGAGAAGCCTAGTCCATCTTCAACAAGGATATTGCATCTGTTGCATATGGATCTATTTGGTCCAGGTGAGCCAGCTAGCATAAGTGGAAAGAAATACACTTTAGTAGTGGTGGATGTCAAGATATACATGGACAATCTTCATGTGTAAAAAGAAGGAAACCTTGCAGAAGTTATCTCAACTAATGAGAAGAGTTCAAAATGAGAAGAGTCAAAACATTATAAAGATAAGGTCTGATAGAGGAACTGAGTTTGTCAATGGGATAATAACTCGCAGATTGTGTTGAAAATGGTATTGCTCATGAATTATCTCTGCAAAGGACTCCACAAAGAGAATGGAGTAGCAGAAAGAAGAAACAGAACTCTCATAGAAGCTGCAAGAACCATGTTAGCTGAAGCTGGATTGCCAAAGAGATTTTGGGCTGAAGCCATCAACATTGCATGCTATACTCAAAATAGATGCATGATTAACAGACAGCTGACAAAGACTCCCTATGAAATATGGACAGGGAGAAAGCCAAATGTTGCATATTTTTTAGAATATTTGGATGTAATTGCTTCATCCACAACAATGGCAAGGATAATCTAAAGGCTTTTGATGCTAAAGCTGATGAAGGTATCTTTTTGGGATACTCAGCTGAAAGCAAAGCCTACAGAGTGCTGAACAAGAGGACTATGGTCACAGAAGAATCTATCCATGTAGTTTTTTGATGAACCTAATGTAAATGGAGAAGACATTGAAGAGTTAGTTGATAAGTTGAATAAGCCAACTATGCAGAAGAGTCCTTATGTTGAAGCTGAAGCTGGAGCAATTAATCAAGATGAAGATGAGATCACGAGTCTCAAAGATTGGAAAATCTGCAAATTTGAATGATAATGAAAGAGTCTGCTCAAGAAAACACAACTGCAAGACGGCTGAACCCAGCTGATTTACTACAACCTGATGTGAGATGGTTGAGAGACCATCCACTAGAGCTAGTCATTGGAGATGTAAGAGATGGTGTAAGAACCAGATCCAGAGCTCAACAAGAAGCAATGTTGACTTATTTTATTTCCCAAACAGAGCCAAAAGATGTGTCCCAAGCATTAGATGACACACATTGGATTCAAGCCATTCAAGAAGAGCTGAATCAGTTTGAGAAGAACAAGGTATGGGAATTGGTGCAAAGACCAACCCATCAAAATGTTATAGGCACAAAATGGGTTTTCAGAAACAAGATGAATGAAGAAGGTTCTGTGGTAAGAAACAAAGCAAGACTGGTAGCCAAAGGGTATTGCCAAGAAGAAGGAATAGATTTTGATGAAATATTTGCTCATGTTGCAAGATTAGAAGCAATAAAGATGTTTCTTGCCTATGCTGCACACAAGAACTTTACTGTATATCAAATGGATGTGAAAAGTGCATTTTTAAATGGACTGTTAGAAGAAGAAGTCTATGTTGAGCAACCTCCAGGCTTTGAGCAGAAGACTCTTGGAGATAAGGTGTACAAGCTCAAGAAAGCTCAATATGGATTGAAACAAGCACCTAGAGCATGGTATGATACATTATCTCAATTTTTGACAGATAATGGATTCACCAAAGGCAAAGTGGACATGAACACTCTTCAGAATTCAGGATGGGGAGAATATGTTGCTTGTTCAAATATATGTGGATGACATCATTTTTGGATCCACAAACAAAGAGTTGTGTGATAAATTCTCAAATCTCATGCAAGGTAAATTTGAAATGAGCATGATGGGAAAGCTGACATTCTTCTTAGGACTTCAAGTTAAACAAAATGAAGGATGGAACCTTTATAAGTCAAACAAAGTACACCAGAGATTTAATGAAGAAATTTGGTATGGAAGAGAAGTCTTCTAAAAATACCAATGAATACATCGAGAAGATGGACATGGATGCAGATGGCAAGCCTGTGGATCAAACAAAATACTGAGCACTTATCGGATCAACGCTCTATCTAACAACAAGCGGGCCGACATCACCTTTGCAAAAGGAGTATGTGCAAGATTCCAATCGCTCCAAAGGAAAGTCACATGACCGCAACTAAGAGAATCCTAAGATATTTGAAGGGATGCCAAGAAGTTGGCTTATGGTATCCAAAGGAAGGTGGATTCAAGTTTCGTTATTCGACTCACTATCTTTGATGTAGAGTTGACAGAAAAGCACTTCGTGCACATGTCAAATGCTTGGAAACAGATTGGTTTCCTGGTTTAGCAAGAAGCAAAAACTCAATAGTCACATCCACAACTCAAGCAGAGTACATAGGCATGGCGGCACAAGTAGCCCAAGTCTTATGGATGAGACAATAGGCGAGAGATTATGAAATTGAAGAAAAAGAGATTCCAATTATGTGTGATAACACAATTGCTATTGCAATCACTCGAATCCTGTTTTGCATTCAAGAACAAAGCACATTGATGTCACATATCATTTTATAAGAGATCATGTTGAAAAGAAAGACATCACTTTGGAATATATCTCAACTGATAAACAGTTAGCTGACATATTCACCAAACCCCTATGTGAATCAAGATTTGAAGAGCTTAAGCATGAGCTAGGGTTAATTGAGCCGAGTTGACACTCGAAGACTCAATGAAAAGAGATGAAACATGAAAAGATGAAAAAGAGCATATCTCATGAATCAACTAAGCGAATCACCAGATCGAAAAGTCACCAGACGAGTTGGGCCGACAAATTTAGTCACTATACGAATGGAGAGAAGAAGAGTTGAGTCTTTTAAGGAGTAAGCTGAGTCATTTATGAGCTAAGTGACAAAAACGCAGTCGTTTTTAATGAGCGGGAATGTTTTTAAGGATGACGTCAACATAATTATGACGGTCGATCCAAAAAAGTCACAATAAAGCATATGATTGGATATAAATGCTGCCGCATTAAATGCGAGAAGTTAAATGCAATGTGACGTGCTAAATCTGAGCCGTTGATCTTGATCAAAATTCAAAAACCAAAATATATCCTTTCATAACCCTTATATACTCATCTCTCTCATTTTTTTTAAAAACTGTTAATCTTCCCGAGTAAAAGAAAGCAAACTTTTCTCTCAAAAACCCTACTAGTTCTCAAGTCGGTTTACCAGATCTCATTCGGTAAAACTCACTAAAAATGGCACCAACACATGATTTCGCTAAGCTCGCAAAGCAAATTCACACTGGATCAACTGTGGATTTTGAGGGGATGATAAAACAGGGTTCCGATGAAACCCTTGTGAACAAGATAGCGGATAAGATCGAGAAATCCGAACTGAAACCATTCCTCACCATGGAATATCAAATGACGTATGTTGAGGAGGTGGCCCAGCTTTACATTAATGCCGAAGTGCAGGACGAAGGGATTAAGTCCTCCATCCACCGCAAGGACATTCTAATCACTGCAAAGGACCTTGCGGAGCACTGTTTATTGCCGTCGAAGGGCATGCCGGAAATATATGAAGCCGGCGTCAACTTGGCTGTTGCATGGAAGGAAGTAGCCAAACCTGAATTTCTTTGCAAAGTTGTCTACACACAGAAAAAAGTCAAGGAGGATTATCATAAACTAATGGATATCATCGTGAAGAGTGTAGACATGAAGTTTATCAGCTTCAATCAGCTGTCCAAAACCCAAGCTGATCATCATGGCTACGATCATGGAAGAGAAGAAGATCAATTGGGCTGAATTCATTTACAGCAGACTTTGCCAGAATATTGGCAACAAGTCGTTCAAGGAGGATGGATCCTTTGGAGGATCACTTGGCTATGGCCTAGTCATTGGCCATCGATGGAGGTGAAGGGTGTTCCCCCGACATGGAAAGCCATTCCATGTCAACAAGAAGATGTTCCGAGCCAATCTCTCCAGAGCCCAGAAGAGAGCCTATGTCAAAAGGGCTGACACTAGTGAGGGGGAATCAGTTGACCCCGTCGACACATCTGCTTCCTCCCCTCCTAAAAAGAGAGTCGCCCTGCACCGCAAAAAGAAAGTTGCTCCCCGGCAAAGAAGAAGAAAAGATGCACTGCTGCACCATGTCTCCCGCCTTGCAGCAAACAAGGGGTGGAGAAAAAATCTTTAATTCCTTCTCCAGGGATTAAGAAGAAGAGGACTGCCAAGGCAAGAAGGGAAGCTGCCTCTAAGGCCACTCCGAAGGCCTTTACCTTCGAGAAACCGGAGGAAGTGAACCAGATATTCCTCTAGTGTAAACTAAGAGAAGAAGAAGAATCACCAAGCTTTCAGAGCTTGAGAAGATAGCTGAGTCTGCCACTCAGCTTGAGAAAATCACTGAGACTGCTGAAGAAGTGCAGTCTCCAGAAGTTCTAGATGAAACCGCCAAATCTGCTAAAGGTGATTAGCAAAGGCCCTTAGAAGACCCAATTGTGGATAGAACAGCTGAAGAACATGAAGCAACGAAGACAGCAGAATTCTCTCCTGACAGGACTATGTCTCCACCTGCCACAGATACTGCTGAAGGTGAAGAGCAGCAGAATTTGATACCTTCTATTCCTGAGAAGGAAGGCCAACAAGAGGAGAATGATGATGATGACATACTTATGTACTCTTCCTTGTACCCAGACATCCAGAGCCGTCTGCGAGAGTGAAGGAAATGGAAGCTGAGTCACTCTAGGGTGCAATTTGAACATCCAGAGTTTATTGAAGAAGAAGAGGAACTCCTCAGGTTTCTTGAAGTTGATACCGTGCTGCAAGCCCTGGATGAGGATAACAGCATTAATATGCTGCAAATTCGCAAGGAACAAGAAAAGTCTAGAGCAGCTGAGGAAGCAGAGGCTCGTGAGAACGCCTGTATTTATCCTCTCATTGGAACCAGCGACCATACTCATCCTCACATTGACATGCTCTCGGATAGTGATGAGGACATGGATCCTGCTGCTATGATGTAGGAGTTGGAAATGCAGCATGCCATGCGGGAATCCAAATTGATGAATGAGCAACAGCTGATGGAAGGACCAGGAGAGTCTTCCAAATCTCAGTTGGAAATCGACCCGTTGGGAGTGGTACAATAGATTGCCATAGTTATTGCTGCAACCACTTCCCCAGTCCACTCAGAGAACGGATCTAAGGGAAATGGCGATGCCACTGGGAACTTGGGCACCCAAGTTGAGCCAACCCCTGAAGGCGTCTTACCACCGCCTTTACTACCGAGCACTCAAAGGAAGCGGCCCAAGAGTCCGGAGCAGAGTGACCCCAACATAAGTCACTCACCCTGGTGCACCACCGAGGGGGAAACTCACTCCACCTGCAGCCTAGGTCGAGGATGCTACGATGACTCCACATTGCGAGAACGAGGCGAAGTGGAGAGGGAAAAAAAAAGAACAACAACAAGTTGTCACCGACGGCTCGGACGATTGAGTCTGCCTCACCGGTGCCAAGCTGCCAACAGCGGTGAGGACACCGCCGATGCGGTCGAGGCACAAGATGGATGCCCCGGGAGTTAACACTGGGCAATGAAAGTGCAATCCAAGGAGTTGAGACTCCTGGGATGCCACAAAGAGAAGACCCTAAGACAAACAAGCGTCCCTGTCGAAGGGAATGTACAAGGCCTTGTTGTAGTTGAGATCATGGGAGGTAATGAAGGCCCAAGAGAGGTTGAGACTTCCCCAGGTAAAGAGACGAAATGCAACATCCCTCCTGTTCACATTGAAGAAATTGAGAAGGAGATAAGTGTTCTTCATGATTCCCAAGACAACCTTGACATATCATTTGTGGGATCCAAGATGAAGCCGAGTTCACCCCCGCCGCACATCAAAAAGACTCACCGAGGATGTTCTTCCAAGTACGAGTAAGCCGGACTTCAAAGCCGCCGACAAACGTTCAATTTTAATGATGAGCCAAGCCCTCAAGTCTCATCATCTTCCGATGACGCTCTGATACGGTAGAGAGAACAACAAAGTCAAAAGACAAACCAACGAGACCAAAGAAGTTTAAGACATTAAAACTGAGGCTCGGCACCGGGCCAATACCATCAAAGGCCCCACTGAATCACGACAATCGCATGCTTCCAGAGTCGGTAAAAACAAACTTCTCGTGCGATTTCACATGTACGAGACGATGCATTTGAAGAGACCTTCCCATTCTCAATCGAGCTCCCCGCACTAGAAGAAGAAATCGCTAAAGAAAAGCAAAATACTCGCACGCGAATAACCCATTATCCCTACTCGACTCCATTGTGCCAGCCAGAATTTGATTTCAACGTTGAATGGCCGCCACCGAATCGGAAATAACAAAATGAAATCCGTGAAGTCTTCAAGAAAATTTGCGGAGAGATTGAGAGGATCGAACGACATCGCCCTCATTGGACATGCGGCCGACAATCGAGATGCTACCCTCACAAACCGACTTGAGAGGATAGTGATAAGAATTAGGAGTGGTGTCGTGTCTGAATCACATGCGTCTCGAACAAGTTCGTTACTTTAAGGCACTCTATAAGAATGCTTGTTTGGAGCGCGGACAATGCCGACATACGAAGGAGAGAATGCGAGTACATTGAGAGGTTGCATGCCTCTCACAAAACGTAAATGGAGTCATGTTGCGGGGAGTTTCGAAGAAAGAAATTATATGACTTGAGGAGACTATGAATGCCAAATTCAGCCTCCTCATGGTTGAAATGAAACTGGTTCTGGTGAGTCGAATGCCACTCGCTCGAGTTTCAGATAGCCTATGCCGCACCCGACTCAGCGTAATTCAACCATCAACAAACCGGACTTCATGCTTGTCGGGATGTTTCCGAAATTCCTCTCTCCTTTGATGATGCCAAAAAGGGAAGATGAATACCCAAGAGTCCGAAAGAGACAAATCACAGTAGAGAAGAAATATGCAAAGAATTGAGAAGAGGAAAGAAAAAGGAAAAATCATGTTGAGGGGAAAGGTCAAAGGATGTGACCTTAATGCTTGTTGAAACCCTCAAAAAAGTCATGTCACAAACAAAGATAATCAAAGAAACTTCCTGTAATCGCCGCTTCTATCGATCGATGTGCCCATGAAAAAGATTGTAGAAGTAGAGATGGAGGATTTCGACAAGAGAACGGATGTCCGTGTTGAAGAAATGTTGAAACAATTTGGAGGCATTCCGGCAGGAAAAGATATCGATGCCATTCCAGATGACGGACAAGAGCCAAGATCTGTTGAAGAGTTCAAAACGCTCGAGTCCGAAGGATATTTCAAAAAAATGCCCATAGCCCAAGCCTAGGACTTGTATTGGGAGAAAGGTCCTAAGTCGTGCGAAGAAGGCGACAATCAATGACTACTAGCGATCGCTCTCTCGGTAAGAAGAAGACTCGATACAATATACGTCCGAGGAGGAGGAGGAAGAAGTGGCAGAGGTAGAGGCTTTAAACCTAGACCTCTACTCAAGAATATTGAATATATAGATCCAGGCAAGAAAGGAAGGATCTACTGGGCTGGATATGATGCTATAGCCAATTTGGAAGTGGAAAGGAAAAATGCTGAATATGTAAAGAGGATCGAAGAAGAAAACAAAAGGCAAGATCAGATGTGGCAAGAAAGACAAGAAAGAAAAAGAAGAGATGAATCTGCGAAGAGAGCTTACGAGAAGAAGAAAGCAGCTGAAGAGGAAAAGAAAAAAAAGAGAGCTAACGAAGACAGAGCTGAAGAAGAAAGAAGGAGGCAGCAAAGGTGATGAAGTGTTGCTGCCAACCCCTTCATGTATTTTTAAATACATATGTATGTAAGTCTTCTGTACATTTAATGAAAAATCTGTATTTTGCGTAGATATTAGTATGATCTGATTGATATGATACACATTGTAAACAGATGTGTAAAGGACAAAAATGTTATGATCAATAAAAAGATTGATTCTACGCATACATTCCTTGTTACTGCATTGTCTGTATGTATCTTTGCTATTTACATATTGTTTGTATGTATTTAAGTTTTGGCATCATCAAAAAGGGGGAAATAGTTGGGAAATTTATTGTTAAGATTTTGATGAATGCCATGTAAAACTTAGACTAGAAAGTTGGCACCCCATTTTTCTTGTAATTTGTATTGTAATAGATAGGGTTGTATGAGCTGAGTCAAGTCAGATATGCCTGGAATAGAAGAAGTCAACTGAAGACTGGAATGAAGACTCCGCTGAGGAACAACTGAGTATGGCCAAGAGCAGAAGTTCAAGGACTCGACTTAAGGAGTATTAGCTGAGATACAACTGTATGAAGAGTCAATCAAGTCAACTCAAGAAGCCGAGTCTCAAGTTGAAGTGACAGATGAGTCATCCATTGATTGGAAGCTAACTCAAAGTCACCTGGGTAATAAAGCAAGTCAAGACGACTGAAAAGAATTCGTTGCACAGAAGTCAAGGAATTTACTTAAATAAATAATACTTCCATGCTGCCATGTCTTAAATTGCTCACCCTTGCGTGCAAAAGGAATAAACCAATGGGAAGCACGCACCTCGTGTCGATTCTCGAAAAGTGTCGAACATTCATTTAATACGAGGAAATATCAACATCAAGGACTCAACAAGACAAGCCAACGAACACAAGTGATTTTTGAAAATCAGCCTATCTCTTCAACGGGCAGATTTTTGAAAATTCACTATAAAAGGATGAGGAATTAATTTGAGAAAAGGTGACCTGAACCTTGCATACCTGAGATAACAAGAATCATTCATACTGTAACCTGCAAAATATTCTCAAGTTATTATAGCAAAATCCTCAAGCCTAAATCTCGAAGGAAATCGATCCAACACTAAGTCGTGAAGGAAAAACAACTCCAAATCAAGAGAGAAACTTTTGAAGAAGCAAAAGGGGTCTACTTTCCAAGGAGGATTGTAGAAAGGTTCAATGTTGAACCAATCTCAAGTTATTGGAGGGCTTCGTGATCAAAGCCACGAAGCTTGAGAAAGTTAGATGAAGTAGCAAGGCAGTTGTCCTGTGAAGTAGCTAAGTCGGACGAGAAGCCAGCTGTGTGACCAAGGCATCTCCAGACTGAGTCCCAAAGGAGCAAGTCGGTTGTGTGATCAAGACTTGTATCGGACCGATAATCACTTTGTACTGATCACTACTTAGTGGATTCCTCCAGGAGTTGGAGAAGAGAGGAGTAGAAGAATTACCCCATATTCGAACCTCTATAAAAATTATTGTGTCATTTACATTTCAGCATTTTATTTCTGCATATCACTTTATATCTGCTGATAATTTGCTATCCAATCGATAAGTAACTAAGTGCTAAAATCAAGTGTTTAAAACAAATTAAATCAAATTAAAAGGGTGTTAAATCTCCCGCTGAAAATCTCATCACAACCAAGTTAAGGTTTAGACTAAACAGCTGAGTTATTCTATCAACAACTCAATCGAGTCTGTTGAGTGGCTAACTCTGCTGGTTAACTAACTTAGTTGTCCCCCAAGGACTTAGTTGTGTATTTAACTTTGTAATATTTAAAAGGACTAAAATCGAAAAGTTAGTAAGGTTTATTCAACCCCCCCTTCTAAACCTTACTCACACCCCTTGGGGCCTACAGAAATTATTAGACTTGGAGTGTAAGGGCATAATTATTTCTTTCCACAAGAAAATATTCAGACTTCTTATGAACTTGTCCCATTTTTTCTGTTTAACTTCTTGTTTTATCGTACGAAAATAACATATATAGATGTATTTTATGTTGCTTAAAAGAATATATTTCTCCAAGTCAAACTAGTTAAATTCATCGGTCTAAAATCCACTCTGAGAGCTACGAAAATCTTCAAATGGGAACTTGCTTGCAATACTCAAACAGACGTTAAACGTGTCTGAGGTTTTCCCAAGGAAGCCCCTCTAACTCTCAAGTCAGCATGTGTAGAAAAATAATTCCAGCAAAGGACAATAATGAAGTGCGATTAATATTGAGAATACATATAAATGATCAAGAAGAGACCTTTTATACACAGCTTTCTCCTTCTCTCAAAAACTTTTTTTCTCCTTTTTTTTTTCTCTAAAACAAAACACAACAAACCAATTCCCTTTCATTTCCCTCCCCTTCTCTTCTTCCCCCACCCCTTCCCCTCCCAGCTCCCTGTTGGAGGGTGCTCGGCGATTTCCAGTCAATGATGGCCGGCGACTGGAAGTCGCCGGACGGACTCCCACTTCGCGAGGTCTTTCTTCTATGAGTTAGATGTAGAGTTTGGGAGTCATGTCGTGAAGACGTGTCCATGACGAGTTGTAGCAATGGTTATGACAGTAGATCTGGGTAAGAGCGAGGTCATTCTAAATATTTTGTTTTTTTATTTTGTTTGGGTTTTTTGTTGGCTTTGTTGTATTTTTCTTGTTTTTTTTGGTGTCTTTGTTTTCCTGGTTGATTTACGAAATTCGTAGGCGGGTCAGTAGTTTCTGTCTTGCAATGCGTGATGTAGCTCGTGCCCGGATTATTCCGGTTGTAGAAGAGTGGATTAGAGGAATTACCCCATCCTCAAACCACTATAAATTGTTTTTGTCTTTTACATTCAACATACTTATATTCTTGCTTATCTTTATTATTGTTGTTTGTTAATTTGCTAAGTCAACAGATAATAACCTGGCTTAAACAAGTGTTGAAAAACACATTCAAAACTAAAGGTGAAAGTCTTCCGCTGTTAAAAACCAAGTCAGCTGTATTTTTAAAGTGTTAACTGAATCAGCTGAGTTATATTATTAACAGTTCAGTCGAGTCTGTTGAGTGGCTAACTCTACTATGCAAGTAAACTTAGCTGTCCACCAAGGACTTAGCTGACTTGAGTCAACTCTGAATTTCTAAAAGAACTAAAAATGAAAAGTTGATAAAGTCTATTCAACTCTCCCCCCCTTCTAGACTTTACTTATCACCTCTTGGGACCTACAAGTGGTATCAGAGCGATTGGTTCGTTGAGCCTTCCGCACTGGTTACTGAACTATATCTCATTCTTTTTCAAAAGAACAACACTTGCAGTTTTTAAAACTTTTATTTTAAAAGCAAAGTTATTATCATGGAAATAAATCCAACTTGCATTCCAATATTTACTATTGAAGAATTTGATGATTGGAAAATACGTATGCAAGCTCACCGTTCAGCCTTACATGATGAAATGTGGTTTGTCATTGAGGATGGACCATACAAATAATGAAGGTGAACACAACTATAGGGCTCTTGCTCCTGAGGCTGCTGATGTACCAGAAGAAGACGCTGATGCAACTCCAGTTGCACGAGGCGCACATGTTGCTACTGATGCTACGGTACCTAGACCTGCTATGGTTGAAAAGCCACGATGTGAGTGGACTAATGAGAACATAAAGAGATATAACTTGGACAATGTTGCCAAGGACATTTTGTAAAACCCTCGATAAGGCCATGTTCAATAAAGTTAAATCTTGCAGAATGGCCAAAGAAATATGGGAAAAACTAACTTTAATTTGTGAAGGATCTGATCAAATTAAATAAAATAAATTGGTTGTTGTTGTAAAAAAATTTGAAAATTTCAAATTCTTGCAGGTGAAAGTCTGGATCAGCTGGATGTCAGATTCACTGAGATAACCAATGAGCTCTCAGCTCTAGGAAAAGAATATACACAGAAGAAAAATGTGTATGAAGATTCTAATGTCTCTTCCAGATGAGTGGAAAATGAAAGTTATGGATTCAAGCACTCAATGAACCTTACAAGAACATCCAACCATGAGCTATTCTCAGACCTTAAAGCCTATGAAATTTAGCTCAAAAGTAAAGAGCAAGAAGAGACAGTTGTACCCAAGACAGTTGCACTCATGGGTGGTGAATCCAAGAGAGCTGAATCCAAAAAAAAAAACCATTGATTAGGAGGAGATTGCCTTAATGGAAAAGAGATTCAACAAGTTCTTCAACAAGAACTACAAAAGGAACATGGGTGAATCATCCAGTAGACACTCAACACCTTCCAAAGCAAGGGAGGACAGACCACCAAAGAGAGCTGACCATTAAATGACTGAATATCTGAAAGAGCAGACTTCCAAAAAGTTGAGAACCTATGTTGGAATTGCAGACAATTGGGACATTTTGTTGTTGACTGTCCCTATCCACCAGTCAACAAGCATAGAAATGAGGAGGAAAGATAAGTCTCCAGAGAGAAAAGATAAGAAAATAAGGAAGCTATGTTGGCTGTTGAAGCTGCTGACACAACTAAGTGTAAGGAACCAGTTGAGTCAGAAAACAGTGAAGTTGACTACTCCTCAGACACAGAAGAAGAGGCTTTGATATGTCTCAGGGCCAAAAAACAAGAAGATGAGCTACATTCTAATTCATCTCATTCTAATTCTGATGATAGGGATAGTGACATAAATACTTCATCACCCACTGATTTTTATGATTGATTAGGCAAAATGATGAAAGATTTTGAACATGTAAAAACCTCTCACACACTTTTATATGAGGAAAACAGCCAGCTCAAAAGCCAAAAGTCACAGCTGACTAAGGAGTTGAGTACTCTAAGTCACATAGCTGCTGAGAACATAGAGTTGAAGGCTGAGATAGCTAAGATTCAAGCAGACTTAGCTGCAACTGAAAAGGGAGAAAAAGATTTGAAAAATGTGATTTGCATTATTCACTAAGGCATCTAAATCATTGGATGAACTTATAATGATTCAAAAGAAAAGTGGAGACAAGGCATTGGATTTAATTCATTTGTGCATGCCCAAGCTCCAAGAGTGGTATTGGAAAAAGGATCATCGAGTAATGAGGCAGTCCAAAAATCTAAAGCACCATATATTGCACCTACTCCCGTTCACAAACACAATCACAACCATGCTGGCCTTGGATACAAAAGTAAAGGTAGAAAGCTAGTAGAGTATGCTGAGACGACAGCTGAAACAAAATTCAGAAGAGTCCATCAGCAGATTCCAAATAGAAAATACTCTGTAAAATCTAAACAGAGCTACCAAAAGCCCTAGAAGTTTTAGGAAAGAAAATTATATGATGGGAATGGTAGAAATTTTCCAGTCAAGCTGAGTGGAACAATCAAATGAGACATCAACCAAGTCCAAAGGGATACAAAGCTAAGTGACAAAGACCTCAAACTAAAAAATGGTCATTCCCAAGGCAAAAAAGTTATAATCAGCACATATATGCACCCAAACACAAAGCCTAATATGCACAAAAGTTTCATTACTATCCCAAGAAAGCAAATGCACAAGTTCACACACAGGCATAAAGACAAAAGAGACAGATGGTATGAACCTAAAGCTCCAAAACAAATTTGTTAATGTTCATTATGATTATGGAACTGATACGTGGAAACCTCTTAGAGTTAGACCATTTGGCTATAGGTTGGTTAGATCACCTTATAGTGCTAGCCTCTCAGAACCCAGGCAAGTATGGGTGCCTAAAAACTAATTTCCTTGATTGCAGGTTCAAGGAATAGCTGAGTGCCAAGAAACCTGGTACATGGATAGTGGATGTTCCAGACATATGACAGGAAACAAGAAAAATCTTTCAAAGTTCAAGTAAATAAAAAGTGCTAAAGTCATATTTGGAGGAAATGAAGCTCCAGTGGAAATCAAAAGCACATGATCCATAAAGAAGAATGGACTAGAGATCACAGATGTAGCCTATGTTGAAGGGCTCAACTTTAATCTGCTGAGCATCAACCAACTATGTGACAAGGGCTATAATGTAGGATTCAACATAGGGGTTTTTCCAATCAAAGATGATGAATCAAATCAAATTGTGCTACAAGGATCAAGGCAGAAAAACATGTATGTAGTGGACTGGTCAACTGCCACACCAAGCACATGTCTACTAGCAGAGAGCACAACTGAATCAAGTTGGCTATGGCACAAGAAGCTGAGTCACCTGAATTTCAAGACAATCAACAAGCTTGCAAGGAGTCATCTTGTGGAAGGATAACCAGACTCAGTGTACAAGAAATAGAGCATTTGTGATGCATGCCAGCTGGGAAAGAAAATAAAATCTTCTTTCAAGGACAAGCCAAGTCATTCTTCAACCAGGATATTGCACTTATTACATATGGATTTATTTGGTCCTGTTGAACTAGCCATCATTATTGGAAAGAAATACAACTTGGTGGTGGTGGATGATTATTCAAGATACACATGGACTATCTTTATGTGTAGAAAGAAGGAAACCTTGCAAAAGCTCCCTCAGCTGATGAAAAGAGATCAAAATGCAAAGAGTCAAACCATTATCAAGATAAGGTCTGATAGAGGAACTGAGTTTGTCAATGAGATTATAACTCAGTATTGCATAGAAAATAGTATTGATCATGAGTTGTCAGCTGCAAGAACTCCATAGCAAAATGGAGTAGCTGAAAGAAGGAATAGAAGTCTCAAGGAAGCTGCAAGAACCATGTTAGCTGAAGCTGGATTGCCTAAGAGATTTTGGGCTGAAGCCATTAATACTACTTGCTACACTCATAATAGGTGTATGATCATTAGGCAGCTGTCCAAAACCCCTTATGAAATTTGGACAGGGAGGAAGCCAAATGTTGGATATTTTCATATCTTTAGATGTAAGTGCTTCATTCACAACAATGGGAAGGACAACTTGAAAGCTTTTGATGCTAAAGCTTATGAAGGTATCTTTTTGGGATACTCAATTGAGAGTAAAGCTTTTAGAGTGCTGAACAAGAGGACCATGGTCACAGAAGAGTATATCCATGTGGTTTTGATGAACCTAATGTCAATGGAGAAGACATTGATGAGTTAGCTGACAAGATGAATCAGCCAAGTGTTCGGAAAAGTCCATATGTTGAGGCAGATATAAGAAAACTTAACCCAGATAAAGATAAGATAAGTGAATCTTAAAGACATGTGGAAAGTCTACAGCTGAATGATGATGAGGAAGATGTTCAAGACAACTTAGCTGCGAGACGATTGAACCCAACAGACTTACTCCAACCAGATATGAGATGGCTGAGAGACCATTCTCTATAGCTTATCATTGGATATGTTAGAGAAAGAGTAAGGACAAGATCCAGAACTCAACATGAAGCTATGTTCACTTGTTTCATTTCCTAGATTGAGCCTAAAGATGCGCACAAGCATTGGATGACACACATTGGATTCTAGCTATGTAGGAAAAGTTGAATCAGTTTGAAAGAAATAAGGTTTAGAAATTAGTTGAAAGGAATACCCACCAAAATGTTATTGGTACTAAGTGGGTATTTAGAAACAAGATGAATGAAGATGGACCTGTTGTAAGAAACAAGCAAGATTGGTAGCCAAAGGGTATTTCCAAGAGGAGGGCATAGATTTTGATGAAACATTTGCACCTGTTGTAAGATTGGAAGCACTTATTATGTTTCTTGCTTATACTGCACACAAGAACTTCACTGTCTATTAAATAGATGTGAAGAGTGCATTTTCTGATAGACTTTTGGAAGAAGAAGTCTATGAGGAGAAACCTCTAGGTTTTGAGTAGAAAACTACTGGAGATGAGATCTACAAGCTCAAGAAGGCATATATGGTTTGAAACAAGCACCAAGAGCTTAGTATGATACATTGTCCTAGTTTTTTTTATTGACAATGGATTTACCAAAGGCAAGGCCGATAGGACACTCTCATCAGAATTCAAGATGGGGAACGTATACTGCTTGTTCAAATATATGTGGATGATATCATTTTTGTATCCACAAACAAAGAGCTGTGTGATAAATTCTCAAATCTCATGCAAGGAAAATTTGAGATGAATATGATGGGAGAGCTGACTTTCTTTCTAGGTCTTCAAGTCAAGCAAATGAAGGATAAAAACTTCATAAGTCAAACCAAATATACCAGAGATTTGATGAAGAAATTTGGTATGGAAGAGAAGTCATCTGTGAAGACTCTCATGAATACTTCAGTCAAGATGGACATGGATACTTCAGTTAAGATGGACATGGATGCAGAAGGAAAAGTTGTTGATCAAAAAAGATATAGAGCTCTCATTGGGTCTTTGCTCTATTTAACAGCAAGTAGGACAGACATCACCTTTTTTGTAGGTGTATGTGCCAGATTCAATCTGCTCCAAAGGAAAGTCACATGATTGTAGCCAAGAGAATCCTAAGGTATTTGAAGGGAGGCCAGGATGTTGGCATATGGTATTTACCTATCAAATGCTTAGAAATAGGTTGGTTTCTTGGTTCAGCAAGAAATAAAATTCAATAGCTACAATCACATGAGCTAAAACAGAGTACATAGTTGCATGCAGCTGTTGTTACCAAGTCTTATGGATGAGGCAACAGGTGAGAGACTATGATATAGAAGAAAAAGAGATTCCAATTATGTGTGATAACACAAGTGCCATTGCAATTACTCAAAATCCTTTATTTCACTCAAGAACCAAGCACATTGATGTCATATATCATTTTATAAGAGACCATGTTGAAAAGAAAGACAACACATTGGAATACATATCAACTGATAAGCAGTTAGCTGATATATTTACTAAGCCTTTATGTGAATAAAGATTTGAAGAGCTTAAGAATGAACTTGGATTGATTGAGCTGAGTTACAAGGCTCAGAAGACTTAATCAGCAGAGTTAAAGAAGAGAGAAATGGAAATCAGTAACGTTTCACTTTTCAGCGAAGTGAAACAGCCAAGACAACTAGTTAGTTGTATCGAGTTAGCTGGATAGTTGAGTGTTCATTAAGTGAAGAGAGAAGCAAAGTTAAGTCACTTATGAAGATAGTTGAGTTATTTATGAGCTAAGAGGGAATGTTTTAAGGCTTGACATCAACAATAATTATGTTGTCAGTAAAAGCATGTGCCCATTTTACCCATGATTGGATATAAATGTTGTTGCATTTAATGGAGGATAATTAATGCGGTTTGCAAGATGTGATCTTAACAGTTGATCAAATTCAACCTTTTGAATTCCAAAAATCGCCACCTTACATCCCGTATATAGAGAAATTAGTTTTCTCTCTCCTCACAACTCTCTTACTTTCAAAGCTACCTAAGGCAGATTTTCTCTCTGCAACTAAAAGAAAACCCTAGTTTCTTCATCCATTTGAAATCTCAGTTCAAACTGTGAAATGGCACCATCTTATGACTACGCGAAGTTGGCTAAGAAAATCCACATTGGATCGACTATGGATTTTGAGAGCTTAGTCAAAAAAGGTGTAGGAAAATCCCTGGCAAAGAAGATAGCTGATAAGCTTGAGAAAGCTGGTCTCAAGCCCTTCCTATCAATGGAGTTCTCGCACACCTATTTGGAGGAGGTTGCGATGTTCTATCTTAATTCTCAGGCTCACAATGATGAGATTCGCTCATCGGTCCACATCAAGGAGATTAAGCTGACTACTGCAGACTTAGTTGCTAGTTGTTATCTTCCTTCTTTTGGTTTGAAGGGATAACTGAGAAAGATATTAATTTAGTTGTTGCATGGAAGGAAATAGCCAAACCAGAGGATGCTGCGAAGCCCGTTGATACAACCAAGAAGTCGCTGATAAAAGACAACTACCGCAAGTTGATGGGATGTGGTAGCCAAGTGTGTTGATATGAAGTTTGGAAGCTTCAATCAGCTGTCTAGGACTAAGCTGACAGTGATGGGGACAATCTTAGAGGAGAAGAAGGTCAACTGGGCTGAGTTTGTTTTTGGCAAGCTATGCCAAAATGTGATAACAAAGCCATTACTGAAGCGGGAGAGTTTGAAAACTCTCTGGATACGGCTTGGTGATAGGTCATCTATTGGAGGTGAAAGGTATTCCTCTCAGGAATGGGAAACCCTTCCATGTGAACAAGAAGATGTTCAGGGAAAATCTCTCAGCTGTCTAACGCTAAGCCCATGCAAGGAAGGCAAATACAAAAGAGGGGGAATCAGTTGACCCTATCCCCGTGGACACAACTACATCTGCAAAGGCCTCTTTTCCCAAGCCTGTGCAGAAGAAAAAGAAAGCACCTGCCCCTATAGCCAAGTCAGCTCCTGCCCCTACAGCCGAAGAAGACCCTACTCCTGCCCCCACAGCCAAGAAGGATTCCCCAGCTTTTCTTCTCCAATTATCAAGAAGAAGCGCTCAGTTGTGCCCCGTAAGCTAGCTACAACCAAGAAGCTGAAATTGGCAGAGTCTGCTACCATTGAAGAGGAACCAGAAGAAGATGATGTTCCATTGGTAAAGAAGACAAGAAGAATACTTATGAAAAAGTCTGAATTAGATAAGCCAACTGAGTCTTGCACTGGAAAAGAGGCTGCTGAGGAAGAGCAACAAACGTTGAAGGATAAGAGTGGTGCGGAAGCCAATGAGAAGCTAGAGACTGTTGTTGCTGAACATCATAGTCCAAAGGAGTTAGCTGTCAGGGAGACAGCTGAAGACTCAGAAAAGAACACAACTGACAAGACCACTGAAGAGTTAGTTGTACGCTTTCCTCAGATTGATGCGAGGACAACTGAGAAAGATGAGACTCCCTTTGAGCCTATGCAGGAAGATGATGACTTGATAAGGTTATCTCCTGCATACCCAGATGTACAAGAGAGGATACGGATTTGGAAGGTCTGGAAGCTGAGTTATGCTAGGCATCAATTCCAAAGTCCAGAATTCATTCAAGAGGAAAAAGAGCTTCTAAACTTTCTAGGGAACATTTCTATTAGCTTTGCTCTCGATCTCGACTTTTGCATGATGATTCTTTATGAGAAAAAGGATGAGGAGAAAACAAAGAAGAAAGCTAAGGCCAAGGCTATTGAGAAATCAAAAAAGCCTCACACCTGTTTCTTCACAAACGTCCTAGAAAGTGCCTTACAACCAGCCACCACCAGCGACAGTGATGTAAAAGAGCTTGACCCTGCCGATGAAGTCTAGAAGGCTGAGCTGAAGTAAGCTCTTAAGGAATCCAAGGAGTTGCATGCGCAGACATTGCAGAGGGACCCAGGAGAGTCATACTCTATACTAATCTTTCCTAGCCCTGACATTATGGAAATGGTGAGGACTATCGATGCTACTACCTCATATGTGCACTCTGAGGAACAGGAATACAGGAAGAATGGCGATGAAGCTAAGGAAGGTGATGAAGAGGGCACCTTAGTCAAGTCTACCCTTGAAGAAGGTGTTGAGACACCTGCCCTATGATGTGTGTAAAATATACGTGCATTTTGGGGCTTAAAATGATATATAATTGATGCATTTGCACGCATATTTACTATGTTTTTACTTGATTTCCTTAAAATGGCATGATACTGCGTATTCTTGTAATTCTTACAGGAAACGGAGTTTAAAATGAAGAAATATCAGTTGGAATGCCTGGCTAAGATTGATGAATTCGAAGAGAAGATCAAAACGATGAAAAAATATGGATAAAAACACTTCACACGGACGGACCGTGTGGTGTCACACGACCGTGTGGAGTGCCGGTGTGAAAATCACATGGTTGTGTGAAGTTAGATTGAAAACAGAGGACTGAGTAGGCCCACACGGCCGGACCATGTGAAGTCACACTGACATATGGGAAAGGAAAGCCAATCGCACAACCTGACCATGCAACATCAAACGCCCGTGTGAACAAGGCCTCAGCCCAGCACCACATGGCCGTGTGGGAGTCTATTTTGATGCGTTTTTCAGTGTTTGCTTCCCGTTAAAACTCTACAAGTGATCTCTCAAAGCATCTATAAAATGGGACCAAGGCTTGCACGAAAAAACACAACTTGATACAGCAAAAACATATCAAATAACACGGGAATGAAGGAATCAAAGAGCTTCTAAGCAAAGAAGGCTAGGTCGCGAAGAACACCACAAGGATTTCGCATTTAGGGAGCACAAGAGCTCAAAGGTTTGGAAGGGGAATCTATCCTGACAAGAAAGGGTTTTCTTTCTATGTCTAAGAACTCTTGTCTGTGCTTATATGATTTCTTAATATTGATTCGAATTTGTATATGAGTTTGTAATCAATGTTTGGCATATTTTTTGGATCTTAGGGGCATAATCGAAACTGTAGATTTGTATTAAATATGATTATTTATTTTCTTAATTAAATCATGCTTTCTATTTTATGAATTTGAGTGCTTATTTATAATTGCTTTTTATTTGGCCAATAATTTGCATGTCATATTTGTTAGAGCAAAATTCGGGAGATGAGTTCTAACAAAGACTGAAATCGAATTCAGATATAAACGGGTGTGACAACTGTTTGTGGATTGTCATTCAATTCACAAATCTTTTGGGAGTTAATAAGAATTGTAACGATCCGGGAGGACTACAATTGTTATTAATCAACTATTTATTCACCGCCCGGAAGGGGGAGTAGACAAACTTAGGAATTGAACCCATATAATTGCATCAATTGATTTTTAAAACTTTATTCACATTTAATATTGAAGAAGAATGTTGAGATTATGTGCCTAAGGTTGCTCCTAAAGATGTTAAAAATACTTGTGGGGATCACAAATTTAGATTATTTATTTTTCTTGATTTTCAGTTTGAGTTAGATTAAATTACTTGATATTCGATTGCTTCAATAAAATTGGAATACGATGTTATTATAGCCTAAGTGTTTCGAGATTCAATCCCTGAGGAATACGACCTTGCTTGCCATTATCCTATAAACTACACTGTACACTTGCAGTTGTATGAACCAAAATATTTTTTGGAACAAGTTTTTGGCGCCGTTGCTGGGGATATAATGATAAGTAGTTCAATCTTAATTGAAGCATATTTTCTATTTTTTTATTATTTTCGAAATCATTTTTTTTATTAGGTTCTAACATTGTTTTGTTTAGTGCAGATAGTGCATGATCACGCGTTCCAGATCGACCCAGCCAATACCCATTGATTTGGAAATCGAAAAGACAGCTAAGCAACTAAGGAAAAGTGCCAAAGCAATGGCGGATAGGACTAATCCGAACGTAGTGGAGAACAGAAACAATGAGGAGCGTCCACCAGGGGCCGACGTCTAGGATAGGATTGTGGAAAGGCCCACGAGAAGGGCAGTTAGGGACTACTTCCAGTCGGAGGTAAGCCAAACTTATGGGGGTATGGCCCATCTGCCGATCAATGCAAATAATTTTGAACTAAAACCAAAATTGATCCAGATGGTGTCACAAAACCAGTTTGGGGGTAGAGCCGTTGAGGATCCAAACGCGCATCTGGCGCAATTTCTAGAAATTTGTGATATTGTTAAGATGAATGGTGTTTCTGAGGATATCATTCGATGCCGCCTTTTTGCATTCTCTCTGCGCGATAAGGCTAAGGGATGGTTATGCTCTTTAACACCACCAGCCGCAAATTGGGCAGAACTAAGTCAGCGGTTTCTAGCCAAATACTTTCCCCCAGTAAGACGCTGCAACTGAAATTTGAGATCGCCCAGTTTAGGCAACTAGATGTTGAGCCACTATATGAAGCATGGGATAGATTCCAGGAATTGTTATGGAAGTGCCCTCAACACGAATATCCCGACTACCAACATGTTCAGTACTTCTATAATGGTTTGAGTGGAAACACAAGAACAATTATAGATGATGCATCTGGAGGTGCCCTACTAGGGAAATATCCTGAGGAGGCACTAGAATTATTCGAGGAGATGGAGAACAATAGTTACCAATGGCCATCCGAGAGGTCGATTGTCCGACGAGTGGCAGAAGTTCAGGATGAGAAGGTCGCCATGCTCACAGAATAGGTATCCGTGCTGAATATGAAACTGGACGTTGTGAAGCAAGTGAATCCAAGAGATCCTACTGTTGTTGAAGATAAAGCAAACTTTGTGGGCCAACAAAGAAACTTCAACAACAATTACAGAAATAATTAGATACCCAACTACTACCATTCAGGGTTGCGAAACCAGGAAAATTTCTCTTATGCTAGCAATAAAAATATTTTGCAGCCACCTCAGGGATATAACGTGGGTAATCAAGGCATAGCGGAGTCCAGTAAAACGAAAGCATTTGTTGAAGAGATGCCATCCTCATTTATCGAAGAGACAAGGGCAAGACTTAACAAAGATGGAAACCAAGATAGACAAGATAGAAGAACAGGTCACGCACCTAAACACGAACGTAAACGCAAGACTGAAATCTCTGGAAATATAAGTAGCCCAGATCGCAACTGCTGTGGGAGGCCAACATCAAAAAGGCAAATTCCCAAGCGATACTGAGGTGAATCCACGGGAGCAATGCAACACCATTCATCTGATGGACGGCATTAGGGTTCACAGGTTTCAAATGACAAAGTTTAGCAATAGTGATTAGAAATTTGAAGTCTGGCTGAAGACGTTAAACTTGGTGTTGTATGGGAGACAACCCAATTTATTTCTTGTTTCCGTACATTTTTTTATCACCTTTAATTTTAGTTTCAATTTTAATTTTTATTTATTAACTTAATTTTTAATTTTGTTTAGTTTTCTTGAGTTGTTGTGTAGGAGGCGTCACGGAAAACTCTCTGTTATGAAAAAAAACATCAATTTTTCTATTTATTTTTATTATTTTAGTACGTTTACCGCTTTAGAACGTTTAATTGCTTTTGTATGTGGTTTTTAATTCAGTTCGTATACCCAGCTCCCTATGATTTTATTATGAATATTTTATGGCATGGGATAACATACTTGTGGGAATAATGTAATAATCTGTTAGGAAGAAAGTTATTTATTTGCTTGGCATGTGTTAAGAAAATTGGGTATTTGAGCATGTTGCGAAAAATAAGCTTGTGAGCTTAAACTGCTTTACATTATGCAGACTTATTTTTTCTTGAGTGTGTCATTCATGATTGAGAAAACTCTAGAACTTGCTCTGGTATCTTCATCGAAGCCATGTGTGTGTGCAATTTTTGAAAATGATTAAAGGCCATCTTTGTTAAGCCTACTTAGCCTAAAAGCCTACCTATGAACTCTGATTCCCTAGTTAGCCAAGTTTGAGCCAAAACTATTATTCTGAGCCACATTGATCTTTAAAATTTATATGTTTTTACCCCTGAAATTTCTTGAGCTTATAGAAAATGAATAACTTTGAGGGAGATGTGGTGAAAATTTATGAAAAAAGAGAGGAATTTGGCAAAAGAAAGAGGGATGAGAAGTATCTGGGTAAACAAAAAAAAATATTTGCATGAAGCTCGAAAAAAAATCTCTGGAAAGAAAATATAGAAAATGGGGCAAAGCAAAAGAATTTTTTTTGAAAATTATGAAAAATATGAGAGCTTGAGGCTAAAAAAAAAAAAAAAGAAGGCAAAAAGGCCTAAGAATGAAAAAGGAGAAATAATGGTGGAATTAAGTTGAAAAGGAAAACTGATATTATGTTGAAATTGGGTTGGTGAATTGCAAGTCTGTGTGCTTAAATTTTATTGCTCAAGTCAAGTCACTTAATCCAAATTTTCCCTACCCTTACCAAAGAGCCTACATTACAACCAAATAAAAAGTCATTTTTGATTCTTAGCTTGTGCGCACAAAAAGTGGTCGAGATGTTAGATGATTTGCAAGCCTATGATAGTTCTACTTTCACAGAATTGAATTTGAGCGTAAACACTTACCATACACTTTTGAGAGTAGAGTGATACACTGTTTACTTGTGAGTCGCGATGTCAAGTAACCGAGAGAGTATTAATTATGTCAAGTTTATGAATAATGACTTCTTGATGATGAATTACATGGTTTCCATGAGTATGAAGTCAAATGATATTTAATATTCATAGTGTTCTTGGGTGTTCGTTTGTTTTTGCCTCTTATATTTTGTTTTTCTAAATTTGCTCGAGGACGAGCAATGCTTTAAGTTTGGGAAATTTTGATGTGTGTAAAATATATGTGAATTTTTGGGCTTAAAAAGATATATAATTGATGCATTTCCACGCATGTTTACTATATTTTTACTTGGTTTCCTTAAAAGGGCATGATATTGCGTATTCTTGTAATTCTTGCAGGAAATGGAGCTTAAAATGAAGAAATATCAGTTGGAATGCCCGGCTAAGATTGGAAATGCGAAAAGAAGATCAAAACGACAAAAAAAGTGGATAAAACCACTTCACACAGCTGGACCGTGTGGTGTCACACGGCCATGTGGAGTGCCGGTTTGAAAATCACACGGTTGTGTGAAGTTGGATTGAAAACAGAGGACTGAGTAGGCCCACAAGACCGGACCATTTGAAGTCACACGGCCGTGTGGGAAAGGAAAGCCAATCGCACAACCTGACCATGCAATATCAAACGCCCGTGTGAACAAGGCCTCAGCCCAGCACCACACGGCCATGTGGGAGTCTGTTTTGATGCGTTTTTCAGTTTTTGCTTCCCGTTCAAACTCTACAAGTGATCTCTCCAAGCATCTATAAAAGGGGACCACGGCTTGCACGAAAAAACACAACTTGATACAGCAAAGACATATCAGATAACACAGGAACGAAGGAATCGAAGAGCTTCTGAGCAGAGAAGGCTAGGTTGCAAAGAACACCACAAGGCTTTCGCATTTAGGGAGCACAAGATCTTCAAAGGCTTGGAAGGGGAATCCATCCTGACAAGAATGGGTTTTCTTTCTATGTCTAAGAACTCTTGTCTGTGCTTATATGATGTCTTAATTGAATGTGTCTATGAGTTTGTAATCAATGTTTGACATATTTTTCGGATCTGAGGGGCATATTCGAAACTGTGGATTTGTATTAAATATGATTATTTGTTTTCTTAATTAATTCATGTTTTCTATTTTATGAATTCAAGTGCTTATTTATAATTGCTTTTTTTGGCCAATAATTTGCATGTCATATTTGTTAGAGCAAAATTCGGGAGATGAGTTCTAACAAAGACGAAAATCGAATTCAGGCATAAACGGGTGTGACAACTGTTTGGCAGGAGTCATTCAATTCACAAATCTTTTGGGAGTTAATAAGAATTGCAATGATCTGGGAGGGCTATAATTGTTATTAATCAACTGTTTATTCACCGCCCAGAAGGGGGAGTAGACGAACTTAGGAATTGAACCCATATAATTGTATGAATTGGTTTTTAAAACTTTATTCGCATTTAATATTGAAGAAGTATGTTGAGATTATGTGCCTAAGTTTGTTCCTAAAGATGTTGAAAATACTTGTGGGGTTCACAAATTTATTTTATTTATTTCTTTATTTTTGATTTGAGTTGGATAAAATTACTTGATATTCGATCACTTCAATAAAATTGGAATACCATGTTATTATAGCCTAAGTGTTTCGAGATTCAATCCCTGAAGAATTCGACCTTGCTTGCCATTATCATATAAACTACACTGTACACTTGCAGTTGTATGAACCAAAATATTTTTTGGCGAACACCCTATCGGCTGATTACTCAACTGGACAAACAGTCGAGTATCAAGTTTCTAGTGACCTCACTGCTAGTGACTCACCTAGTGCGCTAGCGAGGGGAAACCGCAAACACCACAACCGGTTGGAGAAGGCATGAGAGGCCTTACCAACTTGAAGATTGAGGTGAATATATGGAAATAACCGAACAACAGAGTAGTTTTGATGAAGCTCGGACGGTTCAAGTTATCTCAGCTGAACCCCCAACTGCGTTGCAGGCCGATGATGCTGCTGATGCAGCTAAGGCAAATGATGGAAAGGAAGCTATGGCGCTTGAGACCGGCTTAGATACGAAAAACACAATCATAGAGGTTGAGACCTCAAAGGATACCACATCAAGACCCTAAATCACCTCGGTCAAGGAAGGGATTGTCTAAGACCATGTTGCAGTTAAGACTGCGCAAATGAATGTTGAAGGCCCAACATCGGTTGAGACTGATGAAGGTAATGAAGGCCTACAGGAGGTTGAGACTTCCTTGGGTAAGAATGTTGAGAGTCAGTCAAAAACGAAGCAATAAGCGCTCTGCATGACTCTCAAGAACACGTCTTTGTGGAGTTTTTGGACACAGATGATGAAGATGAGTCTGATCAACAACATAAACCAGAAGAGGACTCAGAGGTTGAGGAGAATGTGGCTAACATACGGAAGCAAAGCAAAAAAGCTGCCATTTCCAAGTTCGCACTGGTTGATGGACCACCCCGTATGGTGCTATAACCAACCCATGACGCTGCTAAGGCAGTTGAGGACAAGTACTCAAGAGGAAGAACATACTTATACCATTAAAGCTGTTGAGATAGTTGAGGATAAGTCAGCTCCTCCGGCTAACACAACTATAGATGCCGAGGACACTAAAGCAATTGAGGCACACAGAGCTGAAAAAATTTCAAAACCTTTCCAAGGGACCCAGGGTAGTAAAGGCTTAACTCGACCCCCAAGGTCTACTTGGTCCCTTGGAAAAAAAATTCAAAATATTTCCGATGGACCCAGGGTAGTAGGAGCTCGGCTCGACACCGGAGGGTTTACCTTGACCCTTGGAAAAAAAATTCAAAACCTTTTCAAGGGACCCAGGGTAGTGGGAGCTCAGGTCGACCCCCCAGGGTTTATGTTGAACACATGATTACTACCAACATGTCGATTGTAATATCACATATGAAGATTACACATAAAATTTTCTTAAATGGCATACATTCCATGGCCTGGGGACTTTGATACCCCCTGGTCTTCTAACTCATATGCTCCTTAGCCACGATCTTTGTTACCTTATACGACCCTTCCCACCCGCCTAACTTGCCTACCGACTCAGCATCCACTTGCCTCAGACCGGATCTCCCACCCGAAAACTTCTCATCCCAACACGCTCATTTGTAAGTTGCCTTTAGCTGCTTTTATTTGCTTCCATTCCTAGATAGGCCAGTTCTCGTTTTTCTGCCACTTGATCTAAAGCTTCCTTCAATAAATATGTATTCTCCCCTTCCTCAAAATTCTGGACACGATGAGTTTTCCTCCCGATCTCTACCGGTATGATGACTTCAATTTCATATACCAAACTAAATGGGGTTTCCCATGTTGCTTCTTTAGGTGTAGTTCTATTAGAGCATAACACTGAATGCAGCTCGTCTACCCATCCTCCTTCCACTTTTTCTACCCTAGCTTTAATACCTTTGACCAGGGATCGATTAGTGACCTCTACATGTCCGTTGGCTTGGGGGTAAGCTACAAATGTGAAGTGTTATTTAACTTTCATCTTTGCCGACCATTCTCGGATCTTCATGCCTTGGAATTGTGTTCCGTTGTTTGATATCAAATCTCGAGGCCATCCAAACTTACCAACCAAATTCTTCCATACGAAGCTCATTACATAGGATTCTGTTATCTTAGCCACGGGCTCCGCCTCCACCCACTTGCTAAAGTAATCTACAACCACTATCAAGAACTTTTGTTGCCCTATTGCTGTCGTGAATGGTCCCATGATGTTGATTCCCCATTTTGCAAAGGGACATGGCGAACTCATAACCCCTAATAGCTCGGCTGGTTGGTGTACCAACAAACTATGCTGCTGGCATTTCTCACATATCCTTACTATCTCTTTTGTGTCTTTCTTCCATTTAGGCCAAAAATATACAGCTTTGGTGACTTTCTTGGCCAGGGTCCTAACTCCCACATGAGCCCCACAAGCTCCCTTATGTGTTTCCCTTAATACATATGCCCCTTCCTCCTCAGACAAGTATCTCAAATATAGTAAAGGAAAAGCTTTTTTGTATAACAGCCCCCCAATTAGACGATATTACTACCCTTGTCTTAACTCGCTCGACTTTCCTCTTGCTTTCTGGCAGCTTATCAGTATTACAATGTCGATAGATGTGCACTTTCCAATCATTACCCTCACCTATTTCCATGACCTCTGCCCTAATGCTAGGCGAAGCATCTGTCATGACTATTATTTTTCTCGTACTGCCCTCTTTAGCTAAAAACTGGCCACCTTAGAAAGGTGATCTACTTTTACATTGTCTTCTCTTAGGATTCGCTCCAACTCAAATTTATCAAATATTTTTACCAGCCCTGCTACCACTTGCACATACTATCTCATTATATCCTATTTGACCACGAAATTTCCCTTAACTTGGTTTGTTACCAACATTAGATCAGAGTAGGCGGTTACTTGCTTTACCCCGAGGTCTGCTGCCATTCTTAACCTACTTACCAAAGCCTCATACTCTGCTTCATTTTTTGATGCTTTGAAACCAATTTTGATAGCAAATTCCAGGTCTTCCCATGGGTTAGTACAATTCTTGCACCACTTCAACAAATATATGCGGACCCATCTACTTGAAGCATCGAGACCTTCTCCTCCGAACTTTGCTCATCTGTCATCTCTTGCAAGAAATCTGCCAGAGCCAGAGCCTTAATAGCCACTCGCGGTCGATACTTCAAATCGAACTCCCCTACCTCTACAACCCATCTGATCATGCACCCTAAAACCTCGGGCTTATCCATTATGTGACCTAGTGGCATATTAGTAAGAACTATTACCTTATGCGACCAAAATATGGCCTCAATTTTCAAGTTCCAGTCACCAACGCTAGGCCTCCCTTTTCAATGTCGGAGTATCTTGTATCTGCCCTTTGTAACATCTTGCTGACATAATAAATAGGCATTTGCCTATCTCCCTCCACCCTTAGTAAGACCAATCTGATCACCGACCACCGCTATCCCCACGAAAGATGCTTTTAATTCAAAAGCTCATACACTCTTTCAAAAATTTAGCCTTTCTTAAAACCTTGAAAAATGGAAGACTCATTTCCGCCGATTTATGAATGAAACGACTTAATGCATCCACTTATCCTGTGAGTTGTTGCACATTATTAATGTTTATTGGGGATTCCATCTCGACTACTGCCGGTAACTACTCCGAATTTACCTCGATCCCTTTTTCTATAACCAAGAATCCCATAAATTTACCAAATCTAACGCCAAAAGAACATTTAGTCAAGGTTGAGCTTCATTCCATACCTTCTAAGTGTCGCGATGTCTCGGTCAGTGCGCCACGTGATTGCCCTCCTCCTTACACTTTACCAACATGTCCTCTTTGTAGACCTCCATGTTTCACCCTAGTTGATCCTTGAATATTCTGTCCATCAACCTTTGATACATTGCTCCCATATTTTTAGTTCGAATGGCATGACGACATAACATTACGTTCTCAAGAGGTGATAAAACTTCCCCTTTTCTCGATCCTCCTTGGCTAGCTTAATTTTTACGATGGTACATTTGGTATCGTCCATCATACTCAACACCAGATCATCTCATTGAATCCACCAACCGATCAATCCTAGGCAAAGTGGGTAATGGTATTTGGGGCAAGATTTATTCGAATCCTCAAGTCCATGCACATATGGAACTTGTCCCCCTTTGGAACTAACACATCATTAGAAATCCATTCTGGGAACTGAATCTCCCTCACATGCCCTGCCTTTAACAATTTCTCCACTTCTTCCTGGATGATCTTATCATTCTCGTGATCCGAAAGGCCATTTTTTCGCTTAACATCTCATGGAGTGATCCACATTCAAATGATGGACGAACATTATAGGTCGATCCCATGCATGTCTTCCGACGACCAGGGAACACATCCCGATTATCACGCAGAATCCAATAATCTTCTCTCTCGCCTTCCCGCCCCGCCTTCTCCTACCCTGGTGACTTTTTCTCGATCACCCGGATGATCTCTACCGACATTAACTCTTCTTCCGGCCGGACACTCAATAGGTCGGGTCACTCTTCATTTCCTTCTTTCCTACTTTAATCGGTTTAGTTTCCCTATCCACTTCCACCACCTTTCTTTTGGATTTTTCTACTCTCTCTTTAACCGCCTCTACGTAGCATTTCCGGCAAACCGTGAATCCCCAACACCTCTCCTACCATATCCCCTACTCGAACTTGAGTTTCATATGAAATGTGGATACAATTGCTTGGAATGAATTAATAGCAGGTCCGCCAATTATAACATTATAAGTGGAATAGAATCTACGATAAGAAAAGTTACCATCCGTGTTTTCTTTTTTTTTTTGGGTCGAGGTTTCCTAAAGAATGGGCAAGGTGACTGTCCCATCGGCTCAACCACTCCTCCTCTGAATCCGAACAATGTTGTCTCTACTAGCTTGACCTCCATTTTCAGCTCCATCTTTAGATATGCATCATAGAAAAGTACATTAACTAAGCTCCATGTATCCACCATAGCTCTAGCCACCTCGAAATTAGCAATCATTATTGTGATGACCATTGCATCATTATGTGATATCGAGGTCCCCATATCCTCCGGCCCAAAAGATATTTATGGGATAGCTTTATGATCTCCTATGGTAAGCACAACTTTCCCAGCTCTTCTTGTGTATGCCTTCCTTGCTCGATTTGAATCTCCATCTGTTGGTCCTCCCACAATCATATGTATCGTTCCCTTGGTAGGAGGGATGGGTTTGGCGGGGATGTTGGGCATGTTCGCTGAAACTCTACCCTGACGCGGTGGACTCATATCCGACCTCACAACCACTCTTGCCTCCTCCCGCTTAACCCAATTGTCCAACCACCCCTTTTTCACCATATGCTCGATCTCATCTTTCAAATGCCAATATTCTTCTCTCATTTGTGTGCCCATAATCGTTATGAAATTCACAAAAAAATTGACCTGGGTCTAGTAGGCTTGTCAAGTAATTTTCCTCGCCACCGTAGCTCTTTATGTCCCATTATGGTCATCAATATTTGCACCTTTGGTGCAACCAAATGAGAATATCCTTGCCCCATCGCCGACCAAGCAAACTTGGCCTCGGCCTCCGGTTCACAAAATTGCTTGACCTTCCTCGCATCTATCCCCTATCCTTTCTCTTCTCCCTCACCTCATCCTTTTTACCTTTATGTGCCTCCTCCAAGGTTGACGTGTTTCTCAGCCCTTGCTAAGAGATCATCAAAGTTTTTAGTCAGCCGCTTCACTATGGACTTTAAAAATCACCCTCATGTAACCCCCGCAAAAGGCATTGAAATCCCCTCTTGGGTAGCCGATGGTACATCCAGGGTCAGCCGATGCGAATCATTTTATGTAGCCCCTAAGTGACTCATGTTGACCTTGTTTTATGCTAAAAAGGGTCAAGACTGTCTTTTGATGCTTCCACGAGCTAGTGAACTGGTGCAATAATGAAGAGTTTAACTCTTCAAGCGATCCAATGGAGTCGACAGGGAGCTAACTGAACCACTGTTGGGAATACTTAGCCAAGGTTGTTAAGAAAACCCTACACTTCACTCTATCCGTGTACCGCGTGCAACAAGGCCGAGTTTTCGAATCGGCACAAATGCTCCCAAGAGTCAGTAGTGCTATCAAAAATCATAACTTAACGCCCTACAATTGACAGGTAAATCGTCCACCATCACCTCCTCTTTAAATGGAATCCCTTTCTTTATCACGATTTGCCCAGCCATCTTCCTCTTCATCTCCCCTATCTCCCTTTGCAGATTTTCCAAATCCGTCGCCTGCCCTTGCTCCTCTCTATCCACTATTCTCTCCTCATCCTGAGCCATGCCCTCGCCCACCGCTAAGCCTTCCTTTTTAGCCCAAAGGGCATTGACCGTCTCTTGGACTATGGTCGATAACTGATTTCTGGTCACTTGGATGGTCTCCGCGGTAAATGCGACATCCAGGTTTGCTTCTGGAAATCCCGTCGAGGGGGGTTTCAAACATACTCCCGGTTCTTGCCCCATTTATCCCTGACTGTAACACCCCCAGCCTATCCAAAAGCCCCTCCGAATCTACCACCTCTTTACCCCTCAACCTGGATCCTGACATACTCACACCTTAAACTCAATGCTCCCACAAACGGTGCCACTTGAAAAGGCCTCTTAAGCGAGATTTTGTCAAAGTTCCAACTTGACCTTCAGCTAGCCAGCAAAAGACTACTCGAGAGAACTTCGGCATTGGCAGTCCGACGATTAAGTTAGTTCAAGGTAAAAAAAGTGTATCAAAGTGTATAAAATATAAAAGCTGAATATAAGAGAATGCGATTATCCATTTTTCCCATATAACTCTTCCTTTTACACATTCCTTACCTTGTCCTTGTTGTCCACGTGGCTACCTCGAATTGGCCGTCCCAATTGGTGAAAGCTTGCACCAGGTCGACCAAAAGAACTAGTCACTTTAGCCAGCTCGACCCTGATAATAGTTATTTTCTGTCGATTCGGTTTCCTAAGACATTAAATATTTGTTAGGTTTTCCTTAAAGAATAATTAATGCTAGCAGTTGGACTCGACATCTATTTACTTATTGTCGATCTACTTTGGAGGATAACTAATGCCAAGAGTCAAGCCTCGACACCTATTAACTCTTGTCGTCGATCGCCGATATTTGGTCCCGCTTTGCTTTCCTCTCACACTCATTAAATGTTTGTCGCCGGCCGCTTTTTAGTAACTATTCACAGTCGACCATACCAAGAGTTACTCTTTGCCAGGTCGACATTTCTCTTAGTATCTATTTGTCGTCACTTTACGAAGAGTTACTCTTTGGCAGTCGACCATATCTCTTAGTATATATTTGTCGGTCGGCTTTACCAGAGTTACTCTTTGGTAGGTCGACCTTACCAAGAGTTACTCTTTGTGCAAAGGTTGGCCTTTTGCTTTTGCCACGTTTCGTTTAGTTTGCTCACTCAACTTGGTTTGAAAAAGTTCACGCGCTTTATCTATCTCGGACATGCCTGTTAGTCCAAGTGGCTATGAAAATCTAGAGGGGTTGAATAGATTCTCCGATTATACAACTTGTGCCCTCTTTTTCAAATATGAAGATGGTGAAGAAATAGAAGTGCGTAAAATAAATCAACACTCAATGATTTATAGTGGTTCAACCCACCTAGGGCCTAATCCATACCACCTGGTATATCCGAATATATTTTGAAAAGGAAAAAAGTTTATTAATAGATATCAAACTATTACAACCTTTACCTTGAAGAGTACCACACTCTTCTTATAATATCTCCTATGAGGATCACCACAATCTTCCAACTCAAAGAGCACCAAACTCTTATTCACCTCGAATAACAAACTCTTCTTCACCTCAAGAACACCAAACTCTTCCAACACCTTGAATAACACCAAACCCATTCAACACAAAAAGCACCAAGCTTTTCAATCAATCACCTCTCATCAACGAAATGTGTTCTTGCCAAAAGAACACTAACAAGAATGTGAAAGTGGTGTGCTTAAAATGAAATATTACAATATGTGAAAGTGGTGTGCTTAGGCTATTACAACAAGAATGTTGAAAATGAAAGCTTAGAGAAGTTTGTTGATTTTCTTGTTGTGTTGTATGCTTGTGTGTTATGTTTGATCCTTCAAGCCTTCATGTACTTATAGGGGAGCTCCTAGGTTTAATCACCAGCATAGGCTCCCCCTAGATAAGTGATTTTTTCAAAAGGAAGATCAATTACATCATGAGCGGATCAAATTTCTCTGATACGATTATACTCTGTAGCGGTAAGAGATCAATGAAGAATGTTAAGAGCTTTACCGTTTAGAGAGAATATTTTCTTATCTTCATCATCAAAGTCCTTGTTTTAAGTTCAGTCGATGGATACTCCGTTTATAATCATGTTCCAAATATTGAATCTGCAACCTTGTAAGAAGCACTCCATTCTATCTTTCCAAAATGCATAATTGTTGGAGTCGAAAAGAGGCAGCCTATTGATAAAACACCAGTTGGAAGATAGCTCTCATTCGTATCCATGGATCATTCCTCTTTACTCGCAATGAAAAACGAGCTTGCCAAAGAGTTTAGATTTGATACCACTTCTTAGTCCAAGTGACTACGAAAATCTAGATGGGGGTGAATAGATTTTCCAGATTATACGATTTGTGACCTCCTTTTCAAATATGAAGATGGTAAAGAAATAGAAGTGCAGAAAATAAATCAACACTCAATTATTTATAAAGGTTCAACCCACCTAGGGCCTAATCCACTACCACCCGGTATGTCCGAATGGATTTCAAAAAGGAAAAAGTTTATTAATATATACCAAACTATTGCAACCTTTACCTTGAAGAGTGCCACACTCTTCTTACAACACCTCCTATGAAGGTCACCACAATCTTCCAACTCAAAGAGCACAAACTCTTCTCCAGCTCGAAGAGCACCAAACTCTTCAACACAAAAAGCACCAAGCTTTTCAATCAGTCACCTCTCATCAACCAAACGTGTTCCTGCCAAAATAACACTAACAAGGAATTCTTGTTCTTGGTGACGTTGCAAATACAATCAAGATTACACTTTAAATGAAATATTACAACTTAAAAGTGCAAGTGTAATCAAGAAGGAAAGCCTTGTAATCAAGATGTGAAAGTGGTGTGCTTAGGCTATTACAACAAGAATGCTGAAAATGAAAGCTTAGAGAAGTTTGTTGATTTTCTTGTTGTGTTGTATGCTTCTGTGTTATGTTTGATCCTTCAAGCCTTCATGT
This sequence comes from Rehmannia glutinosa, assembly GCA_016081115.2. Lineage (NCBI taxonomy): Eukaryota > Viridiplantae > Streptophyta > Magnoliopsida > Lamiales > Orobanchaceae > Rehmannia > Rehmannia glutinosa. The sequence continues at coordinate 139,498 of JABTTQ020000658.1, read as the reverse complement.
ATTTATAAGAGAGCTCCTAGATTTAATCACCAGCATAGGCTCCTCCTAGATGAGTGTTCAACAAAAGAAAGATCAAATTGTCCCGAAAATAGCTGTTAGAAGCAATGCCACAATTTCATGAAAAGTTATTTGCTACAACGGATAATTGCTGCTGATAAAACCTTAGGGCGACCAGTCGCGCTTTAATAAGTTCGAAATATAAAAGCCGCTGAAACATACTTTAATACGGGATGTCCTGGGGGTGGACCGGTCGACATCTAATAAGTGCATAAATAACTAATAATATTTGGACAACTATTACATAACTTGGAATTTAATAAGTGCATAAATAATAAAATAGGGAAAAGTCAATTTTACCCCCCAAACTAATCTTTTAATTTATTAAGTGAACGCCGCGTATAGAAAATGATATATGTGGTTGATGCGGTATCATTTCACTCTTCAAATTTCTATCTGATATCACTTATTGATTGGGACACTGCATGCAACACAACAAATCATTAGACAATAATTGATGAATTGAGTCTCATGGACCGGATTAATAATATTTATGATCCGATAATAACTAATAATATTTGGACAATAATTACATAACTTTGAATTTAATAAGTGCATAAATAATAAAATAGGGAAAAGTCAATTTTACCCCCCAACTAACTAATCTTTTAATTTATTACCTGTCTCCCTCCCTATTTTGAGCATACATGTTGTTCTCTGTTTTGACAAACTTTCGTGCACGGTTTGCCCTATAGACGACCGATCGACCTCAATACAGAGAAGTTGTTCGACTTTTTGTCAAACATAAAGTTCAAAGGGTACTTTAAACTCTTAGTAAAAAACATTGAAATTTTTTTGAAGTATTTGGACAATATTTGGGGACATTATTTTAGTATAAAACTCATTTATATGAAATCATTAAAATCACGATAAAAGTATTTATCTAACAATGCCATCAGGTCTCTCTAAACTACGCTGGATCACAGATGTCCCTAAACTAACCCGAATCAATTACTCCTACTCTCCTAGTTAAGGTCGAAGATCTGAACTAGGTGAGTACTGGAGACAGGTCTCCCTAAACTAACCCGAATTAGAAACCCTAGCTTTATTTTCATTGTAATGCTTTGTGTTTGCTTGATTTTACTTTAATAAAATTTGTTAAAAAACCTTATTCGCTCAAATAAATATGAAGTTAATATAATTTCTACTTGATAAATGACATTCCTCGTGAGAAGGCTAATTTAACAAACTACAAATATTTTAAAATCAATTTAACCAAATAACGTAAAATAATATAAAAATGGGTGTTTTCAATTTTATCCGCCCTGAAAACAACATTAATAACGTTGTTTTTAGCTTTTTTTTTTAAATTAGTTAGAAAACATACTTTTAAACTCTGTTTTCAAATCATCGTATTCTTTACTTTTAATTTAAGAGATTGCATCTCTGTTTTCTCATCTAACTTTTTTTTTTCAGATATAGTTTTTTTTAAAAAAATAGAAAATGCATACACTATTTTTCGGAATATAAAACATGAACTTCATTACAACCCAATTGCCTAATAAATCCTAGAACGCGATTACTTAGTGAAAAATATAAGTAAATGACATAATTTAAAAACAATTGAAAATCACACAATTTAAAATCATAATACAAAACATCATTGCAATGAGAAGCGTGTGAACAACCTAAACACTCTAAATCATAGCATGAAGAAGAACTTTATTTGCTCAACTTTATCTCCAAACGTAGGTCTTGGTGGTAAGTAGCGTAGTGAGTGAGCCGGAAAATTGCTTGAGTATTGTGTCTTTGGATCCGATTTCTTGAAAAGTGTTTCTAATTTGTCAAATAAAGGTTCCCCCTCTAATATATAAGCATATGGAGAAATGGTTTCATCATCCTAGAAAAACAAAAAAAAAAAAATTATGAGTGGCTAAATTTATGTAGAACAAAAAATGAATATTATACAGTAGAGTAACATAAGAATATTTAATTTACCGAACGCCAAGAAACCTAGTCGTTTTCCATTACATGCACGGAGATCTCGACCACGATCCCAAGATACACCGAGATGTTCATTTGATGTGGGTCCATCTACTTACGCACGTCGATTCACAACTAATATGCATGATGGTGGGGGTCCATCTACTTCACAAGACCGATTCACGGTACTACGCATGGCAAGCGGGCCGGGCCTAGTTCTACGCATTGATTCACAATTGATACAAATGAATATTTTGTCCTCAACCAATATATATGCAAGAACCTACTCAAGATACACCGAATGTAGGTGTGGTAGCATTTACACAATCATTCACATATTTACTTGGTTGAATTTGGGACCCCAAAGACACTATGATTGTAGGTCCCAAGGGGTGTAAGTGTAAGGTTTAGAAGGGGGGTTGAATAAACCTTACCAAATTTTCGATTTAGTCCTTTTTAAATCTACAGAGTTCTACACAATGTCCTTGATGGACAATCGAATTAGTCACTCAAGAGAGTTAATCGCTCAACGACTCAACGAGCCGTTGATGGAGTAACTCACCGCTGACTATAATTTGACTCAACTGTGGTTTTGTTTTCGGGGAAGACTTAACACCCTTAAGTTTGATTAAGCAAGATTTTAGAGCTTGATTTAGTACTTATAAATTATCAAATGGATAGCAAATTTATCGTGAGATATAAGCGCTTAAAAGTGCAAGTATTAAAGTCTTTGTAAAGTAAATGACACAATAGAGTTTTTATAGAGGTTCAAGATGGGGTAATTCTTCTACTCCTCTCTTCTCCAACTCCCGGAGGAATCCACTAAGTAATGATCGTTTACAAAGTGGTAATCCGGATACAAGTCTTGATCACAACAAAACGACTTGATCCTTTGGGACTCGACCGAGACGCTTGATCACTCACCGGCTTCTCGTGCGACTCGGCTTCTTCACAGGGCACCATCCTTTGCTACTACGACTCACTTGCTCAAGCTCTTTGGATTTGATCACGAAGCCCTCCAAAAGCTTAAGACTTGGTTCAACCTTGAACCTTTCTACAATCCTTCCGGAATGTAGACCCTTGTTTTCAAAAGTTTCCTCTTCAACTCGGTTGAAGTTCTCTTTCCTTCACCGGTAAGTGTTGGATTGATGTACTTCAAATGAAGGCTTGAGGATTGAGAATGTTTCATTTTTGATAAGCTTGTATATCTCACGTGTGTGTCATTCATCTTCCTTCTCAAACAAACTCCTCGGCCTTTTATAGTGAACTTTCAAAAATTTGCCCGTTGAAGAGATAGGCTCATTTTTGAAAGTCACTTTGCGATCGTTGGCTTGCGCTTCTTGGAATTGCCATTTCCTCGTATGAATTGTTTTATCACCTTTTCGAGTTCGACACGGTGTAGTGCTTCCCATTGGTTCATTCCTTTTGCACGCGCTCGGGACTCGAGCACTCCAAGAAAGGTGGTATGGAGATATTACTTGTTTAAGTAAATCTCTTGATTTAAACGCTTCTTTTACGATTATCTCGACTTGATCGCATTTCCTTGCTTTCCCCAGGTGACTTAGAGTCGCTTCCAATCATGGATGACTCTTCACATTTCTTGACTTGAGACTTGCTTCTCTTGAGTTGACTTGACCGATGTTCCACTCACCGCATCTCGCTTGCTTCTTCATCGAGTTCTGTCTCATTTTTCTTGCCGTGACTAAATTGTCTCTCGAGTTTTCCTTCAAGTCTTGATTTGTTGTCTTCTTGCATGTTAGGGCGTAGGCTGACTTAACTCGACAGCGGCTCTAATTGTTACAATACATTTTACAACAAGAATTGGGGAGCCAACTTTCTATTCTAAGTTTTATATGGCATTCATCAAAATCTAAACAATAAAATTCCTAACAATGACATATCACGAGCCTCCTGAGAGATCGATGTGCATATGATACATAACCGATTCAAGATCCGTCATTTCCATCTATGTGTGATGTTTGGACATCCGACTCGCGATTGTAGATGTGGAGCATGTTACGCTACCACAACCGAGTAGAAGACGGAGCGGATGATGAGAGAAAATAGACCTATTTGTGGCACTAGAGGACATTATTAAGATTTATTTTCATTAGAACTAAGGGTTGTATGAAATTAGATAATTTAATTAAATATTTGTTTGATAATGTTTAATTTTGTCTAGATGATTATTCATTTTCATTAGAATTAAGGGTTGTGTGAAATTAAGTAATTTATTTTCATCAGCTGTATTAGATTTAGCCTTATTAGCTTTACATTAACATGTCTTGTCATCCATTCTTTATTAGATGTTAGTTGTACGCAGTTGTGTAGTCTTATCTGATGTACCTTATCAACTTTGTAGTGATACATCTTGTCCCAAGTACCTCATGCTGATATGTCTTTACTCATGTATCTTATGTAATTTTACATATTGTCTCATGTATCTCATGTTGTTGTAAATCTAATTTTATCAGATTTACAAATGGTCTATAAATACATGCTCAAACTTACCCTAAAATTTACATTTCTTCCAAACTAGTCCCATCTACCACCCTCACATAAATAATATTATACTCATACTTTGTATACACATTCAAATGGATGACTTTAATTGGTCTTCTCTACCACCCCCCACGAAAACCAAGATCTCGGTTATTAGAGACATTGTTTAATGAAAAAAATCAAAATGGACGATGCCGATGGACATCATCCTCTTCGATTCTCTTCTAACCGATATGAGCAAGGGGAATCAAGTTGTGGGTGAAGCAAACAACAAAGTTTCGATATTGACGGCCATAACTATTCTAAAAGGTATATTTGATTGCAACTTTAAGTTAGCTAAGGTAAGTCAACGAGTCAAACATCTTCAAGCTCGTTATACTTTGTTTGTCAAAATGTTGAGTACATGATGTAGGACGTGAATTGTTGCGCCTCCCTATATGTGTCTCGAGATCGTTTTTCGATTGAGCCGGGCGCACTTTGTTGATTAGAGACATTGGTTACACTTCTAACACACTGATACAAACGAGTGAGATATGTTAATGTCGATCACATAGATCACAAGAATCATGATTATCGCCAGACTCCTCGGTGCTAAGTCTAAGGCTTTCTATTGTATTGGCTTTCTATTACAAGACACGACAACAAGAAATAAGTAAACATACTACATAATGTTGAGATTAAGAAAGGTATAAATAGTATACATCACAATTCATAACAATACCATTAAGAAAGATCAAGTTATATTACATAGCAATACCATTAAGAAAATTCAAAACTATTACATAACAATACCATTAATAAAGGCCGGTTCTATTACATAGCAATACCATTAAGAAAGTTCTAAAGTATTACATAACAATACCATTAAGAAAGCCTGGTTCTATTACATAACAATACCATTAAAAATTATCACGTCATTAAGATCGTGTCTAGCTCGTGCTTGTTTCCCGTCCCGTTCTTGTGGCATATCCATCTCACCGTGAATTCTACTAGTAACTTCACGGCCACGTCTATGAGATCGTCTTTTTGTACTATGTGTGGTCTCAAAAGATGGAGGATCCCATTAATCTTCATCCAAAGAATGGTTCAAATTTACCATTATATGTAAGATGACATGTTGTAATATAGATTAACAAAACCAGATGTATTGACTCTATAATATCTGCATACCCGCATTCGTGCGAACAAGGTATACCATACTCCCTCTATTTTTCACAACCGCATTCTTGATTTCTCAATTTAACAACGCTTCACTCGATGTCTCCCACCAACTAAATGATGTGTCGTAACCTGTGATCGTTCACCTCTATCAAACGTTTTGACCACCAAATTAATTGACTACCTCTGTGGTTTTTCATATTTCCTGGCTACATGATCTCGCCATAATTGGTTCTTACCCAATATTATGTAACTCGATGCTTGTCTATCCATAAAATATTTGACCATTCTATGAAATGTGATCTTAACTATAGTTGTGATAGGTAGATAATGTGCACCTTTTTAGCATTCCATTGATGCACTCATAGAAATTAGTAGTCATTATACCACATAGCATCCCCCCCCATCGTGTGCAAGAGCCCATTTAGTTGGATCATGTCGTTGAAGCCATGCATAAGCCCCCTCATAGAAATTGTATGTATTTACATAATAAAATACACGAAGGTTGGGAAAGAACACTTCATCTCCTTTTGTCTCCTTCTTTCATCTTGATCAAGATCTTCTTCTCTTCTCCTCTTCTTCTCGTCATCACCGCCTTCTTTTTTTTTCTTCTCATATGCTTTTCTTGCAGCCTTCATCTATTCTTGTTCTTTCCTCGTCTCTCCCGCCATAGCCGAGTTTGTCTCTTGTTTTCTTCTTCTATTCTTTTTGCATACTCGGCGTTAGTTTTAGCCACTCGCAAATTTGCCACTTGGTCAAGCCCCACCCCAGATCCCTCATTTCTTCCCCGGATCTATGTATTCAATATTCTTGGCGCGAGGCCTGGGTCCTCCAAGCTTCTTCCTCCACTCGCCGCTTCTTCCTCTACCTGCGGGCGTATCTTTGATCTTTGGGGCCTTCTTCTTTCCAACGAGTGCCAGGCGAGTGACCAAAGAGAGGATCGGCCGGTTGTCTCATTGTCTGTCCTTTCTTCACATAATGTGAGACTCTTTTCCCAAGATAGTCCTGCTTGAGCCATGGACATATTTGCAAAGTATCCTCGACTCGAGCGTTTTGAATTCATCGACGATCGTGGCTCGTCCCGACATCCGAGATGGCATAGGTGTCTCTCGCTTCACCGGAATGCCTCCGTGTTCTTTCAAGATGTTCATCACCCTGGCATCCATTCTTCCTTCCACTTCCTTCATCCCCGCTTCAATTGATTTTCTCTTCTCACCATAGATACAAAGTTGAGTGTTGGAGTGGCAGAGTCACCGAGTTTGCTTTTGCTTATAATGTCACCGTGACAGACCTTGTTGGGGTTTGTGCAATCATCAATGTCACATCCGTTGATCCTTCCCCAACATGTTTTCCTTTCTTCTCGCTTTCAAGGCTTCCTCACCGATTTTCCCGACTCACCGCTTCCTTTCTTTTCGGCCAGATTTTGTTTTTGCTTTAAGGTATTCCTCTTCCCCTTTTGGCATCATCAAAGGATAGAGGAACCCCCGAGGAACATCTTTGGCAAGCATGAAGTCGAAGCTCTTCATGGTTGAGTTCTCCTCTTCAAGTCTGTTGCGTTGTATGCGACGGAATTGAGATCTAGTGGCGTTGGATTCTACCGAAATCGCTTCATCTCGGCCGTGAGAAGGCCGAATTTCCTTGTCATGTGTTCTTCCAAACGCTCGTAGATCATGTGTATGTTGTTCACGCAGCAGCCTTGATCTCGGCGATGTGAGCTTCATGCATATGCTCAATGTGTTCTCTCGGCTTTGTCTTTGCATCGATATTTTCACTCTCCACACCAAAGAAATTTTTATTGAACAATTGTCTCAAGTATCTCACCTGTTCCACACGCATTGTTTCTTTCTTTGTTGCCACCATTCCCTTATTCGAATCAAGTTATGCCTCTTAAATCACCGTAGTAAGGGTGGCATCTTCATTGTCCATCGCATGTCCAAAGAGGCCGATGCTTCTCCATCCTTTCAATCTCTGCGAAGAGTGCCTTGAACACTTCTCGAGCTTCACCGATTCTTCATTGCGGTGATGGCCATACAAAGATCGTCATAATTGGCCGAACAATGGTGTCTGTTGGAAGAACAGGAGTTGGTTTGTAATAGCGTGCTTGTTCGCTTTCGATTCTTCGTGAAGTTCTCGTATCTCCGGTGAGAAGGGGAAAGATTCTACAAAAGAATCATCACCGCCAACCGGGATCTGTTTCGATGATGAGCGGTGCGCGTGAAGTTCTTTTTGGGAATCGATTGCTGCGCAGCTTGAGGAGCCTGTGCGAGTGAGTCATTGTTCACCTGGTTACTTGTTGTGGAGTAGACCCGGTTGGCCGAGCCTCACATCTTAATGACTTCGTTGGTCTCACCGATTTCTCCATTTCGATGATCGTCCTCGGCCTTATCGTAGCGTCATCGGACGATGATGAGATTTCCATAGGTGGCTCATCATCAAAATTAAAGGTTTGACGAGTAGTCTTGGGATCGACTTGCTCGCCCTTGGAACATCCGCAATGAGTCTTTTGGATTTGTCATGGGGGATGACTCGACCTTCTTCTTCGCCTTCCGATCCCGAAAGGTGACATCGTGGTTGTCCGGGAATCATGAAGTCGCCTCTCCTTCTCGGATGGGTCGATGATACCAGGAGGATGTTCTCAACTTCAATGCTTTACCCCTAAGTCTCAACCTCCCGGGCCTTCATTTCCTCCAAATAGCTCTCTCTGCTGCGAGGCCTTGGTCCTCCCTTTCGACAAGTGTCGCCTATCTTAGGGTCTTCTACAATGGCATCCATTGGAGTCTCAACCCCATGGATTGCACTTTCTTCGCCGAGTGTTAACTCCCGAGGTACATTCCTTCCTCGGCCTCGATCGCATCGCGTCGTCATTATTTGCCTTCGAGTGCGATTGGCACCTCACCGAGACAGTCTCAATCGCCTCGAGCTTCGTTGATGGCAACTTGTCTTTGTTTCTTCTTGTGTTTGAGTTTTCTCTACTTCGCCTCCTACATTCTTTGTGGAGTCATCTGCAAAGATCCTCCGACTTTCTGGCTTGCAGCCGAGGGAGTTTCCCCACTCGGTGCACCACCGAGTGACTTGAATGAGGTCACTCGTCTCCAAGCTCCCTTGTTCGATTGATGGTTCACCGTTGGGCAAAGGTGGTAGCACACCTTCAATAGGGGTTGGCTCGACGGGGTCCCCACTATCCCAGTTTCATCGCCAGTTCCCTTATCGCTTTCTTCCGAGTGAGTCAAGAAGTGGTAGCAGCAACAATAACAGTGGCTATTTGCTGAACCACTCCCATTGGGTCGATTTCCACTGTGTTCGGAGGACTCTCCTGGTCCCTCCATTAGTCTTTGCTCGTGAAGGATTCTTGATTCGTGCAATGCTTGCTGCATTTGCGACTCTTCTGTGGCAGCAGATTCTCCTCGTTCTCGTCACCGCTTGTCGGAGAAGACATCAAGGAGAGGATGTGTGTGTTCTGTGGTGCCGAGATAGGGCGATGCTTGCCTTCTCTCGTGCTTCGCTTCTTCAGCTTTGCTTTTCTCTCTTGCCCTTGTATATCTGCAGGATGTCCGTGCGCTTGTCTTCATCCAGTCAGCCGGGCAGCACAGAGTTAATCCAAGGAAATTTAGCAGCTTCCTCTTCTTCTTCTATGAACTCAGGCCGTTGGAACTGTTCCTTGACTTGCTCAACTTACATTTTCTCCACTCACGCAGTACGATTTTGGATGTCTGGGGTAAGGTGGAGATAGGATCATTACATCAATATCCGCTTGGGCTGGTTCTTCTTGTGCTTCAGCTGTGTGAGCTACAATGTGTCTTGGGTTGCCTCTGCTGACGCCTTGAGCAGATTGGCCGTTTCATCAACTACATCCGAGACTCTACTTCTCCGGTAGTCTCCGGTATTTGTGCTAGCCGAGTAACTGACTCACCGGGTTTCTCCTGTTCGACTCGCTTTACAAGTCTTCTTCGTCTCTTAGTTTGTACCAGGAGGGATTTCTTTCGAGAGGCGTGTCCTCTCGAGTCTTGGGTGGGGCCAGGGCTCGGTGCGGTGTTTGTTTCGAGGAGCCGACCGTCTTGGCTTCTCGGTTCTCCTCTTTTTGACGATCGGAGAAGGTATTTGTGAGTCCTTCTCGACCACCGCTGCTGCGGGCGGGGGACACTACGCTTGGGCGGTGACTCTGCTGCAGGGGCGGAGCATGTTTGGTTTTCTTTCTTTGCAGGGGCAACATCTTCTTAGCAAAATGCGCAGGGGCAGCCTTTCTTCTTGGGAGAGGAAGCAACAGATCTTCGGTCACCGATTCCCCCTCATCTTTGTGTCGACTCTCTTGGCGTAAGCTCGCTTCGAGCGCCCCGAGAGAGGTTAGCTCAACATCCTCTTGTTAACATGGAAAGCCTTCCCATGTCTAAGAGGGACTCCTTTCACCTCCAATAGCCGGCCAATCACCAGGCCATATCCTGTGATCCTCCAAATGACCCATCTTCTTTGAAGGACTTGTTCCCCCACGTTCGGGCAGAGTCCGTAGATAAACTCAGCCCATTTATCTTCTTTTCTTCGATGATTGCGGCCATCACAATCGCTTTGCCTTTGATAGTTGGTCAAAATTTGCCGCCAAATTTGATGTCGATACATTTGGCAACTATGTCCAACAATTTGTGATAATCCTCCTTCAGATCTTTTGTTTCTTTGTGTATATAATTTTATCACAGAGTCGGACTTGGCTATTTCTTTCCATGCGTCGGCCAAGTTTACATCGACTTCCTTAATCTCGGTTGCTCCTTCCGCGGTAGTGAGCAATATTCACCAAATCTTGCGTGATAGTCATTGCTTCCGTGAATGGATGACTTGATTTCTTCATCGTGAATCTCGGCATTCACGTAGAATTGTGCGACCTCCTCCACATAGGTCATCGGATATTCCAGCGTTAGAAACGGTTTTAGTCCGGTCGTTTCCGGCTTCTCCGCGATTTTCTTCACCAGGGTGTCATCGGACCCCGATTCACCATTCCGTCAAAATCCACCGTCGAACCTGTGGATTTGCTTTCCTAACTTGGTAAAGTCATAAGTTGGTGCCATTTCTCGGATTATATCAAGAAAAATTCAGAAATTGATTTGGAGATCGATAGGGTTTCGAGAGTATTTTGCCTTTGCTTTTGAGAGAATGAGATGAACAGTTTTTCTAAGTGTGAGAGAAAGCGGACGAAAATGGTTTAAATATGGTTTATGAAAGGACGTCGCAGACGGTTTTTTGAATTGTGATCGAAATCAATGGCTTGATTTCGCACGCATATGAAGCGCCATGTCTCGTATTTAATGCGGCAAGATTTATATCCAATCATAGGCTTGGTGTGCGGCTTTATGTCTCACACATCATCATTATCTTTGACGTGTTCCTTAAAACATTCCCGCTTAGTTAAAACGATTGCGTTTTTGTCACTTTGCTCATAGGTTATTCAAACATCTCTTAGCCGATTTAACTCTACTTCTCACAGATTCTCTTAGCGACTCATATCACCGACTTCGGTGTAGTCATTTTTCCGACATAATGGTGATTCTTGAGTGATTTACTTTTTCGACTCTTTTTCTCCCGTTTCTGTTCCATTTTTCTTCTTTTATTTGTCCGAGTGTCACCACCACAATTAGCCCTAACTCATGCTTGAGTTCTTCAAATCTTGACTCACATAATGGTTTTGTGAAGATGTCGCTAGTTGTTTATCGGTTGAGATATACTCCAGGGTGATATCCTTCTTTTCAACGTGATCTCTTATGAAGTGATATCGACATCAATATGCTTTGTTCTTGAGTGCAACACAGATTTTGAGTGATTGCAATTGCACTTGTGTTATCACACATGATTGGAATTTCTTTTTCTTCAACTTCATAGTCTCTCACTTCTTTGTCTCATCCATAGGACTTGGGCAACACCGCCCCAGCCTATGTATTCTCCGCCTCACCGTGTAGAGGTGGCTATTGAGTTTTGCTTCTTGCTAAACCAGAAATTAGTCTGTTTCCTAGATTTGACATGTGCCTCGAAGTACTCTTCTCCCGGCCCACTCGCATCCAGATAGTCGAGTCCGAATAGCCAATTAGCTTGAATCCACCTTCCTTTGGATACCATAGCCTACTTCGCTTCCTTTTAAGTATCTCAATATTCTCTTAGCTTGTTGTCATATGGCTCTCTTTTGGAGCATTGAAATCTTGCACATACACCTACAACAAAGGTGATGTCCGCCCGCTTGCCGTGAGATAGAGCAATGATCCAATAAGTGCTCAGTATCTTGTTTGATCTACTGTGCTTACCATCCGCATCCATGTCCATTTTGATGATGTGTTCATTGGTATTTTTACGAAGAAGACTTCTCCTCCATACCAAACTTCTTCATTAAGTCTCTCCGTGTATTTTGTTTGACTTATGAAGGTTCCATCCTTCAAATTGTTTCACTTGAAGTCCAAGGAAGAATGTCGGCTCTCCCATCATGCTCATTTCAAATTTACTTTGCATGAGGTTTGAAAATTTTTCACACAGACTCTTTGTTGGTGGATCCAAAAATGATGTCATCCACATATATTTGAACAAGTAGTATACTCTTCTTGTCTTGAATTCTCAAGAGTGTTCTATCTACCTTTCCTTTAGTGAATCCATTTTGATTTAGGAATTGTGACAGGGTATCATACCATGCTCGGGTGCCTCTGTTTCAACCGCACAGGGCTTTCTTGAGTTTGTATACCTTGTCTCCAAGAGTCTTACTCGCTCGAATCCCGGAGGTTGTTCAACATACACTTCTTCTTCCAATAAGCCATTTAGGAATGCACTTTTTACATCCATCTCGATATACAATGAAATTCTTGTGAGTCGCATAAGCAAAAACATCCTTATAGCTTCCTTGCTACGAGGGCAAATGTTTCATCAAAATCTATCCCTTCTTCTTGGCAATATCCTTTGGCCACTAGTCTTGCTTTGTTTCTTACCCGTAACCTTCCTCGTTCATCTTATTTACGAACACCCATTTGGTTCCATAACATTTTGATGTATGGGTCTTTGCACTAATTCCCATACTTTATTTCTCTCAAACCGATTCACTCTTCTTGCATAGCTTGAATCCAATGTGTGTCGTCCAATGCTTGTGACACATCTTTGGGCTCAATTTGTGAGATGAAGCATGTGAACATGGCTTCTTTTTGAGTTACGATCTTGTTTTGACACCTTCTCTTATATCTCCAATGACAAGTTACGTGGATGGTCTCTCGGCCATCTTACATCAGGTTGGAGTAAGTTAGTCAGGTTCGATCGACTTGCGGTTGTGTTCTTGTGGTCGGCTCTCATAATCACTTAGGCGCAAATCTTCCACTTTTTTTGAGATTCACTATCTCATCTTCTTCTCAATTGATAGTTCCAAATGACTTCACTTTTCAAAGATAGGGACTCTTACGTATGGTTGGATGATTCAAATTATCACCGACTCTTCAATGTCTTCTCCATTTATATTTGGCTCATCAAATATTACATGAATGGATTCCTCTGTAACCATAGTTCTTTTGTTGAGTATTACGTAGGCTTTGCTTTCACCGAGTATCCTAAGAAGATACCTTCATCGACTTTAGCATCAAAAGCCTTTAGATTGTCTTTGCCATTGTTGTGAATGAAGCATTTACATCCAAATATTCTCAAATATGCAACACTTGGTTTTCTTCCACCCGGATCTCATAGGAGTCTTTGTCACCGCTCTATTTATCATGCATCTGTTTTTGAGTGTAGCAAAATGTGTGTTGATTGCTTGACCAAAATCTTTTTGGTAACTCGTCTTGACTAACATGGTCCTTTTTGCCGCTTCTTTGAGGGTTCTGCTTTCTTTCGCAACTCCATTCTCACGTGGAGTCCTTTGCCGATAGTTCATGACCGATACCATTTTCAATACAATACGAGTTATTATTCCATTTACAAACTCGGTTCCTCTATCCGATCTTATTTTGATAATGGTTTGACTCTTCTCATTTTGAATCCTCTTCATCACCAATTTGTGGTAGTTTTTGTAGAGTTTCTTTCTTCTTACACATGAATATTGTCCATGTATATCTTGAGTAGTCATCTACTACCACCAAGGTGTATTTCTTTCCACTTATCTTTGTTTGGTTCCACTGGGCCAAATAGATCCATATGAAGCGGTGCAATATTCTTGTTGAGGATGGGCATGTCTTTTCTTTGAATGACGACTTGATTTGTTTTCCTTCTCGACATGCATCACATATACTCTCCTTTTTGTATACCGAGTCCGAAGTCCTTCTACAAGGTGACTTCTTGCCCGACTTTGTTAATTGTTTTGAAATTCAGGTGACTCGACTTTTTTGTGCCACGGAATTTGATTCAAATTTGTGCTCTTTGCTAGTAGACAGTCTTTGGGTGTTGCGATTGACCAATCCACTACATACATATTCTTCCTCGTCTACTTCCTTGCAAAGACAACTTCATTTGATTCAATATCCTTGATTTGGCATATACCCATGTTGAATCCAACATTGTAGCCCTTGTCACGAGTTGATGATGCTTAGTAGATTGAAGTTTAGTCCTTCAACATATGCAACATCTGTGATTTCTAATCCATTCCTCTTGATGGATCCAATGCCTTTTATTTCACCCGAGCTTCATTTCCTCCAAATATGACTTTTGCTCCTTTAACTTCCTTGAATTTTGACAGATTTCTTTTATTTCTGTCATATGTCCGGAATGACCACTATCCATGTACCAGGTTCCTTGGCACTCACTGCTCCTTGAACCTGCAATCAAGGAAATTAAGTTTTGGTACCCATGCTTGTCCGGTCCCGAGGGGTTAGAATTATAAGATGATCCAACCAACCTATAGCCAAATGATTTGACTCTAAGAGGTTGCCATCTATCGCCATAATCATAATTAATCCTGGCAAATTGCTTGGGGATTCTAGGTTCATACAGTTGTCTCTTTTGTATGTATGCCGCATATGTGTTTTAGCAATTGCCTTTCTTGGGTAGTTGTGGTGTTTTTGAGTGTAATGCCTAGGTGCATATGTGTGTGTCTTTGATGAAAGCTCTTATACTTTTGGAATGGCCTTTCTTGAGTTCTGGCCTTTGCCATCCTGGGCTTATATTCCATAAGTCCCAAGTGTCGATGGTTCACATTATTCCAATCAGCTTGGCTTGGATATTTTCTACCATTCCCATCATATGTATTTCTTTTATGGATTTTCTGGGTTTTTGGTAGCTCGCTTCTTCTTTACTGAGTATTTTCTGTTTGGAGTTTGCTTTGAGGACTCAATTTGAATCTCTTCTCGGTCATCCCTTTCAAAGACACTCAATCAATTTTTTCCTTTTCCTTTATAACCAAGGCGGTTTGCTTATTATTGTGCTTTGCGGTGAATGTGTGTGCAACATTTAGAGTTTTGGATTTTTCGGACTCTTCATGACTTGAAGATCCTTTTTCCAAAACTACTCTTGAGGTTTGACATAGCATAGAGGAATCAAATCCTAAGCTTTGTCTTGTCTCCACATTCTCTTTGACTCATAATAAGATCATTAAATGATTTAGATGCCTTAGTGAATGAGGCAATAACATTCTTGAGGTCATTCTCCCTCTTTTCTATAGCAGGCAATTTCGCTATTAATTTAACATTTTCACCTTTAAACTCTTATTCTCATCGGCTATTTGACTTAGAGTACTCGGCTCCTTAGTCGACTTTGAGTTTTGACTTTTGAGTAGGTTGTTTTCCTCATTCAATAGTGTGTGTGAGGATTTAATGTGCTCAAAGTCTTTCATCATTTTGCCTAATGAATCATAAAGATCGAGTGGGTGATGAAGTGTGTGTGTCGATCACTATCACTAGTGTCGAGTTTGTTGAGTTAGATTGTACCTCATCTTCTTGATCTTGTTCTTTGACCATCAAGCGGATCGGGCTTCTTCTTCGAGTCACTTGAGTAGTCGGCCACTCGCTCTTTGAATCACTATCTCTCTTGACTTAGCTTGTTTCAGCAGCCTCTCTGCGACCATCATTGCCTTTTTCTTTTCTTGTCTTCTTTCTCCTCAAGACCTTTCTTTCTTCTTCATCCTCGTCTTGTTGACTACAGGATATGAGCAATAATGGCATAGTGACCTGGTTGTCTACGATTCCAACATAGATATTCAGACTTTTTGATCGACTCTTTCCATTCTTGAGTTGTCGGCTTTTGATACTCAACTTTTTGATGATCTGTTCTCTTGGTTGGTCTCTTCCTTGATTTGGAGGAGCTTCGAGTGTCTTCCTGGAAGATTCACCCTTTCTCTCTTGTAGTTCTTATTGAAGAACTTGTTGAACCTTTAACCATCGGGGCTATTTCTTCCGGGTCAATGACTTACTTTGACCTCGGCTCTCTTCCCATCTTTAACAATTAAGAGCAAATTTGTTTTGGGTACAAAATTGTCTCTTCCTCGTCTTTTCTTCTCACCAAACTCATAGCTTTGAGGTCCGAGAATAGTTCATGGTTGGATGTCTTTGATAGGTCCATGGAATGTCTCGGTGCCATGACCTTCATTTCCCATTCAAATGGAAGACTTTTTAGGATCTTCATACACATTTCCTTCCTCCGTGTATATTCCTTTCCAAGTGTAGACGACTCATTTGTGATTTACGTAAACCGAGCATCTAGTTGATCCAGGTTTTCTCCGAGATCATTTTAAAGTTCTCAAATTTTTGTACACCAGCGATAGTTTGTTTTCTTTGATTTGCTCGAGCCTTCACAAATCAATGTCGACTTGTCCTGATTTCCTTAGCCGTTTTGCAAGATTTGACTTTATTGAACATGGCTTTGTCTAAGGTTTTGTAAAGAATGTCCTTGGCTACATTGTCCAGGTTGTATCTTTTTCTCATCATTTGTCCACTCGGTTCTTGGTTTTTCAACCATGATGCAGGGGAGCAACATCTTCTTCTCCTTCAAATTTGAACTCTTCGTGATAAATTTGTGTTCACCTTTAATATTTGCGGAGGCCCATCTTCTATCACTATCCACATCTCATCATGTAATGCTTTGATAGATGAGCACATACGAATTTTCCAATCATCAAATTCTTCAATAGTGAACATAGGAATGCGTGTTAGATTTGCTTCCATGATAATAACTTTTAATGATAGAAAAGAGTTTTGAAAACTTAAGTACTAAAGCGGACTTTGAAAAGTTTGGAGATCTAGTTTAGTAACCAGTGCGGAGGGTTCAATGAACCAACCGCTCCGATACCACTTGTAGGTCCCAAGGGTGTAAGTGTAAGGTTTAGAAGGGGGTTGAATAAACCTTACCAAATTTTCGATTTAGTCCTTTTTAAATCTACTGAGTTCTACACAATTTGTGTCCTGATGGACGGATCGAATTAGTCACTCAAGAGAGTTAATCGCTCAATGAGACTCATCAATCGAGCCGTTGATGGAGTAACTCACCGTGACTATAATTTGACTCAACTTGTGGTTTTGTTTTTCGCGAAGACTTAACACCCTTAAGTTTGATTAAGCAAGATTTTAGAGCTTGATTTAGTACTTATAAATTATCAAATGGATAGCAAATTTATCGCCAGATATAAGCGATTAAAAGTGCAAGTATTAAAGTGCTGTAAAGTAAATGACACAATAGAGTTTTTATAGAGGTTCGAAGATGGGGTAATTCTTCTACTCCTCTCTTCTCCAACTCCCCGAGGAATCCACTAAGTAATGATCGGTTTACAAAGTGGTAACTAATCCGGATACAAGTCTTGATCACAACAATAGACTTGATCCTTTGGGACTCGATCTGAGACGCCTTGATCACTCACTCGGTGGCTTCTCGTGCGACTCGGCTTCTTCACAGGCGCACTTTTACTCAAAATCACTTGCTCAAGCTCTTTGGATTTGATCACGAAGCCCTCCAAAAGCTTAAGACTTGGTTCAACCTTGAACCTTTCTACAATCCTTCCCGAATGTAGACCCCTTGTTTTCAAAAGTTTCCTCTTCAACTCGGTTGAAGTTCTCTTTCCTTCACTTGGTAAGTGTTGGATTGATGTACTTGAAATGAAGGCTTGAGGATTGAGAATGTTTCGATTTTGATAAGCTTGTATATCTCACGTGTGTGTCATTCATCTTCCTTCTCAAACAAACTCCTCGGCCTTTTATAGTGAACTTTCAAAAATTTGCCCGTTGAAGAGATAGGCTCATTTTTGAAAGTCACTTTGCGATCGTTGGCTTGCGCTTCTTGGAATTGCCATTTCCTCGTATGAATTGTTTTATCACCTTTTCCGAGTTCGACACGGTGTAGTGCTTCCCATTGGTTCATTCCTTTTGCACGCTTCGGGGTCGAGCACTCCAAGAAAGGTGGTATGGAGATATTACTTGTTTAAGTAAATTCTTTGATTTACTCAGTAAAACGGTTC
Source organism: Rehmannia glutinosa (assembly GCA_016081115.2). Classification (NCBI taxonomy): domain Eukaryota; kingdom Viridiplantae; phylum Streptophyta; class Magnoliopsida; order Lamiales; family Orobanchaceae; genus Rehmannia; species Rehmannia glutinosa. The sequence continues at coordinate 121,485 of JABTTQ020000658.1, read as the reverse complement.
TTTTTCGATTATCTCGACTTGATCGCATTTCCTTGCTTTCCCCAGGTGACTTAGAGTCGACTTCCAATCATGGATGACTCTTCTTCACTTGACTTGAGACTTGCTTCTTTGAGTTGACTTGACTGATGTTCCACTCACCGCATCTCACCGCTTCTTCTTGATCGAGTTCTGTCTGTCATCTTCTTTGCCGTGACTGGTGTCTCTCGTGAGAAGTTTTCCTTCAAGTCTTGATTGTCTTCTTGCATGTTAGGGCGTAGGTGACTTAACTCGGCTTGGCCACTCTAATTGTTACAATACATTTTACAACAAGAATTGGGGAGCCAACTTTCTATTCTAAGTTTTATATGGCATTCATCAAAATCTAAACAATAAAATTCCTAACAATGACATATCACGAGCCTCCTAGAGATCGATGTGCATATGATACATAACCGATTCAATATCCGTCATTTCCATCTATGTGTGATGCTGGACATTCAGACTTCACGATTGTAGATGTGGAGCATGTTACGCTACCACAACTGAGTAGAAGACGGAGCAGATGAGAGAGAAATAGACCTATTTGTGGCACTTTAGAGGACATTATTAAGATTTATTTTCATTAGAACTAAGGGTTGTATGAAATTAGATAATTTAATTAAATATTTGTTTGATAATGTTTAATTTTGTCTAGATGATTATTCATTTTCATTAGAATTAAGGGTTGTGTGAAATTAAGTAATTTATTTTCATCAGCTGTATTAGATTTAGCCTTATTAGCTTTACATTAACATGTCTTGTCATCCATTCTTTATTAGATGTTAGTTGTACGCAGTTGTGTAGTCTTATCTGATGTACCTTATCAACTTTGTAGTGATACATCTTGTCCCAAGTACCTCATGCTGATATGTCTTTACTCATGTATCTTATGTAATTTTACATATTGTCTCATGTATCTCATGTTGTTGTAAATCTAATTTTATCAGATTTACAAATGGTCTATAAATACATGCTCAAATTTACCATTAAATTTACATTTCTTCTGAAACTAGTCCCATCTACCACCCTCACATAAATAATATTATACTCATACTGTATACACATTCAAATGGATGACTTTAATTGGTCTTCTCTACCACCCCCACGAAAACCAAGATCTCAGTTATTAGAGACATTGTTTAATGAAAAAAAAATCAAAATGGACGATGTTGATGGACATCATCCTCTTCGATTCTCTTCTAACCGAGATGAGCAAGGGGAACTGGGTTGTGGGTGGAGCAAACAACAAAGTTTCGATATTGACGGCCATAACTATTCTAAAAGGTATATTTGATTGCAACTTTAAGTTAGCTAAGGTAAGTCAACGAGTCAAACATCTTCAAGCTCGTTATACTTTGTTTGTCAAAATGTTGAGTACATGATGTAGGACGTGAATTGTTGCGCCTCCCTATATGTGTCTGAGACTGTTCAGTTGTCACTGGCGCACTTTGTTGATTAGAGACATTGGTTACACTTCTAACACACTGATACAAACGAGTGAGATATGTTAATGTCGATCACATAGATCACAAGAATCATGATTATCGCCAGACTCCTCGGTGCTAAGTCTAAGGCTTTCTATTGTATTGGCTTTCTATTACAAGACACTGACAACAAGAAATAAGTAAACATACTACATACTGTTGAGATTAAGAAAGGTATAAATAGTATACATCACAATTCATAACAATACCATTAAGAAAGACTGGTTATATTACATAGCAATACCATTAAGAAAATTCAAAACTATTACATAACAATACCATTAAGAAAGGTTGGTTCTATTACATAGCAATACCATTAAGAAAGTTCTAAAGTATTACATAACAATACCATTAAGAAAGCCTGGTTCTATTACATAACAATACCATTAAAAATTATCACGTCTAAGATCATTTGTCTAGCTCGTGCTTGTTTCTGTCCCGTTCTTGTGGCATATCCATCTCACCGTGAATTCTACTAGTAACTTCACGGCCACGTCTATGAGATCGTCTTTTTGTACTATGTGTGGTCTCAAAAGATGGAGGATCCCATTAATCTTCATCCAGCAATGGTTCAAATTTACCATTATATGATGCCATGTAAGATGACATGTTGTAATATAGATTAACAAAACCAGATGTATTGACTCTATAATATCCGCATACCCGCATTCGTGCGAACATGGTATACCATACTCCCTCTATTTTCACAACTGCATTCTTGATTTCTCAATTTAACAACGTTCACTCGATGTCTCCCACCAACTAAATGATGTGTCGTAACCTGTGTAGACTGTTCACCTCTATCAAACGTTTTGACCACCAAATTAATTGACTACCTCTGTGCTTTTTCATATTTCCTGGATACATGATCTGGCCATAATTGGTTCTTACTCAATATTCTGTAACTCGATGCTTGTCTATCCATAAAATATTTGACCATTCTATGAAATGTGATCTCAACTATAGTTGTGATAGGTAGACAATGTGCACCTTTTAGCATTCCATTGATGCACTCATAGAAATTAGTAGTCATTATACCACATAGCATCCCCCCCATCGTGTGCAAGAGCCCATTTAGTTGGATCATGTCGTTGAAGCCATGCATAAGCCCCCTCGTTATGTGCCTTAATTTGTTCCATCTTCAGTTCAAATTTTCTTACATTGTACTCTGCACCAGCTTGCCACACTAAATATTTCAGTACAATATTTTTGAATTTATTATTGAAGTTCGAACAAAAGTGTCTGAGATAATAACGATGAGCTCCACGAGGGGGTGAAAAGTTTGGATTCTTCCCTACAGTTGTCATTAGACCACGATGTCGATCAGAGATAATACACGCTCCCTCCGCACCTTGCACTATGTGCGTAGAAAGCATATGAAGAAATCATCTTCAAGAACCATATGTTTCTTCATCAACTATGGCAAAATCAAGGGGCAACACCATATTGTTAGCATCTAAACCCACGACAATCAATAACTTGTGTTTGTATTTGCAATATAGATGAGTTCCATGCACACTGATGATTTTTCAACAATATTTGAACCCGTCGACACATGGTTTGAATGCCCAAATTATATAAAATAGTGTTCGGATACCGCGTACATCTAGCTTTCTACGAACCCACTCAACAATAGTCCCAACATTCTATTTCTGTAATGCACCCATATACTTTGGCAACATTGAAACTGAACTCTCCCAAGTGTCATAAACATTCTCCCTTGCACGTTTCAAGCCATGCCATGCCTTGTGATATGATATTTCCCATCCATATTTTCCTTCACCTGTTGTTGCGCATGTTTGACAAAGACACCCCGGATCACATTGGACACTACACACTAACAAACGTGCAATCATATTTTTACACAAATTCTGATGATTAATGGAAAACTCATTCATAAGACATGTGTGGTCTCCACCATACATTGTAATCTTCCATAATCCATTTTTGTGTTTCAATATTGCTCGAAGACTCGATAACATGCCATGTCGGATGTCTTTATGACGATATTCTACTTTCCACACCGTATATTGCTCTCTACAACGCGATACTCTCGTCTTGCAAATCACACAGAATAATCTTTCATACACACTTGTAGTCTTTTCTTATCCTTAAATACCATTCCTATTTCAAGCACACCTTTCTCCTGGATCGTAATATGAACGTCTAACCGGAATGTCAAAAGAATCTATAGGGATCTCTCGCATATGCCATACTAAACAATGGAATGATAGACGAAGACGATACGACTCATCATTGTCACGTGCGATGTGGGAGGAATTGTCACTTCATCCTGTCGTGATATATTCTCTCGACCTTGTTCATTACACATTTCATCAAATCGAAATTCCTACACCATCGTTATCATCGTCATTATTATCTTCAATTTCTTCGTCGATGATGGTTACAATCAACATGTTCTTGGTTCAAGTAGTTATCACCGAGTGATCCGCATTCTTTCAATACCCACATTATCATCATGAACAATATGATCTCCCAAATTAGGTTGCACAAAACTATCTCCAACATCATGTTCAACTTTAGCTCCGAGATTATAATGCCTAGAACTAGCCTCAATATCCGAAACATAATCACCTCCTAAGTTATACTTTGTCAGAACTACCCCTAACATCCGGAACATTATCACCTCTTTAACAAGGACACATATTGAGAATATTCGGGATTCGTTTCGATGTCCTGATATGGTTATATTTGTATTTATTTTGTTTCAACACACACACACACACACACACACACACACACACACATATATATATATATATATATATATATATATATATATATATATATATCGACAAATGGGATTTTTGAATCGGATCAAAGAAAACCATAAAATTCTAGTCACTAGTTATTGGTATTAACTGTGAATGATTCTCGAGCTATACTTAACAAACACCTTCAATCAAAACGATTACTATCAATATTTAACAAACGATATAGTTTTGTAATCAATTCACGAAACTTTGTCATCCGAGACAGTCTATGTGTTATAAATGGACCATAGTCATAAGTTATTGTGAACCCATCTTTTATAATTTGTCCTCCAAAATATACCATAATATCTATATTTTGTGATGATATGTCGGTTGAATACAAAAAAAAATAATATTAATTAATATGTATACTAACTTTTCAAATATTAAAACTAACCAAAACAATTGATTTGTAAATAATGAATTTAATCATTATAAAAAAAGACATAATATAAAAACTTACGGGAAAAAATTTAGTTTGTCTGCAAATATAGTCTGTCTGCGCAATTATAAAATATGTAAATAAAATTAGCATAATTATTTTTTTAAAAAATAAAAAAACATATAATTTGCTGGAAATATTTTCCGCCGCCCACTTCCGGCCCCTAAAATTTTCCCGACGGAACTTCCGCTCACTACTCTCTTCTCCCCAAAAAATAATACAGAATACATACACATAAATAATACAAAATAATAAACAAACAATATATATAAATTAAAAAAAAAAACAAAAAACCTTATCCGGACAGGAATGGTGCTCGTCTAGAGTGTGGAGAGGAGAGGAACACAATTGATTTATTCGGATGAAAACAGAGTTGTCAGTTCTGTTTTCATTGTGCGCGTTTTCTCAAAAAGGAAAAAAATTGGTAAAAAACAGAGCATATGCCTCTATTTTTTGCAGACTTTCTACATGTTTTTTGCATATTTTCTGTAGAAATTCTGAAAACTTCAGAGCTTTGTTTTCGCTTATTTTTCTAATTTTTTTTATGTGAATTCGTTAAATTGATTTTAAAACTACATTAGTTTGTTAAATTAGCATCGTGAGAACAATATCTCATTAACTTCTTTTTTTTTTTTTCTTTTTTTGATATGCATTAACTTCTTTATTACTTGAAGACAAGTCGTTTTGCCCTTTTCTTTTTCCCCTCCAGTTAAAGGAAAACGAAAAACTAGTACCAGCCAAATTTCACCTCGCCCGTCGAAGTTTGCCTAAAATCGCGTAAAGAACTAAAATCGCTACAATAAAACCGGCGTTGAATAGAAATTACTACGCTCAGCAGAAAAGGCAAAAAGTAATACTAGAAAAGGCACAAACGTGGTTTTGCTTCTACTACTTCAATCTGCCAAAATCCAGGTGAGAAAAAAGGTGATTCTGCTTTCCTGAACGAATTAGTACAACTTTTGATTTTATGTACGTATAATTTGTTCTAGAATTTAATTCTTCCAATGGGCAACTTTGATTGAAATTTTTGCTGGGAAATTTCTGATTTTGTGGTTTAATCTGATTTTGAATTTTGTGGTTTTATACATGTAGGGTTTTCGGGAAAAAATGATATATGATTCTTTTATTTTCTGTAAATGCTGTATCTTTTATACCTTTGAGTGGGAAAATGTTTAATTTTATTTTTCCTTGTTTTTTCTCATGAACTTAAAATATGATAGCCAATGGATGCAAAGAATGAGCCGATTCTTGACATATCAGTTGTAGGCCAGCAAGAAACTTCGGAGAATGTTTCCGAAGTGGAGAGCTTGAATCAAAGCGTGGATGAAATATTTGTAAAAGTTGACCAGGTAGAAATTTATGTGAATGTACCACAATTTTTCAATTTTCTTATATGGTAATTATCAGATATAATGTGACTCTGGTATTCTTTTTTTGTTGCGTGTTGAATTTTTCGTCGCAGATGTTTGTACTACTCCCGTTTTAAATGTGCATTGGATTTTTCATGAGAATTAAAATTAAAAGTTTTTGGTATTCTTACATTCTTTCCCTTAAATGTTGTGGTTGCAAGCTAATGGTGTTATGTTATTAGCTTCGAGGGGAAGGTTCGCTTGGAAAGAAAATTGTCAATTTATGAATCAGGACTTGTTAATTGGTATCTGGATGAGAGAAGAATCATTAAATCTGCGACTGAGAGAGTTTTGTAGTAATCCGTGAATTTATTACGATAGATTGTACCATTATCATGTTATTGATTTCAAATTCGATAAGGGGTTATCAAAAGATATCACTTTGTCAATACTGTATGAATTAGTGAATATTTGAAGTTTATTATTTTTTGTCTTTTTTCTATTTGCAGTACCAGCAATAGTTTTGGTCGTTACAATTTTGAAAATTTCTTATGCCCCAATCAGGCAGTTCGTCTCTAACCAAAAAATGATTTAACAAATTTACATGTAACAAAATGTGTATCTTTGCGTTTGCAGCTCGAGCAGAAACTCAACGAGGTTGAACAATTTTACTCTAGTTCAACAAAGCATCCAAACACTCCAAAAAGTGGCTCTAGTATGAAGGAGAAAGATAGGGAGAAATTTCTTGCAAGCTTTAATAAGAGGCAGCAAGATGCAGCTCATAAGGAAGCAGCTGCTGCTGAGAGAATGCAAGAGCTCATGCACCAGTTTGGAAAAATATTGCGTTATGTACGGCCTCAATCACTTTCGCAATTATCCTTTTGTGTTGTTTATAGTGTTGGATCAGATGAATATGAATATGCATTGCATTCCTCAACAAAATCATTTAATAGTTTTTCGAACTTTAGAAGTAGATAAATTCTTTGATATTTTAAAACGTTAGCTTGGTATTCCGGGGAGACGTTTATTAATGGCCTCTTGAAAGGATGTTGAAAAAGAATCCGAGCATACAATTAATAAAATATCGTTGTTTGGTGAAAAAAAGTAGTTTTTTGTTGTGTTTCTAGGTAGTGTTGAAGAATTTTTAGGAGTACTATTGTAGCATCTATTCCTTTAGTTAAATGGTTATAAGTAGTCAATTTGTAGGTGTTGTTTCACTAAATGAGTTGTTCTAAGCGTCTTGAGATTACCGTTTCACATTGATGAGTTTGCTTCCATAGTTAACTTTATCAATTTTGCACATGTCGATGACACAACAAAAGTGGGCGGGACCATTTATGCAGCTGTGGACGTGGTTGGTCTCGAGTTGCATGACTACTATAAGGTAAAGCCAGGCCCGGACTTGAGGGCATGCCCAACAAGCCGGTGCCTAGGGCGAAAAATTTAGGGGCCCATTTTTAAGAGATAATTACAAAAAAGCCCCTAAGGTTCGGGCTAATTACAAAAATATCAAGAAATTTTTGGAAATCACAAAAAAAGTTATTTAGGTTTGATGCGTCTTATATTTTCCTCGTTCATATGAAAAAAGTATTTCAAAATCTCCTCTACGTTTATGAAAACATTACAAATGATTACGATTGACCCTTAAATTTAATACACAATCAAACCTTAAAGTCTTTTGAGGCCCCAATTTTTTAAATGGTTAAGTATATAAACCATACCTTTTACACACACAACACCAAAAAGAAAAAAGACTAACATCAACATGAAGCCTAACTTTGTGAAAAATGAGAAACATTCACTCCAATGTGAGGTACATACAAACCATAACTCAAAATATTTCTGAAAATGACAATTACAATTTTAGTTGATAATGATCATTAAATTCATATAAATACTTTCATAAAATCCTTATAAATAATGACAATTTTTAGGAATATTCTTGCTCTGATTCGATCTATTTTTTTATTGTCTTAATACTCTTCATTTTGCTTTTTTTTTTTTTTTTTTTTTTTTAACTTTGGCTTAATTTTGCTCTTTCATTTCATTAATTTAGTTAGCGGCTGATTTATGATCCGAGCAATGATTTTCTTTATTTGTTTATGATTTGCGAGTATTGGATTAATTTGGGGTGACATAGTTATTTGTGCAATCAAATTTAATTTTGTCTTTGTTGTTGTTAGAAATATTGTGGAAATTAGTATTACAATTGATTTTTCGCCTTGATTTATCGTAGTATTTTAAGACAAAAAAAGGCTATAAGGGCCCATTTTGATAATCCCGCTTAGGGCCCTGTGAAACACGAGTCCAGTCCGACCACTAGGTAAAGTCATCAACTTTGTTTATTACCAAACTACACTACGATTACGTTGGGCGAATCCCCCTCCCGAACCCAACCACACGATCTGCTTTTATGAACCAAGAACCTTCTAAAAATTTAGAGGTGTCTTGCTAAGCTTATTTAAAAGTTTATAAGTTCATACATCTTATCTTGTTTTATAAATAAGTTATTGAAGTGTTTGGATAAAAATGATGGTGGAGCTTTTAAGATTTTAGTATGGACAATTTTGTAATTAAAATGATCAAAATTAAAGGAGGTATTTAATATAAGATTCTTTTTTTTTATTTGGTAAAAAAGGTGGGATCTCCTTTATTAGAAAAAAACTTATAACCTCCTAAACAACTTCTTTTGAGGATCTTACAAGTTGTTTCGAAAAAGTTACCTAACAAATTGTAAGAGCTTATAAGCTCTCAAACAACTCATAAGATGTTTTGAAGAGCTTATTTGCTCACCAAACACCTTCTTTTTAATGGGTGTATTCCCCGATTGTTATGTCATTGGTCATTATGAAGTGTAAAAGAATGATAGCGAGGAGAATTTGTTCGAAGAATGTTGTCGATTGATTCACTTGTTTTATCCCATTTAAATCACCAACCACTTTCCTGTCCTTCTTTATTTTCTATATGTTGATAATTTCGAGATATGTTTTTACTAATCTATTATGGTATATGTTAATGTAGGTTATTGAGAAACCCATGGACTTGATCTGATCATAAGCAAAATGGAGGCCAAGGATGGTACTTGGATATAAAAATGTTCGAGAGATATCTTGTGATGTGGTGATATTTAAGAATGCAATGAAATATAACGACGAAAAGGATGATGTCCATGTTATGGCCAAAAGTTTGTTGGATAAGTTTGAGACAAGATGGTCGCAACTTCTCGCGAAAAGTTGATGAAGAGGTATTAGTGTTGTTACCTTCATTGGATTGAAAATATCCGTACCTTTTGAAAGAAGTTAAAACTAGTGTTGTTACCTTCATTGGATTATAAGGGCGTTTTTCTTTGAGAATACTTAATATTTATTTGGCCGCATTTGATTACTTCTATGATGAGTCTTGCACTTCACATTCGCATTTGTTGAGACTTATTTGCATCACAGTGCAGGATATTGTTCGTGTCCCTATCACGCCTTCTTCACAGAGGACAAGCGGTATGCGCTCCGATGATGGGAATGTTACTTGAAAGCGGCATACGCTCATGTTCATCCCCATTCCCGGTGGTCGAATGGGGTTCTTGGATTTGGTCACCTAACATTCCCGGAATCGGTTGTCGATCGTGGTGTGGCGTGCCATAAACAATCGACTTACGATCTTGGACTTATTGCGACTGGGGGGGAGTTTCATCGGCCCCTGATGCATGCTTCGTGTTGTGCCTCTGCGAGAATCGATTGACCATTTATTTGTTTCTTGTGTCTTTGCGGGGGCTCTTTGGCATTGGATTTTCGTTCATTTGACGTTCACCTCTTTACGACTTATAGCTTTAATGAATTTAAGTGCGTTTAATGAATTTTCGTTTTAGTGAAGCGGGTTGCTTTCTTATGGCGTATGGCTATTTTGTCTGCATTTGGCTCATTTGGCATATTCGGAATGATTTGGTCTTTAATAACTAACCCTGGACGCCGGTGGGCGCGGCAATCCTCCACCTTCGTGTTCTTATCATCGAATCCGCTTCTTTAGACATCGGGTTGCATGAACAATGATCAACAAGAACTTTTCATCCTTCGTAGGCTGCGTGTTCCAGGATGAGCTAGACAATCCCCGAAGATTGTGGAAGTTCATTAGCGAAGCCCCTTCCGCTTGATCGAGGTGAATACGGACGACAGGTAGTCTTCGGGCGCAGGAATTCTTACGACCGGGCGTCTTTCGGGTGCGGAGGCTTCTTTCGGGGTTGCTTTGTGGAGCGTTTTGGCGTGGGCTATGCATTTGGTGAGCTAGTGGCGACAATATGGGCCGTTCATTATGCATTCGCTAAGGTTGAACACAACTTTGGCTTGAGTCGGATTAACTTATGTGGTGAACTTGCTTCATAAGAGATCCTTGATGTTCCACAGGCGCCACTTTGGCAAGTGGCATTACACTCTTCATCTCTGCTTTCACAAATGGAACTAGTGGTCTCTCATATTTATCGGGAAAGGCAATCATGTGGCGGACATCCCGAGTAAAAGGCCGGACTGACTTGGTTGGGCGTCGCTGTGGATATTGTGCGCTTTCTCAAGACTATGTTGGTCGATCCAACTATAGGTTTGTTAATTAAATGCGTCACGGGCTTCTCTTGTTGTCTTGTTGGACGTCTTCTTTTATCTTATGGGGTACTATTTTTTCTGTCGAGGTTTTTCCTACAAGGGTGGGTTTTACCTTGAGAGATTTTAAAGAGGCCCCAACCATTCACCATCCGTCGACTTGTGACCATTTAGTTTTTCTTTTCAACTCATTTCCAGGCTTACTTGTTTCGCTACCGATCACAAGCCCGTAATCGGGACAACTCTCTTTTTCACTTTTTATATATATTCAAATTTATTCAAAAAAAAATTTAATTCCAATAAATGTCGTTTGTTTTTTCCACGGTTGTTGCCTGTTGGTGAGTTAATTATTCACTGGTATTGCCTGTCATGGCTACTAATTGATATTTAATATTTAATAAACTAGATACAATACTGTATACTTAAACGCTTCGCTCAAAGAAAAAACAAAAAACAAAGTTCTATGATAGTTAACAGATATTGATTTGATTTCTAATGTTGAAATATCAATAGTTGAGCCCGCATCAATATTCAAATTTGTCTCTCTATAATTCAGGTTTCAATCTTTGAGGATTGACTATGAATCATGCATTTTGAAGATTTACGAATACATCAAGTTTATCTACTATCTACTATCTACTACTATCCTAAAAGGATGAATATTTCTGTAAACATATAGTTGGACTAAAATACCCTATGTTCCAAGTATTAATTTAAGTAAGTTTAAATGGTAAAAAAGTAAATGACAGTAAATGATTTTTGGTAGTAAGTTTAAATGGTAAAAAAGTAAATGACAGTAAATGATTTCCGATATGTTTTTTAATAGTTGTGTCTTTTCGTCTCTTAGTCTTCAGTCTTCTTGATACATTGTATCTTTTCGTTCTCTCAGTAAATGAAAAATTGCTTTACATGCTTTCAGATGGGGGAGTTTGCAACGGAGATTCTACTTCTTGCCTCCGCATCCCGCTGGTGCACTATTACCAGAAGGCTCACATGTTAGATAATATCTGGAGGGAAGGATAAATATTAAGAAGATTTTAGAGGAATATAAACAAGGGTATGACAGTTTATATTCGATCATCTCTTTACTCATTTGCATATGTTTCTTCTGGATTTAGGGTTTATGATTTTGAAAAAATCATACTGGAAATTTCCATATGTGGGTTTCATAATTCTGGAACAATAATGAAGAAAAATAGAATATTAATGGAAGAACTGACTCGCCAATCTTCTCAAGGTGTATGACTGTTTAAATTCGATTATCTCTTTTGTATTCTATTTACCCTTCTTTGTGTTTCTTTTTTGGATTTAGGGGTTTGGATAATGAAAAATTACAGCATGGGTATAGGGATTCATAAATTTGGGGATTGCACAAAAATTTTAAAATTTTAATGTGGGTTTCATAATTCTGGAACAATAATAATTAAGGGAAAAAATGGATTTTTAATGAAAGAACTAAAATTGAAGTCCTCACATTTAGTGAGAACCGATTCAAGAATTCACCTGAGGTTTTGGAAGTAAGCAAGTCTTTTTCAATAAATATATTTGTATTAAAGTTGTGTGTGGATATTTAAATCAAAGACTAAGGTATTAATACTATTGAACAATTAGTTTGTTTTACTTGATTTCCTTGTGTGTACAAACACACAGTTCCACGTATAATGAGGTAGGGTGTGGGGGTGGAGAAGGATAAGGGGCAGGAATTTGTTTGTTTGATTATCACTGCCTGAGAGGATGACAATGTCATTTAGTGTTGGTTATATTTTTGGAGTTTGTCTTAAATTATGTTTTCTTATCATTTGTGGTAGCTGTTAACATTTTAGTGGCATAATAATGGGCTTCTACTTCATTCTTTGATTGTATTTGACTCATTTTATAATTAAAAAGGAAGAGATACCTGCAAATTTTTTTTTTTGACACAAAGGAACTTGAAATTTTATTAATCAACCAGGGTAATCACTTTTTACAAGTTCCTTAAGCCAAACAGGAGATTTCCTCCATCCCAAACAAAGGAGATTTTAGAAAAAGTAGAAAAATGAGCTAAAGAGTGCGCCACTCCATTTGCTGAACGACGGACATGAACCAGCTTAGCGTCTTCATTCGCACACAACAAACTCTTAATTCGATCCCCCAGCAAGCTATATAGTTCTGAAATTCCCGCCGTCGGTAACTGCTTGTACCACGAGCAGGAGTCCGCGATCACAGTTGGTAACAGAGACGTATTCAAACACGTCAACAGCCCTTCCATAATTGCTTGTAATTCACATTCCAACACTGAACGTGACGATTTCAGCACTTTTCCAAAGGCCAGAATTGGCCTGTTTGCATCATCCCGGATTATTCCTCCCACACCAAATCGACTTTCTTGTTCAAATACGCTAACATCCACGTCTAATCTTAACCTCCCATTAGGTGGTGGCAGCCACCTGTTTTCACTCGTTTGATCCGTCTCCCGCTTGAGATTTCCATCCTTCCATTAGCACTTTGGAAATCAGACAGGAAAGCTTCAACCCCCTCCAAAACTTGCACCATTTTCACATTCGAGTCCCCATGGCAAATCCGTTGACGTTCCTTCCACAGATACCACGTAAATGTCGCAAAGAACTCAAACTCTTCCATAGACAAATTCTGAAACATCCAGCAGCACATGTCTAAGGTGGACCCATTTTTTTTTTTTTGAGAAGAGGGGCGAAAGATTTTCCTTTCCACAAGTGTTTCATAACCGGACAGAAATACAAAGAATGCAACGATGTGTCCATATGAGCATTACATAGCAAACAGTTACCTGTAACCGGAACATGATGGGTTTTTAGATTATGTCCAGCGTGTAATTTTTGGTGGGATTTTCAATCTCCACAAGCCATTCCACCATTGCAATAATCTTTGTTCGATTGACAATCATGTTGCTCAAAGAAGCCAATAGCGTATTTATATCCTTCCCTTACCGTATAGACTCCTTTTCCATCAAATTTCCAAAAGTGTGTATCTTGTTCTGCATTTTGGGGAATCGATATTGCACAGATTTCCTTAGCAAGAAATGGGGGAAGTAAGAAGACACCATAGCCTCGTTCCATGATTGGTTCACAATAAGATCATTTACTTTCATACCTTGTGCATTCATTTCTTGAGGAATTTTCCACGGCTTGCGACGGGATGGAATCCAATTATCGAGCATACTTCAATAGACTCACCATTGCCCACCCTCCAACTAAGGCCACCTTCAAGAACCTCACGACTCCCTCCATAAGCGATCTCCAGAAAAAGATGGGTTACAGCCCAAGGGAGCTTTCATAACATCACAATGTTTAAAATACCTTGCTTTGAGTACCCGGGTCACTAACGCCTCCGGGTTTTTATTAATCGCCAAATTTGCTCTGCTAGAAGGGACTTATTAAACAATGATAATTTGCGGAAGCCCAGCCCTCCTCGACACTTTGGCTTGCACAACAAATCCCACTTGCACCAATGAAGCTTTCGAACACCCTCTTTATCCCCCCACCAAAAATTTCGCACATTCTCGTTCAATGTCTTCACAAATCGAGTCAGGGATGCGGAAGCATGACATAGTATAGGTAGGAATTGCTTGCAATATTGACTTAATCAAGGTCTCTTTCCCTCCTTTAGTAAGAGCTTCCTATCCCATCCATGGATTTTCTTGAAGACTTTATCCCTCAAATATTTAAATTGCAGACGTTTGCTTTGAAGGGATACCGTCGGGAGTCCCAAATATACCTCATGACTGTGCGTCTCGGGAATAGTAAGAATTGCCTTAATTCGGTCTCCAACTTCCAGTTTCGTGCTCGGGCTGAAGGAGAGGGATGATTTCTCAAAATTAATTAACTGCCCAGACGCTTTCTCGTACAATTTCAACGCCTCCGAAAACACTTTAGCTTCCATTTCGTCCGCTCTAAAAAAGACTAGACTGTCATCGGCAAAAAATAGGTGTGATATTTGAGGACTGCCCGACGCAATTTTTACTCCGTGGATCAACTTTCGGTTCTCCAAATCTTGTAGAAGTGAAGAAAGACCTTGAGCACAAAGAACAAAGAGGTACGGGGACAGGGGTCCCCTTGTCGGATCCCGCTGGGGTCGTAGCCTCCCAAAGATCTCTTGATTAACACAGAAAGAGAAGGAGACGGATTGGACACAATTTAAAATCATTTTAACCCACTTTTCATGAAAGCCCAGTTTAGTCATCACGGCCTTGAGAAATCCCCATTCCACCCGGTCGTACGCTTTACTCATGTATAGTTTAAGCGCTGCAAAACCCCGTTTACTTTTCCTTTGGTTTCAAATCCAATGCATACACTCAAAGCCCAAGATTATATTGTCCGAGATGAGCCGCCCGGTACAAACGCGCTTTGGAATTCATCAATCACCTGTGGGAGGACCTTCCTCATTCTGTTCGCAATGGCTCTCGAGACAATTTTATAGCAGAAATTACACAGGCTTATTGGTCGGAACTCCTTAACTGTGACAGGATTTTTGATTTCGAATGAGAGTAATAATCGTCCGGTTCCAGTCTTCTAGGTTAGCTTCCTCATTAAGAATATGAAGCACTGCATTCGTCACCTCAGGCCCAACAATTTTCCAAAATTTTTGATAAAAATACCTGGCAGTCCATCCGGACCAGGGGCCTTTTCCGCCCCAAATCAAACACCACGCGTCTTACCTCCTCACCGAGAACCGCGAACAAAGAAAGGAATTAAGATTTGCATTAATTTTTGGTTGCACCTTGTCTACCACTCTGTTAAAATCGATTTCTGACGGTTGATCTGTTTTGAAGAGATTTTCAAAATAATTGAGAATAATCTCCGACATGCCCGCCCCTTCCGTGCAAAAATCGCCATGACTTGAGATAAGACCTTTGATATAATTTTGTGTTCTCGTACATTTGCTTGAGTGTGAAAAAATTTAGAATTTCTATCCCCGATGCAAGCCATACCTTTCTACTCCTCTGTCTCCAATAAGTTTCTTCTTGAGATTGAAGTTTTTCAATGTTGTGCTCCAGCTCAGCGATTTGACTCCTCGAACTCTCCCACATACGGTGATTTTTTAGCAAATTAAGCTTTTTTCTTTCATCTTTAATTCGCTTTGAGAGTCTACGAAATCTTGCACCCGCCCACTCGTTCATGTACTCCCCACATATACGGATGCGTTCTTGGAGAGAGCTATTAGTTGGGGCCGCCCTCCACCCGCCTCAACAACGAACTCAAATTCATTCTCAAGTAGCCAACACGATTTAAATCTGAATTGGTTTTTATTACGACCATTGTTCGCATATCAAAATCGGGCCCCAAGCTGATTTTTACCGGACGGGGTCCGAATGAAAGAATTCCAAATTAGTTGATGTTGCTGTGGGATAAATTCTCCGCCATTCCTCCGAATTTAAGAATCGGTCCAGACCTCTCAAACACATGTGTATTGGCCGAATTTCTTCCAACCCATGTAAAAACTCCCCATTCGCGTGCATGCTTCTAAGTTCGCAAAATTCTAAGATTTCCCGAAAATTTTCCATTTGAGAGTTTGCTTTAGTAGTCCCCCACTTCTCGAATCGAAACAAATTTCGTTAAAATCACCACCACCACGGGAGGTAGGCTGTATTACTTTCATCTTGGTATAGTCTCCTAGTAGCTTCCACGACTCTTTTCGAAGTGAAGCATTCGGGTTTCCGTAGAAGCCCGTAAATCGCCACTTTTTTCTCCTCAACAACGATCTTTGTCAATGTGTCCTCGAGAATATGATTTAATCAAAACTTTCACCGGCTCCTTCCAAAGTAAAATCAAACCACCACTCTTCCCAATACAATCGACTACAAACATACCACAAATTCAAGAATATCCCTCCATCGGCCGCACCGCTTAGACACCAATCTCATTTCGGAAAGAAACAGGAGAGACAGGTTTGCGTTCCTCGACGAGGCGGCGCAGATTCCCCAACGCTCGAGGTTTCCAAGCCCCGAGCGTTCCATACGATGCAACTCATTGCGTTCGCGGGGTTGCTCGCAACCTCCGCCGTCCGTCCAGATGTGTTGATACCTTCCTCGAGAAAATTGCATTAGTCTCTTTTTTGGGGCGATATCCATCTCCATTTCCATGAGTTCTTTTCTTTTTTTTTCCGTCGTTAGATTGAGACTCACTAACCTTCTCTCAGTTGTGGGTTTCCTTTAGCTCTTGCTCTTTTTTTCCATTTCTTTGGGCTTCTACCCGTTGAGATTATAGTTTCCGAGCTAGCATTGCTTTTCGTTTCGTCGCCTGCCGATCAACCACTCGTTCGATTTACGGATTATTCTCCTCCTCGGCATAGGCAATGTGAGCCCTCCACCCTTTTTTGTGATAGGTTGGGTAGGTGGAAGTCTCCTCGGGCTTTCCTCAATCATAGGTTGCTTATCCTTTCTCTTCTCGATGCGGCTCTCAATTCCTTCCATCGAGAATTCCTTCTATGTGGAACCCCTACCCCCTCCGCTAGAAAGAACCTCCTCAATTTCATTTGCCAACCGATGGACTCTTTTAGCTAGCGATTCTTCTCCGCCCCTACTCCCATTCCCTTCTCTATTCGAAGAGGAGGAGACCGATATGGGGGATTTAACCGGTGTTTGCCCCTTCTTTCGACTTTTTTACTACCTGAGTGACTCGCCGCTTTCATCCATGGACCGAATTGGGGTTGTCCTTGTCCGCCTTCTCGGGTCAACGCAATCCTTCGGGTATGTACTATGCAACCGCACGCGTAGCAGTAGTCCGGGAGGCGTTCATAAACAAGTGGGATAATAACCTCCTCATCTCCCCTCTCCACTTGCACACTCACGAATTTCTTCAATGGTTTATTCACTTCCATTTTGACTCTGATTCTAGCAAATCTGCCCCAAAAGTGACCTCCATCTCCCTCGTCAATCTCCACTATTACCCCTATCCTCCCTCCAATAGACTCCAAGATTTTTCGGTTCATAAATGCTAGCGGGAGATTGTGCAGCTGAACCCATAGTTCAATTTTGTCAAAGATTACCTCTCTCGGATTTTGGAGTCCCTGAATCTCTTGAAATAGGACCAAGCTTTTATAGAAGCTCCACGGTCCCTCTCTCAGCGTACGCCTCCTGTCCGCTACAGATCTGAAATTGAAGATGAAGAGGTTTTCCCCAACTGCTTCGATTTCTACTGGTTTCGATGTCTGGAGAACTCTCGGCATTTGTTGTTTGAAGAGGTCTCTGTGATTTGGCTTATTGGAAAACACCTTGGCAAGAAGACATTGTTGGATTAAGCTCGGTTCCTCCTTTCACGTCCTCTTTGTCAAGAATAATCCTATCCTCTGTGCTAACTCTTGTTTTCTTCAACTCTTCTACAAGCTTGGTCAAATCCTCTGGATCCATTGTTTACACAGCCTGCACTACAACCAGCGGACTGGTTAAGTGGTTCCGACCCACCCTCTCGGTAGGAATCCTGCTCCCACTAAGTCGTCTCCGTGGAGGGTTTAGGAGAGAAACTACTGCAAAGCTTATAAGTAATTTTCTTTACTTGTGAGACACCTGCAATTTTACCACTATTAGAAGAAAGGAACTTTCCCTTCCATTTTTGAGTACTATCTTTTTAAAGCCACCTCCCTAGGAATCGATAATTTATGCTTTCAATCATCCTATCCACAAAGAAAGCTTATCCTCTCCCACACATTACCGGTGGATGCTAGAACCGCTGGTAACGGACTCGTGCGGAATGCCTAATAGCAGCAAACGACCAGTCCACCTAAGAGTGTGAAATCTTTTTAGTAGTAGTGTTTTATGTCTCTCGCCCTTCAAGCTTCTCGAGCTTCTATTTCTTCCTCTAAAGGAGATTCGAGAAAAGATGGAATAGGAAGACGTGTTTCCAGAAGGAAGTCAACTCCCGGAAAAGATCAGTCTTTCTTACTAAGGTTCGTGCGCATTAGAAGTAGACATGAGTGAAAGACCTTGCCTCAGTGCTCTCGATTTGACACGATCAACGTAGGAATTTATGACACCGTCAGTAGTGGAAGTAGAGAAGTGAACAGTGTGTTAGTATTTATTTGTTCCAAGCCTTGTTGACAAGACTTACTCAACTCGCTGCTTTCACCTGTTTCCGGTGACAACTACCACTCTCTTATGAATGGGAAGGCCGAATCAATTCCCTCTACTAACGCAAGAAAATCCTTAAAAGGTAGCTTAACTAAAGAAAAAAAGCCAGGTAGCTCATGTCACATGTCTACCCCCAGCCCCTTCATGTTCCGTATCCTGATGCTTCTTTGCTCTTGGTTGTGGATTTCTTTTGTGTTGTTTTCCCCTTAAATTTTTGTTATTCACTTTAAATTGTTGCTTATTTCTTCGCATGTTATGTAATTCATGTATTTTTCAGAGTTTTATTTTTCAATGACATCTCACTATATTATTTATACCTTCCTTCTTACATCTAATGAACCTATTGGATTGTAGGGATTTACTCTGCCTAGGTGGGTTTGGATTATATTTTTCTTCTACTTAATTAATTATACAATCTTCAATAGTTTGCTTCAGGGGTCCAATACTCCAACTGAATTCCTTTGTCTTTTTTTTTTCTTCTCCTCCAATCAAGTTTCATACTGCAGCCATAAACAATTATTTCTCCAAAGTGTTTTCCATATTTTTCTCTTATTTGTGTTTTTCTCCAACATCGTTTGACAGTTTTCCCATTTAGATCCATGTTTGCTTCTTGTATGAGTAATTGCTCAATTTCCATTCTGCTATAGTTAGATATTCTTTCCTTTTTATGTGTTTTCCTCTATGGCTTTTTTTGCAGGCGAATTGGTCTCTTCTTCCATCCTTTTGTGCTTCTTTAAATTACACATACACACATACTGACATATACTATAGAGATATTGAAGGCCTACGTTCCCAAGTTATGATTTAAGAAAGAATCTGGCCTGTAATGTCTGATCAATTCTCCATTCTTGCCTTCAGTGACCATCCTCTCCATCCTTCATGCCTTCAGTGAGAATCCTCTCCTCTCCGATTTTTTCTCTCCTCATCTGGCTAAGGAATCAGGTAGATTCAGCTCTATAGGAAATATGATTTAGAGTCTAAATAGCTTAAAATTGTTATTTTGGGCCACAATTGCATTAGTTTTTTGGGCAGCGATGGCAAATGTAGCGATTTGGATTAATAACCAATGAGATGTTTTATTTTTTTTCAAGTTATGAGTTTTATTAGCGTAATTCATAAGTCAAATTGAAATATATGGCTAATATTTGCAAAATTATCTCTTACTACTTACTACATGTATTATCAAAGAATAATTTAAGGTATAACCAAATTTCATATTAGGTAGGAGCTATTTGCATTATGTGAATGTTGACGGTGTTCATATATACAAATAATTAGTTGCATAAATATTATGTTGTTACTGTTAAATGGCGACTATTAGATCAAATGCAATAGTTTTGAGCATGAGTAACTTATGTCAGCCGTTGCAGTCTAGAAAATTAGGGAATGGCAATTTTGCAATGTAATCTGAACTACTTGAAACTTCCTGGCATGTGTAGAAAAAATAGGGGGTAGTGCTATATCAGCCTTTAGGAATTTTAGGAACACCCATTATGGAAATGAAAATCAAGATAAGTATTATTAGAGTTGTACTGGATCTTAAAAATGCCAGAGGTTTTGAATTCTGTAATTCTTGTGTTGCTCTTGCCTTGATGGTTGCTGATAGATACCCCTGTGTTGAATGGGTGTCTAATTTTCCTCCTTGGATTTGCTGATGTTTTCCTTGTTTGGACATTGTTGCCAGTTGGCATCCGATGATGTATCTTTTGTTGTTTGAGGTTATATAATATCTATTGTTTCAGAAGAAAAAAAAAAGAAAGATAGTAATTTGCAGATTTCAATATCTTACACAGGCAATCCGGATAATCTGGAGAAAGTGAGTGTTGTTGTTTGTTATGAAAATCAGCCCGAAAAGAAATTATGAGAGATGGGTGAATTAATGGGGATGGTTGTTACCATGCAGAGGGCTATGGTAAGTATCCCCAAAAAAATAAGAAATTTATTACAAGTGCTCAGTTTAATATTAGTTGCAAATTTTTAGTCAATTTTTTTTTATTTTAATTGTGATTCTCATCTGTTTTGTAGGTGACATTTCTATTCTAATATTATATGTATGAGCAATGAATAAGTCAAAGTTGTCCAAAAAACTATGCAGAAGGTAGGGAACTTTGCTATTAAGTATTCTGATATTCTTTGCATCTCCGTAACAAGTTTTCATACTATTTCACTGGCTTCATCATTTTACGCCAGCACTAGAACCAAAATATTAATACATAACTAAAAATTCTTTGAAGTTACAAATTTCCGTAGACTTTGAAACTTAGTTGTAACAGATAATTATATAATCTTATTCTGATGGAGAGGGAATGGTGTCTAAATATATGTGCATAGATGGTGGTTGGTAATTTTGATGATGATTGATGAAATGTCCATGTAAATTAAAAAGGAAATGATGTGAAAGTTTTGTGTACAGGTTACTTCTGGAAATTGATCCTTTATCTCCATAGCAATAATAACTTCCTTAGAGGAGGGGAAATATGGGAAGGCGGAAGATGTACATTCGTATCATAGGTGTTAACTGATCTCCATAGCAATAATAACTTCCTTATATGTTGTCTCTCTAATATGCTTAAACAATCCCAAAGGTGAAGTTATCTCTCCCTCGCCTTTTAGTTTATGTTGAAATTAATTTTTTTTATGTAATTAATTTTATCATCATGAGGCTGTCAATTAAACTATTACTATGTCAACTGTACATTTATTATTTTTTTGATGATGGGTGTAGATGGCACTTAAGGGTGAAGTCTTTAGTAAGGCAGAAGTATAGGAACCACCATAACTAAGAGACAAATGATAAAGAAATTGTTTTAGTAAGAAAAAAATGATCCATCGTTTTTAAAGAAACCTGATTATTCTAACTGTATCATTCTTTTTCCTCTTTATCCATTCCTTTACTTTTTTGTCTAGATTTGGATAGAAGCAAATGATTTAGGTAAGTCGTCAAGGTTGAAGACAAATAGATTTCACCAACGGAGGAATTTGATTGCCGAAGAATGAAACTTGAATTTGATTGACTGCTTTGTGCATCGTCATTTTTTCCTTTTTCCGTCTATCTATATTTTTTTCTTCTTAATTTGACTGGTTAGGTTGAATTAAATTTCTAAATACCGTATATTTAGGGTATGTTTGTTTAGTGATTGTGGGAAGTTTTTAGGGAGAAGTTTTTGGGGAGTGATTGGGGGAAGGGAGTTTGATGTGATGTATTGAAAAATGTGTGTATTAGTAGAGAAATGCATCGTAATATATGTTTAGTTGGTGATTGAGGGAAGTGATTGGGAGAAATGAGTAATTGGGGGAAGTGATTGGAAGAAATGAGTGATTGGGAGAGGAGAAACAAGAGATGGTACATTATTTATAAGAAATGATAAGCGCAATGTACAACTTTATTTGACTATTAAATATTTACTGCCTACTGTGAATTGGTTCTCATTTGATATTCTGCGTGGAAGATATATGAATATTTGGAATGAAATGTAAATTTCGTTCATTATATTATTTATAGTGGACCATTATATCAAAATTAAGGGAGGCCATTTTGTCATATTAAGAAATAATTGAGTGTACAATACCATCAATATTTTCTCGATAACAATCTTTTTGAACTTGTAATTCCTATTATTAAGAGTCTCATGCTTGTCGTCAGAGTTCAAAAGGTTTGCACCTTATAAAGAAATCCTGTCCTTTTTCTTTCAAGTAAAAGAAAACATTGGTCATGTAAATAATGCTTAATATGAATATTTCTTTTTATTGAGGTTAGGCCTTTGTTAATTTGTCAAGCGAATTTGTATATATATATATATATATATATATATATATATATAGGAGAGGGTTATATGAGACCACCTCATAGGGTAAGTCCATAGGACCAATCCAGCCACATATCTAGATTTTTCAATGGTTGTGATTTTAGAGCTAAAAATTGATTAAATGTTGGTAATTGGAGAAATTGGTAAATTAGTCATCCTACAAAATTACCTATATTCATGGGATTCTTCATTCACATTATGATCACACAATCTATCCAAATCTCACATCAAATTAAACGTGAACAAATCTCATCTTCCTTAATCATCCTCCTTCTTATTCAACTCACATAAATCATTCATCCTTCTTCTTCAATGCACTATTTTGTGAAAAACGTTGCGAACAATTTGCCATAGTTGCTATAGCTTGACTTCAATTCAAGTTTGCTTATGAAGATGTAATTTGTTGCTGTGTAGATGTGTCATTTGTGTTTTTATATGCCATTAGCTACATAAGCAAGTCATAAGCAACAAATCCATACTACATAAGCAACAATCATATACTACATAAGCAACAAATATACACTACGTCGCACCACGAATCATTAGCTACATAAGCAAGTCATAGCAACAAACTCATACTACATAAGCAACAAGTCTATACTACATAAGCAACGAATATACACTATGTATGCACCACAGATACATTAACTACATAAGCAAGTCATAAACAACAAACTCATACTACATAAGCAACAAGTCATATTAGATAAGCAACAAATATACACTATGTATGCACCACGAATACATTAACTACATAAGCAAGTCATAAGCAACAAACACATACTACATAAGCAATAATCATATACTACATAAGCACGAATATACACTACACATGCATCACAGATACATTAACTACATAAGCAAGTCATAAGCAACAACCCTATACTACATAAGCAACAGAGAAATTTTTTGAAATTGAAACGCTGGAGAGAGAGTATCGTGAATAGTGGGTGAAATCAAGTGAAAGAGGGAATGAAATCTTAGTAACTGATTCTAAAGTGCCAAATTACCACCCTACCCTTTTTAATTCTTTGAAACAAAAAAATAAACATAAAAAGCCCTAAAAATCTGGACCACCCAAAATTGTTGATCTATGGTTAGGATGTGTCCCCATGGACTCACCCCAAGTAGGAGGACCTATTTGATCCATATCCTATATATATATATATATATATATATATATATATATATACACACGCACACTCTCATATTCTCCCGATTTTTTTGATATATCTCTCTAATTAAATTTATATCTATAATTTAGAAATGAGATGTAAATAAGCTGATCGATTATAATTAAAAGTGATCAATAAATCAAATTAAAAGAACTTCATCATCTATTATCTACTATCTACTATCTACTATCTACTATCTACTATCTACTACTATCTTAAATATCTGAATATTTCTGTAAATTTTTGAATAGACTAAAATGCCCTTCTAAAATAACTGGACTAAAATATCCCTGAGTTAAATGGTAAACTGTAATTATTCATAGCCTAATGAAAAGATTTTTCTTTCATTTCTGAAACGCCAAAAAAAAAAACGCTAAAAAACGTTAGGCTTCCCTCACTCCCTAAATTCACTCGCGTCTCTTCAGTTAACAGAAACTTAATTTTCCTCCCTTCTTCTTCTTCTTTTTTCCTCTGTTTATCTCGGCAGCAAAACGAACAAAGACTCCTCCGGCAACTCCGCCTAACACTCCGCTAACTTCCACAGGCGAAAAGCCCCAAATCCAGGTTTTATTTGTTTATTCTTTTTTCTTTTTTGTTCAATTTTTTTGGTTGTTGCTTAGGGTTTTTGTACCTTTTTTTTTGTGAGAGTTCATTTGAGGAAATTTGTAATTTTTGGTTGTTGCTTAGATTTGTTTATTCTTTTTTCTTTTTTGTTCAATTTTTTTGGTTGTTGCTTAGGGTTTTTGTACTTTTTTTTTGTGAGAGTTCATTTGAGGAAATTTGTAATTTTTGGTTGTTGCTTAGGGTTTTTGTAATTTTTTTATTGGTGAGAGTTCATTTATGGAAATTTGTAATCAAATTTCTGATAATTGTTTAATTAGCCACAGTCCCGTCTTTCTTTGTTTGGGTGAGTCAAATTTCAGGGATTGTGTAATTAAAAAATTTCATGTATGAAGCACTGAGTATACTGTAAGATTGACCACTTTTTGAAATTAATTAACTCAACTTGCAGAACAATATTTGCCCATTGTGATTATGGGACACGGCTGATGATTATGAAAATAGTCATGAAGTTTTCATCTTCATTGTTTTTATATTCCAAGACGCTGCTGCTATTTCTGATATTTTTTTATTACGAACTACAGTTTCACAGGTGATGCAACCAGTTAATGATGATCGCCAGGATTCGAAGGTAGAGGGTGCGAAGAAGAGTTCTCCGACTTCAGTTTTTGTTAACTCAGAACCAATTCTAGAAGAGCAAGTGCAAGATGCTGTGAAGGTCATTTCTTGAGAGGAAGGCGACACTGGTTTTCTACGATTTTCTAATGGACTTTCTAAGGTTCCCTCTCAGAAACTTAGGTGAAAATCTGAATTCAATATTAATTCAGAAATGAAGAATTTTTAGTTTGGAATTCAAGTTGAGAATATGGTAATTTTTCTTAATTATTACCTTTGTTTTCTTGCATTTTTCCAATCTTCATGATTATCTCCCATTTTTAAGTTTGAACACATGAGGAAAGGTTGGTTGATGAAGCCTCATAGTTGATTTTCAGGAAATCCGATTTCATTGGAAATTTGTTAACTCTTAATCAGAATGTAAGTCATAGTTAAATTCCTTAGTGAATTTAGAATTTGATTAACAACACATAGAATGCGTTTTCTTCTGTGAAATTGATAAGTAACCATTTTATTCATTGAGATTATATAGTTTAGAATTTAGATTGAGATCTGGTCATTCTTATTAATTCTTTGTTATTCCATTTCATCAATTTCTGGTTTGATGTTTATTCAAAAGTTTAGCTTGAAATTCGGAATTGAAAACTTTTCAGTTTGTAAATTGTTCTTTCCGTCACAATTGCAGGTTACATCTATTTCCTGGAAAGAAATTGATGAGCTAAACACGGTTGACACTCCTGGACATGCAGATTTTTGGTTTTCAGGTATGTCATAATCTAAGAGCTCTAGTCTATATCATGGTCTTTTGTCTAATGATGGAGAGTTTACATAGTAAAGATTTTTGTAATTTATTTTTCTTAGAGGAGTTCTAAGTGCAGGAGGAAAGTTTGGGATTTAAAGAAATATGAAACTAGGTAAATGGCTTTAGAGTACCATGCTTTACTTTACGATTCTATTGAAAAATATTTTTCAAGTATGCCTATCTGCTAACTAAGCTTGTGACTGAATGGTGGCCTTTCATTATATATTCATATTAGAGCTCATATAAGTCAGCTTGGTTAATGATTTCTCATAGTTGATTTTCAAGAAATTCGATTTTTTTGGAAATTTTTTAACTCTTAAGCTGTCATTGCTAAATTCTTTAGTCACTTTAGAATTTGATTTGCAACACCTTCCTTCATTGAGGATACATACATCATATATTGATGCAGTTTGTTGTCCATAGTTTTCTTCATCTACTACTATTATAGGCTAGACTAAACTATCCCTCTATTTAATTAATTCTAATGGCAATACTATCAATTTAGTATTGTAGAGGTATTAATTATTAGACAAAATACCATGAGACAGAACTAGGATAGCAAACTTCAAACATATCTGAATGGCGATAGAGTCAATCGAAAAAAATAAATTCTGAATGGGACTCAAGGCAGATATCGACCCAAAGGCAGAATTAATAGCAGAATATCAATAGATTGCAGAAGAAATCTGAAGAGGAGGAGACTCGAAGGCAGAGTAAGAGTAATCTCTTCCGATCGTTTCTTTTGTATCATCTTTTCTCATCCTGTTCAATCTCTTCTTTTAGTTTTCTTCTGGTACAGCGGCAGTACTTAGAGTCTTTGGGCTCACATGGAAAACCAGAGGCATCATGGATTGGTAAATGATCTTTAGCAAAAATTTTACGCTTCATTTGATATGATCTATACTATTTTTTATTATTAATCTATTTAAATATTTTGATGTGATGAATATAATCAAGTGAGTTTAACTAAAAAATCTTATCTTTGATAAGGTCCATTTAAAGTAGGAGGTTTAAATTATAGGTGTCCAATGATTTTATTAATTTCTTTTAACATTCATGTCTATTTATACTGTTATTAGCTAAAAAAAATTCTTATTCACTACAATGCAACTTGACATTCTCATTGAAATAATTTTTCGGTGATTAAAGCAAAAAAGAGGGGACTTGGTCGCAGGCAGAAACCATTAGAGATCACTTCACTAATATCTTCTAAGGTTACTAGGTATCTTTGTATTGATCTATTTCATGCTTTCCATTTTTGCAGATTTGTTTTCCTCGGTTTGTCCACATTTGCATATTTTCTCTTTAAATATTGTTTAATATTTATTTGTCAATTTTTGTCTTTAGTCAATTTATTTAACTGTATTTGTATCAAATATTTGGATTTCTGATTTCGATCATTATGCTACGCATCAGAATATGTTTCATTCTTTCCAGAAAATGAAAACAACTCTATTGCAGGGATATTCGTCCAACTTGGCCGGAGTTTTTGGATAGGGCTAGCTGATCACTATGCCATCTGGTTTTTCTATATAGTTTTACAATGTTCTGCATAGAATGCAAATGCATTGCTTTTTTTGTGTGGAAACCTTTGTAGAATAAATTTGGCCTCTGTTAATCTTGAGAGGCCATCTTTACAGAGCATGCAGAGCAGAACTTTTGTATATGTTAAGTAGTGGTTGCTAAAAACAGAGTTCTTGTTGAGATAACTTTTGGATGCTTTATCTATAAAAGGAGATTGGTTACGTTGACTTTGCAAAATTACTTGAGTAGTGCTGAGAGTTGGTTAATAGATCGGATTATGGACCACTCAAGTGTTTTTGGCCTTTAAGCTGCAGGCCATAGTAGAAAGAATTGCCTTTGAATTGCAGGTGGTTTAATATGAGTGTTTGCAATCACTAAACAAAAGCATTTCTTTATGTTTCTTCTGGATTTATGGGTTATGATTTTGAAAAATTAAAACATGGATAAGGATTCGAAAGTTTTCCTCTTCGTTCCAAACAGCATCATCCCAACCCATAAGCAAATGCCTGTGTAAGGGCTGGGTCATTAATCCCAACCCATAAGCAAATATCTATTTATTTATGAATGAGCAAAGCAAATCCATGCTACCTTTGAGATTGACCATCACTTTTGATACTTGGATAGAACAGCAGAATACCATTTCCAACGGATATTATTGATTAGGAGTTTAAGGAGATATAGTAATTAGAGCCGAGGCACATAGATGCATAATTTGTTTGATATTTGGCAGAGAAAAAAAGGTCTTCACTTACCTGATTCTTTTTAGGAGTGATACAAGTAATACTCTATCCATAGGGTTTCAATCATTAAAATTCAATAATTTTATATTGGATTTTATAACATAAGATCTGCATTTATATAACATATAAGGTAAAAGGGAAGAGCCTTAACTCTCCAAACTTCAATTCAGAGACTCTAATGGTGCATGTAGTCAGCATCTCAATCCATGTTCACTTGCATTACAATGGTAAATTGTCTCATGCAGTCTTTTTGTTCATTGTAACGCATAATCCAAAATCCCACATTTTTCATCGGAGATTATGCAACTCTTGTGAAATATTTTTCCAGTTACATGGATTTAGGTGCTGGTGTGTAAACTGGCAGATTCTTAGAGGAAAAAAGTGTTCTCAGTTGTCAATTTTAGGGATGAAACAAGTATTTTGGTTCATATAGATTTGTTTATTTTTATTGTTTCTCTTCATCGCTCATACTTCAGTTGGGGCCATTGGAGTTTAGCCGATGAAATTACGAATATGAATGTACAAGATTTCTTGATCTCTATGTTTTTATGTTTTCGTTGACCCTCTCCTTGTGTATTCTTGAATGTTTGCTAGAAGATATAACAGATGCACAGACCAAAATAGATGGCTTACCAGCCCATTGCACACACTCTGCTTGTATTGCCTTGGAGTGAACTGGACATTCCAAAATATCCCTTCTTTGTTAAAAAAAAAAGGCTTTCAAAATTTTGCTTATTTTTGGTAGTAGTTTTGTCGTATTTTGAAGTAGAGAAATTGGTTTGGCAAATAGAGATATTTAAATCTTATCGTACACACTGATTGCCTGTCTTGACTACTCCGCTCACTGATGGGAGTTTTGGTGAATGGTTTGCCTAAGACAGATTCGACAATTAAATAGATTTTTAATTTAAACTAATGAACAGAAAAGAAATGCATCCCTCGGTATCGAAAATGCAGAAGGAAAAAGAGACTGAAATCTGGATGGAGAAAAGGAAACTCGAGCGAAGGCGTTTCTAAGGCAGAAATCAATTAGCGGGATTCAATGTCAGAAATCGACTACAACGTAGAAGTGTGCCAATAGGAGAACGACAATGACACCCGGAAATTCTCAGATTTCCTAAACAGATTTCTCATCAGATTAGAAGTGTCGCAATGTATTGATCGGGTTTCTTCTGTCAGGTCTTACCCAGGGGCTATCCTAATACCCAAGTATTATTTCGAATCACCCATGGGTTTGTTCCACCTTTAGATCTTAAAACGACAAAATTTAGTTCAAGATTGTTACGAATCGGAGTTTTTCCTTTTGAAATAAGAATTGGAACCACATTCAAAAGTTGATGTTAACAACTTAGCGTTAATCTGCCTTTTTTTGGGAGCGGTCTCAGCCTGCATATTTTAAAAAAATTGATGCTTGAACACATGCTTCTACTAGAGAAGTGCTTCTCAGACTATGAAAAGTAAAAGAAGAAAGGGAATACTTTGATTAGTGTCTTCATGGAATTTAAATCTACTTCATGACATATGGTATTGTACATGGTGTTACATTGTTTCTGTTTCTGAGTAGTATTTCTGTTTTTTTTTAAAATGTTTGATTCTTGGTGTGTTGGCACCGGAAGCAAACCCATAATTTATCCTTCTACAGATGAGGTATATACTAGGCATACATTTCTTTGATTTTATTATTAGTACTTTTGTATTGATGCTCATTTGTTTTCCAAGGAGTTTGAGGATGAGCCCTTTTATATTTAGCTTGAAAGGTTATCATTGTCACAAGCTCCCTAATGAAGACATGAATAGCCGCATTGAATGTATAGAGCAAATGCTCTCCGTATACTTTGTTAGATTACTGAGAGAGCACTTTTGACCCAAATTGAGGGATACTAAAGCAGGCTATTGTAGACAAAAAATCTGCTTGTTGCCATTGTTGCACTTGTGGGTGGTATCCATCTGCTACAGATACTGTTTTATGTTTGAAAAATTACACGATTTGCAGTTAGTAAGAATGTTAATATTTCTATAAATATTTTGACAGATGAATCCGGAGAGAATCAAGACTCAAGAGATGGAGCAATGAAGTACAAGAAGCTGTTCAATCTTGAGCTTCTCATGTTCAGTTCCATGCACTTGCTCTGCTCCACCAGGTAAGAGGTTTTGTACTTTTGTTGCTCAGTAGTATGCCAAACCGATTTGACAATCATAAAATATGTAGATTCTGTCTTTGCTCTTACATCTTAGTTTGGTTACAATTCGAATGTAATACTGACCAGCAATCCTATATTATGCAAGTAATATTTCTGAATGTAAGGAATTACTTCTCCATGCCACTAATCAAAAGCTGCACAATATTATAAGAATTCAAAACAGCTGTTCTTGGACACCTGATATCAAGAAAGTTTTCTTAAAAGTTTTTATATTCATCTTGCTAATGTTTGTGTGAAATCATAATGGGTTAAAATGTTCATCATGTTCCTTCTTTATATGATGGGGCACAACTTTCTCTGTAATTTTCTTTTCCATGGGAAATAAAGGTTTTATGTCCTGTTAATGAACAGAGTTTGTATAAAATACAACCAAGGTGCCGCATTTTAGGTAGATATCTGAACCATGTCTCTTATTATGGTCTTGTTGATTGTTATAATCTTCCTTGTACTTATTGTTTCACTTAAGCTCTGCTTTTTAAATCTATACCCGTCTGGATGCCCTTGAGGGAGGAAACTATCCCTTATAATCTTACTGAAGGGTATCTTTCATTTGTTTGTAGATTTTGGAATGCAGAAAAATATTCCATTTATTGTAGTATATTGGTTGCAAATTTTGGTCCACAAATGGTATTTTTGGAGTACTGTCTTGTATAAAAGAGTGTGACCTGGTTTGGCTGGATTGACATGTACTTTTTATGAGCTTGTAGATATAACAGAATGATCGGTTGGCTGTTAGCATTCCTCAAAAAATTATAGAGATAGTGGTTATTTTGAATTTAACACCCTTGTGCGTCAAAACCTGTCAATTGCTTATGTGTATTAATAGATTCCTTTACATATAAATATCCTGTTAATAATGAAATAGACATCATGTCTGCGTGTGACTAATGCACAGTACACCATATGACAAATTAACAATTACACATATTGAATAAAATCAAGGAAAAATAAGGAATTCTAAATCATAAAAGACCTTGCTTGTTCGTGCAACCCTTCATTTGTTTATTTTTCATTAAAGAATGGTATCCTTGCCCTATTTTTGGGTGACATTTCTTCTAAATTGGATTCTCCTTAGCCATTTAGCCTTACATATATACATGTAAAATTCATAAAGTAATGCCCATTTAATTTGTTGAAATATTACAAAATGGAGTTATACTATTTGAAATTAGAATCGGGATTTGATTTTTCGCTCGACATCTTGATTTGTTAAAAGTTCTTCTCTTCGCCTCTGCCTTCTATTTGGAGAGATTTTTGCAATTTACACCATCTACTTACTTGCATTTACCAACATGTGCTAAAGTTTCCTTACATCTCCATTTCTGAAAGAGGTTTGAAGGCGAGAGAGAGTTGCAGAAAAGTAAAGTTGATGGATGGAGCGTTTCTTGGGTTTTGCTGTTGCTTCTGTGGTTGAAGGAGGAGAGGCCTTTATCAAAACAAGATGGTGTTTTTGAGAGAACGAAATTACCACAACTACCATCTTCTGGCCGAAAAGCGTGGACGAATTATCTCTGTTGAATACATCTTGAAAGAAAGTAATTGTTGTTACTTTAGTTAGATTAATTTTTTCCCTTTTATCCTCTCTTTTCTTCCTTGGATATATATTTTTAGTGAATATGAATGTATAAGGTATAAATAACATAATTTTATAAAACAAGATATCTTGAAAACCTTGCAGTTAAATTATGTCGAAAGACTTATTATAACATAATGCAGAAGAACCACGGATGGAAGTTTGAACAACTTGGAAACATTGGCTACTTCTTTCAAGTACAATGAGTTTCCAACTTTTGGAGTACTTTCTCTTACAAAAAAGCTGTATGTTTTATTAGGACTGATGTGTTTATGTTTGAATATGTCGGTGGCTTTGACTGGAGTGGGCATGGTTGCTAATAGGATATATATATGTTTTTTTATTTTTTGAGGGGAATAGGATATATATGTTTTGTTTTAATAAGAATTAAGCAATGTAAATGACTACTTTTCACTTGTTGCACTAATTTGTAAACTCTTTATCCTTTTTCTTTAATAAACTACATTCATTAAAATTATATCACTAATTTATTTTCAATTATATTAGTAAAATTAACGACGTGTAATAATATTAAATTCATTTAAATTGTATCTATAATTTATTTTTAATTGCATTAGTAAAATTATATGCTACACGTCGTGCAACGCACGTGCACTTTACTAGTATTGTGAAAAATATGAATTGTCGCTCCGTCATATCCCTTATATACACATTTGTACAAATTCCTCGCTACAGTCACTCCCAAAAACACCTCACCATTGATATGATAATAATACCATCGAGAAATTATATGATAATTATATTTTATCTACAATTTGAATTATTGGTAAATTATACTTTCAATGTATAGATTACTTCATGCATCATAAAATCATGAACTATAGGCTATATGACATGGGAAAAAAAAAAGAAAAAACACACTAAGAACGATGAAGCGGAAAATTATAGTATAATCTACAGTTGAAATTAGAAGATGAGATAATGGAAACAAATAAAATGACAAATATGAAAGAAACGCAAGGAAAATGATAGTGAGATCCATATCTTAACGACGATAAAGACACTTTCAAAGTTTCAAAACTATATATGCTAAAAAAAAAGAAAAAGACCTGAAGTCAAATAATTAAGAAGAAGACGTTGATATTCATCAAAATAAAACTGGTATAATATGATTTCATGAAAGACTCTTTTTTGTATTACTCTTTAGTTTTTCAATCTCTGTTGAGTTTAGCCCTTTAAAAATCATTTAAGTTGTTGGACTGATTTTAGGTTCAAAATGTCTTACCTATGTTTCATCTGTTAAAATCTAATTTATTATATAATTAATTTTATTTTAAAATGAAAAATCTTTTTGCAATATGAATGACATTTATGATAAATATACATAAAAATAATTATTTAATACTATGTTCAATTATTTAGAATTAGAATTATAATAAAATTATCAAAATCATATGGAACACGTCTGGCGCGTGCATTTTACTAGTATTTAAAAAATAAGGATAATTACAAAAAAAAAAAATGAGGTTCAAGCTAATTACAAAAAAAATGCAGAAATTCTTGGAAATTACAAAAATACCTTTTAAGTTTGATTTACATTTCCGGCCTTCATATACAAAAAAAATATTTAAAAAACCTATTACGTTTATCAAAATATTACAGTTATTCCCTTAAATTTAACACACAATCAAACCTCAATTTTTTAATTTCAAAAATCTCTTGATTTTTTTGTAATCAGTTCAAACTTGAGGGCTTTTTGTAATTATTCCTAAAAATATTTTCGACGAGGCTATCTAAGTATTACCACTCTGTTAAGGATTAAACCTCACGTCTCATGTATAAGATCACCTCATTGTTTCTGCTTCTCGACAAGTTCCTCAAAGTTTACATAAAATGGGCCTAATTGCAAAAGATGCCCTGTAACTTTAGGTGAATGGCGTTTTTAGGACAGATAATTATTAAGTTTGCAAAATATGCCCTGTAAGTTTATAAAGTGTTGCAAGATTAGTCCTATAAGTTTTTACTTAAGCAAATTATGTCCTATAAGTTTTGAATTGTTGCAAAATTGGTCCAATGGGATAATTGAATATTTCCATAATACCAACTATACCTTTATTCATACATATTGCTAATTTGACTAAGTGTCTTGCGTAAAATGGTATCGAGCCAGGTTTATTAAGAACTTTTGTTATATTTATTATATTTATGTAATTAACAATGGGTGAGGAGAAATTACTCCGAGATTATTGATCCGGGACCGATGTCCGAGATGTACACCTTACGGGACATATCGTCAAATATTGACGATATATGCACAAGAACACTGACCAAGTTTCATATTGGGAATACCAACATGAAAAAAAGAACGGGCAGGAGCCGACGGGGAAACCTTAAGCAATGCAAAATGCGAGCAGAATATTATAGGCGATTCACGGATGCTTAACCGGACTTATATGTTCACTTGATGAACCTTCAAGAAACGGTTCATGAAAATTCCCATCGAACAATGATTCCCGATGGAGTACCGAGTGGAACGAGATACTTCCCGCATAAATCTAAGTTCTCAGAAGATCTTAGAGAAGTCTAGAAGACGGTGTAGAATTATGGCAACCGCCATATTCATCTACTGAAGATTAGTTCATCATATCCAGAACCCCGATGGAGACGATGGTGAAATATCGAAGGAAACTCTTGAACTCCTTCATGATATTCAAAACGAGTCAACAACCTGGAGGATAGCCGAGTTCTTCCGAGGAAAGAAGCGTATAGATTTAGGGACGACCTATTTACACCAAAAAGGGAAACCAACCGGGTTATACGAAAAATGATATATGAGGAAAAGCTCATTGCTTTAATCAAAGGAAAATCAATCAAAAATTAAAAAAGGATGGATATGGAAAAGATGAATCTTAAAGATCCACATGACCTTGCGTAATCCTTCGCAGATTAGGAATTGTAGATTTAAAGATGAACACGGGAGATGGAACATTGGTCACCTATGATCCGGCGGGAAGACCAATTCCACCACCACCGCTTAATAACGTCGAAGAAAATGCGAGGTTCGAATCATGGAGCTCGGGGCGAGAGGATGCCACACCCGGGATTTCTGGCCGGGAGTGATCCACTTTCGGGGGGGAGGTCGAAACCCTTTGGCGGAACTAGACAACCCACTTTGGAAGACCGAATGTTTATCGGACGCCTTATGGAAGATCGCACCTCGACCTAATACATCCATATGGGTTGATGTTAAATCGGACATCCCGTTTTAAAAATAGAGAAGTTCTCATTGATGAATGAGCTTGACTATGAGAATTTCAAGAACCTCGATCTTACAAAGTATTCATTCATTTTACTCCTTGAAATGAGTCTTGAAGGATCGGTAAAGATTGCAGGATATGACCGATACTATTACAAAAGGTTCGGTCACATCGGAGAATCACTTAAAGGAATTGTCGATGGTATGGCAAAACTATTCAAAATCCGAGTTCATCAAAGATTTGTTATTTCGAGGGATTAGAAGATGAAAAAAGAAAGAGATACAAACAAGCCCTCTATAGCATTGAGTTACATGATATTTGTCATATTGATGAATATATCAAGTTGTTCACCGAATACTGGTGGAAATCCAAGATTGAAGAATAGGAAGTTGCATTATTCTTTGCCAAGATTCAAAGTCCCCGGAGCGAAATGCTTATCGGGGAATACAAGGATGGAGCGGAAGTAAAATCGTGGCTTTAAAAATATCTTTCCTAAAGGCCAGTTATCGAATGGTGTTACCAAGCACCTGCAGTACAGAATTACAAGAGATTAAGAGGAATTAACAAAGCGGTTCCTCTATGTTGCGTGGATAATGACATCCCAACCATTGTGGGAGGTCAACCAATGCGGCATAGAAAAGAAAAAGGAGTGAAGCCATCCATATCGCCGAGGAAGCAACAACAAAAAGCGGTCTTCATGGAGACCTAGAAGGTTTTGGTCAAAACAAAAAGCCCGAGAGTTACAAAACGAGGCAAAGACCGAAGACCAAGCGGGAGTAGAGCCTCTTCATCGTGGTCTAATCAAGCAAGTACCAAAGAGAACACCAGGAAGAAGAACTTTCAATAGAGCTCACACGAGCTAATGAAAGTTTCAAAGACTGTAATTGTTGGACATGCGAGCAAGAGGACATATCTCAATTGATTGTCCGTGACAACTTGAACGAGGAGTCGATACTTGAAGCTACACCGGGCCGAGGAAGTCTGTCTACTATCAAGATCTTATACAGTGTATCAATTTGAGGATATACCCTCGGATGAAAGCATCTATGAAGAAGAGATCTATTCGACGATGGAAGTGACTCCGATTTCGAAATCGAGTGAATAAGAAATTTTTCAAAGAGACAACGGGAGGATATGTCGATTCCTCTCTCACACGACGGTTTCTCATAAAACTCTTATGAGAATCATGAAGGAAGATCCAAGCTTCAAGTCTATGATGGATTTACAATTGGAGCTATGGAAAAAGCATTGGATAAAATTGGGTTTCGTAACATAAAACACCAAATTATCCACGGGGTAACAACCGGAGAATTTGCTATTCGATAGAGTTTACCGAACTGATCGAGATGCGATTGGTCCCTATTAAAGAAATCCAGGAGATCAAAAGCGAGTTAAAAAAGTTGCAAATACACTCTCATGGATTCATATTGGAGCCATAAGAGTCATTATTAAAGCAACATTCAAAGAAGGATAGATTCACCACTCAATCTTGCTATTTTTGACAAGCGGATCTCACATCGCAATGATTCATGCCTGGGGCGGTTTCTGAGAAATTTGTATCTTGGGAAATTGGCATTTAATGTCTATCCTAGAATTGCATACAATCTGTGAGATCGAGATTTCAAAGAAAGCCTTAACCCTTCATCAAGATTTCAAAAGAGGCGATTTGATGAAAGAAGGGAAGACCCTACTCGATCACATACAAGATATCATATGCTCTCTCGAATACACATCATTCAGAAGTATTCTTGAGAAAGGAATTTATTGAAGTCCCAAGGATTTTCGAGGACTTTGCCAGGGAGTGGTTTTACCGAGATTATCGAGTCTCCAACTATCAAGGAGATCGATATGAAAATACAAGATCAACCATCTTCAACAAAAGCCGAAGTCTTAGAGTTGAGCCAAGAAGGATGTCTTTCCAACAGACGAATGACGAGTAGCGATCGTTGGGAAGAAAGGAGACCAAAGTCGATTCAAATATCCCGGATGTTTACAAAAAAGCAGTGAGAGCCGAAATGTCCGATGATGACGAGAAGTTGAAGTAATATTCGACATCACTCAAAAGGATAATATTTTTCCTTGTGATGTTCTATATTATCTCCAACAACCAATATTTGGATGGTATCGAAGGAAGCACGAAGATAGGTGAAATTGAAATGACTATCACAGGAGTTGCGGAAAAATCCCGAACAATTAATCTTTGGGAATTGAATTTCTTGAGGATCATAAACCTTGGGAAAGATTACAAGACGGAATGGAGTTCACTGTGGCTAATAAAAGATACTGAATCAAATAACCACTAGTCCATTCTCAATATACATTTCTATTGGAATGTTATATCTTTGAATATAAGGCGAATATTTCACGCGCCTATATTGATTCAGTGTCGAAATATGTCTTTGCAAAGCGGATGTTTTTCCTAAAGAAATTGGAGAAGAATTACCAGCTATTGCAGGAAGAGATTTCTCTAAAAGAATTCTTATCCTTAACAGGAATTAAACAAGCGAAATCATGATCGGAGGTGCGGCGGTACTCCATGGTACAAAGTAAAGACGCCACCAATCTATTTCCATGATACGAGTGCGAGATGTTTTTGCTAGGAAATAATTTCCTACAAACATTCAAGCGATTCACACAGAAAAATGAGACAAGAAGACTTATTTTCACGACCTTATGTGATCATAAGATTATTGTCCAGAGATCGGGAAGCATTTTACGAGAAAAATGCCTATTAATTTTTGCAAAGAAAAGCGTGTTGATGAAGCCAAACTCCAAAATCCAAAAATGGCGGATCGAAGAAAATTTGGTGATGCATTATTATCCTATAGACAAATTGGTTGAATTACAAGGATAAGAAAATATGGGATAATAACCTGTATTCATTCGAATACAAAGGGAAGAACAGTGACTCCAGGAGGCCATTGCGGAGTTATGGTTGAGCCTAATGGAGAGTCCACAGAGTGATGTGACCCTTGAAGAACAAATATCACTTGAGGATATAAAGAAAAGATCCAAATGAATTATAATGAAGATCCTTTGGCATGGTGGGACAAAAATGAGCTCAAAGCATCCTTAAAGGTTAAACCTGGAAAGGTGTACAAGTTCGTAAGATTCAAACCAATTCTTATGAACCGGGAGGATCGTGAGGATATGCGGAAGATACTTAAGGAACATCTTGACCTTAAGTTAATTTCACCAGGAGTTTCTCCATATAGCGACCAGGATTCATAGTCGAAATCATGGAGAAATCAAAAGAGGAAAGCCAAGACTTGTTATTAATTACAAAGGGATTAATAACATTTTGGAATTCTATGGATACTACATCCGAAGCAGGAGAACATCCGGTTAATCAGTATCAAAGGTGCCAAGATCTTCTCAAAGTTCGATTGCAAGTCCGGAATCTACAGTTAAGATGGAGGAAGAAAGTAAGAAGTTCTTGCTTTCTCTACACCAAAGGGACACTATATTTGGAGCGTGATGCCTATGTGATTGACTAACGCACCCCAAATATATCAAAGGAAGATGGATAATCTCTTCAAAGATTATTTCGAGTTTCATGTTCGTGTATATCGATGACATTGATAGCATCAAAGAACATGAAGGAGCATCTCGACATTTGGAAATATTTTGGATGTTTGTCACAAAGAAAGGATTAGTGTTTTTCGGAAAAAAGGCGATAATCGCAACAAGGCAGTTGAATTTCTCGAAATTGAGATCGATGAATCTGAATTATTCTACAAAATTATATTGTAGAAAAGATACGAGGATTTCGGATACACCGAAAGACAAGAAACAACTTCAAAGTTTTCTTGGAGTTGTTAATTTTCTTTGGGATGTTCATTAACAATCGGCATATTACGAGGAAGGTGTTTAGCCCATTGCTTAAGAAAGATGCAGTATTCAAATGGGAAGATGAACATCAAAAGGAATTATGCAACTTAAAGAAGTTTGTAAAAAGCTTCCAAAGCTTGCGATTCCCAAGACGAGGACGAACCTGGTTCTTTATACGATGCCATGATGATTGGTGGGCAAATGGATTCTTACTAAGGTCACACCAAATGAAGAAGTGCTCTTGCGGATATTGCGGTTTATTCACACCCGGTGAAGCAACCCGGATGGCATATCAACGAAAAAGAATTCTTTGCGATCGAAAGGCTTTTAAAAAATGGCCTCTATTTTCTTTGGCTAAAAGTTTACTTTAAAAATTGATAATTCAAGTGTCGAGGCTTTTACGAAAAACAAAATTGAATCAAAACCGAGAAAAGGCTAGATTACTTAGATGGCAAGTTTGAATGTCAATATTATGATTATGATATTGTCATTATAAAATCTCATGAAAATATTCTTGCTTGATTTTTGACACGAGATGGAAGGGCGCGTTCTTGTGAGGTCCTTAAGCGAGTAAGACATCTCGGGAAAACCTGGAAAGTCTAGAACGATATTTTGGGGCGTTATGTCTCACCGCTGCGAGTTGCGGGGCGACTTGGTGACGACGAAATCCGTTTCTAGTCAAATACGAGCATGCCGATTCGCTATGATGCAAGGGCCTCTCCTCCAAGTCGTATCTCTATGATGCAAAAAGGGCGAATAGAGCGGGGCTCCAACCCTGGAGGTTATGGATTCAAGTACCATAATCACAAGTGTTGCGGGTGATGCATCCCCAGGTGTACAAAGCGTAACAATGTTGAAGCTCACGGTGTCACAACCCGAGTCTTCAAGTCAACCCAAAGACTCCTGCGGGGTAAAAGAGGAGAGTTAGATCTTAGGCCACAGAGGCGGGAAAATCTAAGGTCCAAACTGACGAGATTAAGATTTCTCCAATGCGGGTATATCAAAGACAATGGGAGAAATTGGTTACAAAAAGAGGTATCAACCCGAAAAATAATAGTTGATATCTCGGGCAAATATCCTAGAGTTTGGATGAAACCGAGAAGTCATCCAAATGAAGTGCGAGAATGGTATACTTTTGGAGCTCTAGCTTCAATCTATCTGATATCACCAGGATTCCCGAAATTTCAAAATTACAAAAATGGATTGGGAAGCGGTTCTGAGACTTGGGCCAATAATCCACATTTGGCCGGATGAGATATTTTGGAAGCTGTATTTTATTAGTGCGGCTCCCGAACCAAGAAGAAAGGCTTTAACGAAGCTTTTCACTTCATCAAGCTAAGAAAACCGGATGGAAATGCTTTAAAATATATCAAGCGGCTTCAGGAAGAAGAAGTACTAGTGTTAGTAGGAGCAATTTACGAAGACGAAAGCTTCTACACGGCGAGCATGGGTCTTTGGGTTTGTCAATAAATGGACAAAGTCAAATATCCTTTTAAGTTTTCGAAATTCAACAAATGGATCTTTCCTACTAAATTCAATGAGACTGGATCAACAACGAGTTCGCGAGAGGAGCTTTTCGAGATGAAGAGAAGAATTCTCAGGGAGAACAAGATTTCGTGAGCAAAAGAAACTTACCGGAAATTTTGTAATATGGCGCATGTGGGCCGTTGGATCGGCCAGGATCTGTCAAGCATGCCCGAACGAGAAGGAACCGAGTTTGGGAAAGGTTTCCGACCCAAACTCGGCCGATAAGACCATACAATGGAAAGGACAAGGGCCCGACTCACAAGACGCGTTTTCTCGGGGACCACGTGAGACCAACTTTTAAAAAGATTCCCGACAACCATCACATGAAATTTGAGTCAGAAAAAAAAAAGAAGACATCCGCGAGGCAATAATTCAGAGTATGAAGTAAGCGGTGGCGTCTTACATCTCAACAAGATTTGAAGTCCATTTCAAGTCCGGACTTATCTCTATAAAAGGCGGGATTTGAAGGAAGGCTGGGGACATCGAACATTTTTCTTAGTTTTCTTACAATAAAATCGAGTGATAAATTTGTAATATTTTGAGTGTTTTAGTTTTAAGTTTTATGTATTTACGAGTGAAAGCCTCATCTATGAGAGGTTAAACCGTTCTCCTCCCAAAGGAGATTACTAATGTAATAAATATTTCAATAAGTTTTTAATAAAAAGGGATTTTTGCTTCAACATGTCTTCATAATGTCCCATTAATTCATCCGTTTAAGAATTACTTATACGCTGGGTAGGGAAACGAACCAGGTTGTCTTTGAACGATTCTTTGAAGAGTCGGATAACTTGCGGATCATCTTCCCTAAGGGTGAGGTTGAGCAGGTGAGGAGGCTGTTTGTCAATAGATCTGGGGCGATAATTTTCCATTGGTGGTGTTACGAGCCACTTAACCCGGTCTATTTCGGTCAAAGAATGTATGAATTTTAAGGGATTTATTAATTTTACGGAAGCATGTTGGGCTGATATGGTCGTGATGGACTATATCATTTTTATCAAAACCTTAGTCCGAAATCGAATTTATTTAGATTTATGAAGTATTCTGATATGTCTATTGAGTTTATAGGTTGGAAACCCGACATGATCCACTTAAAACCTCGAATAGAGGCTTGATCTAAGTAGGTGTAACAATGCCATGGACAAAATAGGTATCGGAGAATGTAAATTTTCATAATCTATAAAATTGGGATTTATTGAAAAATAGTCATAGTATGAAAGGATTGAAATTGCTAATTCTCGAAAGTTATAGGACTATATTTGCTACCTTTGGAAAGAAAAAGGACCAAAAATTGTTATTTGGCCATAAGGGCAAGATTGTCAGGGCATAAATTGCAACTTAAATAAATTATTGTCCTCTTTTGCCACCATACAAAAGTTAGAGGGCAGATTTTGCAATTTAGCCTATAAAATGAAAGCAAATTGGGTTTCGTGTGACACAACTTTGCAAAAAAGCGTAACTCAAGTTTTCTTAAGTTATCATTTTTCCAAAATCCCATCATATAAACATCTTTTATTCATGACATACTTTCTAACTATTAATTGTAATCTTCATGTTTGTTTTAGTGGGGAATTTCACAAATATTGCCACCTAATCGATTATTAATTAACCATGGTTTGTCAGCTTTCTTGACATAATAAAATAAGATCCTGAATCACAATTCACAACAAATAACCTAACGTTGTATTTGGATGAAATCAATTAGATTTAAGGGGATGATTTGAAGAAATAATTTTAAATGACTCATATAAGATGGATTTAAAATTCGGCCAGGCGGCATGATTTTTTTATAATCGCTTTCTTAAAATCGGTCTGAAAAATCGTGTTGGTAAAAAATCATTTTCTACGGTCAAACAATCCAAAAATCTAGATCTGACATGCGGCCAAAAATATTATCGGTGTTGTAAAAATCAACCATGAATCTAATAATGAAGCCTAAAGGTCTACAACCTATTACCTACGTGAGCTATTGGGATTCCTACATGTCATCAAATGAAATATTGATATCATTCTTCCTCAAACAAAAAAAAAAAAAATATTGATATCATTTGAAATTTGAATAGCGTCTTAAAGGCCCACAAGGCCACAGGCCATGCACAGGCGCGCCTTGGATAATATCCAAGTGAGTGGTATTTCGTTATTTGTTTGTATTTCAATTTCCAAAAAGTGTCCACATCATGAGCCACATACATGAGTCATGACGACCACCTAGCACAAAAATGTGCCTCACGCCCAGTGATGGACCTACCTTGGTGGGGAGGGGCCCTGACCCCCAAATATTTTTTTTTTATTTTTATATGTAAATTTTGGGATTAATTCTATTGCCCCCTCATTTTTACGTAAAATGAAAAAGACGTCAATTTTGTGTTGTAATTATGTATTTTGGGATATTTAATGAATAATATTGACATTGTATTCGTCTGAATCGGTGTTGTAAAAATCGGCCTAGCGGCCGCCTTTGCTAAAATCGGTGCAAAAATCGTGTTGGCTAAAAATCGGCCTACGGTCAAACAATCCGATCTAGATGCTTGACATGCGGCCAAAAATCGGTTCTAAGCGCCCGTCTAGGTGGTCTAGGATGCAAAAATCGGTTCTAGGCGCCGTCACAGAAGGTCTAGCAGGTCGGCCCCCTTGGTATCAAATCCGGTTCCGCCGCTCACGCCGAGAACTAATAGTAGGGGTAGCCAAATGAAATCGGATCGGGTTTCAAATCGGAACCATAAGCGTGGTTAATAGTTCGAGAACTATTCAACGGTTCCACAATTGGAA
This sequence comes from Rehmannia glutinosa, assembly GCA_016081115.2. Lineage (NCBI taxonomy): Eukaryota > Viridiplantae > Streptophyta > Magnoliopsida > Lamiales > Orobanchaceae > Rehmannia > Rehmannia glutinosa. The sequence continues at coordinate 78,416 of JABTTQ020000658.1, read as the reverse complement.
AACGCGAGCTGTATAGGTAGGTTACGGTTCCCGGTTCCTTGTCTCAAAAACCGTGGAACTATCGGTAGAACATGGTGGAAACCAACGATTTATTTTTCTTTGGTAAAATATGCTAAGAGAAATGTTAAATGTTTATTATGATGTTTTATATTTGCAACTAAATGTAATACATTTTAAACCAAATGTTGTAAGAAGCTGCGTGAACATTGATTCCTCTATACTCTAATAGTATATATAGGCGTTTAATATTATTATTAATATTAAGTACAAAACTTAATTGAATATTAAGTCAAGTGTTTTTCTTTCTTTTCTCTCGAAATCGAAACCATTGATTCGGTTTTGGGCAGGAACCATGAAGCAACAGTTCCCGAACCGTGGTCACCCCTACTTGGAATAAAGAAAGATGCTTAGAAGGAAACTGAAGAATGAAATGGGTAATAAGTGATAGAGGTGTCAATTAGATCGTGTATCACGTTCGTCGGTCGCATTGTGACATGAGTATTACGTTTTACGACTTCAAATCGACCGTTTATTTATCTTGTCAAGATAAGCGACACGAACACACGACTTGTTTATGATACGGGTAACCCCAACAGGGGCGACACGGCACGAAATACCTATTAAAGTTTGACATGAAAAAAGTCAAAAATTAATATGACAAATTATAAAATACATTAAATTAATAGAAATGCATTCAATAATTGGTCCAAAATCATATAGCCAACTAAAACATCACAAATATGAAAATAGCATGTCCACTATACAAATAAATAGGTTAAATAGATTAACCGTGTTGACACGTGGAGTCGTCTGAACCTATTTTTTTCCCGTGTAATCGTATCCAACCCAAAACAGCAAAGAGTTGTACATGTACTTCTTAAATTCGTGCTAAATTCGTGTCAGATTGTCGTGTCAAATCACGAATTGATGCCTCTAATAAATGATGCCTAACAACCACAGGCATGACCACATCATATTTTTTCCTTCCCTCCTACTACGAAATAGTGACCAGGATTTCCCAAGTCCGTTTATCATTTTTCTCAAAGCATACACTACTTCATGCTAAGCCCTTAGCATCTAATCTAATTTTACATGAATCTAATCAAACTTGCCTCAGACCCGAAAACTTTTAGGACACCAATATATTTTTTCTTTTCATTTTATATACACATGCACCTAGCCAAGTGTGAACTTAATAAAATTAAATTATAATCTCTCTACTGAGACTGATAAAACCATTATTGAATTTATCTCTATTAATGTTATCATACTATCGTCCATAAAAATACATGAATATTAATTTTTGAATGCGTGAAAAAGTCTCAACATTTCAAGTCTGGCATTGTTGTCAGACACATTATTATTACGATATAACACACCAAAAGATTTCGATTTGAAGTTATATACTTAATTTGTTAAAATTCTAGATAATTCGATCTATAAAATCGATACCAATGTAAACATAGACATTTGTCAGAAAATAAAGTAAGATTTAATTAGCAGATGAAAAGAAAATTTTCCCATTCAGATTAGCAATTAAAAACCTATCATCATCATTTTCAGTCAAACACTCTCACAGTTTGCAATGACCACAACTTTGTTCATGGCTCTGATGCATGCAAATCCATGCACGTCCACACCCACACTTGATCAATTTTCGTACCCGAATATTTCCTTCCTCCTGCTAGCTGCTGGACTATATACATTTTTGTAACCCTCATGCAAAAACAATATCAAAAACCTAACAGTTTTTTTTTACACCAAATGCATGTAAATTTATCCAATCAAGGTTCTGATTGTAATTAACAGAAAAAATCGGTTTATAACTGAAAAACGAAAGAAACAACAACATTAAATCAGTTTCCATTCATGAAATCAATTAAGGAGAAAGAGATCTGAGAATTTGAGCACCACGTTTACTGATACACATTAACTGAAGAGGGAGGTTTACCAGGCAGAATATATAAGCTAAGGGCGGCCACACGATACATATATGTATACCTCCGAATTTAGCCAATCATTTTCCTCCATGCCCAAGTTTACATCTGAATCCAACGAGCTAATTGTGTGGGGTTGACTATTCCGGGTATGTGTGCTCCATCGCTCTTCAGTACGTTTGCCACCTCAGCATAACTCTGCGGCTTCGATTTCCCACTCGGCTCCGCTTCCGAACTCGGCTGGACCTGGCTCTGACTCTGACTTTGCCTGTTTCTCTTCGATTCCGCTGAGTTCACCGGCACAGCCTCGGCTCGAGCCGGGTCAAACTTCTGACCAAACAACGTGCCCTTGCTCAGAAACTCGTAAGCCATATAACCGGCTAAAAGCCGATTAGATGAGAGGGTTTCTGCTCGGCTCCCCTGGACGACGTCGTTGCTTGATTTGTCCCACTAACGGCAAGACTAACGGCCGTTGAAGGAACTAACGGTTTTGGTGACGTCGAAGAGAAAAACACCTCTCTCTCTTTCCGCTTCCGTGATGCCCCAGGCGTCAATATTCTGCGCGCGTGATAACTCATCCTGACCGTCCGTTTTATTCAGGAAAAAGAAAAGCAAATCAAATAGCACGCCACGTCAGCGAGATTCGTAAAGGCCAGTCGGTTTCCGAAAAATATAAGGAAAAGAAAATAAAAGAAAGAAAGGACAACGAAAATTAAATTAAACTGATAAAACGCCCAAAAGAAAATAGAAAAATATGGTGAAAAGGGTAAATAGGACTTAAGGTATCACAAGCAAAGGCTAAAATGCGCATTTACTCGAAACACAAAAAAAAAAAAGAGGAAAAAATAACAAAAGGGAGTTGGATACGAAACACAGCGAATTAATTACAATTTGTGAGAATATTAATAGACAGATTAGAGATATAGAAACGAGATTATTGACAATTGAAAATCTGGGCTGCAACCGATGGATCTGAGTCGGAGAGGCGGCCGTGGAGTGGGTGGCTCCGCCGTGGCCGGCGGCGATAGAAAGGGGAGAGGCGGAGAGAAATTGAGAGGAAAGGAAAGAGGTTTTAAAAGAAAGGGCAAAGGTGAGGGGTGGGGTTGTTTGCAGCGTGGATGTGGCATTATATAGCAAAGGACGGGTATTTAATGCCCTTCGGTTTGTGTGATATTTGCTATTGTGCCACTGGATAATGTTTTTCCTCCACCTCTTCGCTGATCTAGGGAATAGGGATTAGGGATTCGGCGTGAAATGACAATTGTGCCCTGATCATGCGAACGCGGATGGGGACGGTTTAGGTCTTAGCACAATGCTGTGGCCCGTGGGATTTAAACTAACGAGAGAAAAACAATTAGGGTGTTTTCGTAATTTAAAACCATATCTTGCCTGTCTTTAGCGTTTCCCTCGAGTCAGGTATGTATATTCAATTATTCATACATCATTTAATATTAAAAAAATATTATAGTTCTGGAAAAAAAATATTTGGATTATTTAGATCGCATTGCACCATTATAATGATTTACTGAAAAAAGTTCCAATTTTGCAATAAACCAGACCTCCTCCCTTGGGTTCAGATTTTTTGTTCAATTTGGTGTTCTACTTCTTGTTCCATTAATCAGATGAACACATTAATCATATGAAATACGTATACATACTTTTAAACAATCATGAAATCATGTTTATCCCATTGATCAAGTGAAATCTTGTATTACATTTAGTCTTTCATCTTCTATTTTAATGGTATCAACTATCAATACATGCCGAGTGCACATGATAACGTCTTTTTTGTATATGTGACATTTACATAATTCATGGTAGAATCGTATGAAACATAAAATTGAATAGGAGATCTTAATTGCTCACTGATGCATCGTTTATCATAATGAATGGAACATAAAATGAAATACAAAATTGGAATATGAAATCTGAATCCTCGACGGTGGAGGTTCGAAATGGATTGAAATTTTCTGCATTCCATTGTGCTATAATTAAGTAGATAAATAAACTTACTAATTATTATTTAATATTATCAATTACTTAATTATCATTGACCAACACTAATCAAATTCCGAATCTTCACTGTCAAATACCCGACAGTCAACAGTATATTGATAATTTTTGTTAATAAGAGAAACTATGCGTTGCATCGATAATATTAATGATATTACGTTGTCCAATTTTTTTTTTCTTTTTTTGATGATATTACCTTATATTGATTTTTGTTTCCAAATCTTAAGTGATGTTTTGATTGGATAATTTGATGATTGAAACAGATTAGGGCCATTTGGCAAATTCATGCTTTGTTTCTCGGGATAAGGGTTATACTTTCATGCCAGAATAAAAGTACCAGGATAATGGGTATATATATCATAAGCTTTGTTTTTCATTCTTTTGTTTGTAGTAAGAAATACTCAAAATATATTATTACGTTTTAATAACATTCAGTAATTAATTAGACGAAAAATCAACTTATTTAAAGCTTCATTTGAATTCATGAATTTGAAGCTGTGGATTTCAAATCCATAATAACAAATCCATTAAAAAATAGATAATATTATATGCTATGTAGTGAATTTCAAATTCATACTATTTAGAATTTTTTAAATCTTTCCCTCAAACCCTCTCGTCAAATCAAAACCCTTTCATCCTAATGCAACCTAATGGAATCTTTGTGCACGTTTGGGTGCACTTATGCAAAAGTCGATTTAATTGACTTTTTGGAGGAGTATCTAGTATACACGTGTCAATTATCCATGCGATTGGAATAAAAGATGAAATACGGTTTCGGAATAGAAGATCTCACATATAGAGTGACTTTTCAAAAAGTCTATAATTCTAACTTTTCTAGAATAAACTTTTTGGAGGAGTATTTTATCCTAATGCTCATTCTAAATTAACCACCAAACATCAAATATTGTCAAAATGAACTTTATACGTACATCATAGACTATCCAATACTTGTTTGGATCTCACTAAAAAAATAAAAAATACTTGTTTTAATCTATATAAGAGGGAGGGTTGTGAGAATTAATGTGCGGTGGGCTATGGTTTAAATTTTGACATGGCTTTGCTTCTAATTGGGTCGCGTATAGTGATCCATTTGCAAGTAACGTTTATATTGAAAGCTAGGAAACACGGATATTTATGCAAGGAAGACGTGCTCGTACTGGATACGTATCAGATACGATACTTTATCCGATACTCTATAAACACTTCATGGATAAAATGTTGGGTTTCGCGAATCCTAATGGAAACAAGCAAGCGAGATTAAAAATTTACATAAAAGTAAACATGCATATAACAACTTATATATAATCCCTAGATTCGATGCAAATTTTCGGATGGCATTTCGAATTACCCTTTAATAAAATTAAAGTTGCGAAATCATACCTTTTGCGAAAACTCCTTTTCTCACGTAGCGCGGGTTAGAAGGAATCCAAATTACTACCAGCAGGGTGAATCCTCACAATCCTTCTTCAACGCCTCGATCACACGAACGGGTTCTCTTAGGTATCCAAGCGTCTTCCCTCCAAAGATAGTCCACATGAATGGATGAAACCTTCAAGTAGAATTTCGCTAGCAATCCTACTTGATATTCTAATCTTGTTGTATGGAGTATTTATGGATTGATGTAGAAGAATTATAAGACTTGGGATTCAGACGGGATGAAAGTACTTCACAATTTTGAACAATAGGTGTTAGTTTTGTGTGAGATTGTGTGTCAAAATTGTTCCCAAGCTCTTTGTATTTATAGTTGGTAATTTAAGGTTTAATTGGAATCCTCTTCTAACTTGGAAACCCTTTTTCTTGCCAACAAAGTAATACAAGTTATGGTAGGAGTCTAACTCTTCCATAAGTTAATTTACTAATCCAATTAGGAAACTTCTACATTATCTAATTGATTGATGGGCCATTCTACGTGGGCTTATTAAATTGGGCTAGACCATTTAATTTTAATTAAATGTCCATTAATTAATTCTCCAATTAATTAACTTGGCCCATTTAATTTAATTGATTTCCATCAATTAATTACACCAAGCCCAAAATTTAACTATTAAATTAATTTAGATTTCGTATAATTAATTAACCACATTAATTAATTATTTCACTCCATTTGGTTTTTCTAACATTTCGTATTTATGGTCATACTGATTTACGATGTGAAATCGGTAGGAAACGGCGGTATGGCGTCTAACTAGCAGCGGTCTCGAGCCTTTGGGGAGTGAGGTGAATACTTCTATAGGGTGGCTCGAACTGGTTAGCGGAATACAATCGATGGTTTTTTTGGAACTAAAAGTTTTTGAGAGTAGATGCTAGTGTTTCGAAGGAGGGCGACGGTGGGCATTCGCCGTGGTAGGTTTTGAGAGAGAGAGAGATAGAAAGAGAAAATGCGAAGTTGTAAGAGAAAGGGCTATTGGTTTGGTGAGAAGTTTCTAAGTGTCGTGAGATGATTAATTTGGGGGAAATCAATTTTTTTTAGAAGAAATTATTTTTATCTTAAATTATAAATATTGAGTAATAACATCTAATTTAAATAAATAATGTTAATAGTGATGTTATAAACCAATAAAGGGTAGACAAAGACATCTGTTGGAATAACCAATTTTAAAATTGATGTTATAAAACAAGAAAGGGGTGGCCAAAGATATCACTCTTGGGGCGATGTAAAATAGCGAAAAATCCGCTCATACACATCACTTCACTTAAAATATTATGTTGTATAGTATAAGACATCATCAAATTCGTAAAAGCAATGTCTTTTAGGAGATGTCTTTGAGTGTTTTTCTTGTAGTGTTATTAGGTTTAATTAAATAATCTTGTTATTTAATTAGATATTTAATCCATCAAGTGAACTAAATTAAACCCCCATTTAATTAATCTCTATTAATTAAACGGATTCAACTCTTTGAATCAATTCAAGATTAGAAAAGTTTCATCGCATCTTTTGTGTGTGACCCTTTAGGTTCACAACTAAGCTAGCAGTGGCTTTGCAACATTTGCAACTTATAAATATCATATATATTTTGATTAATTATTCAAATTAATTAATCCACTTGAAATTAACTCCTTAATTTCAAGAACCTCACGAATTAAGGGAAGCACCTAGCAAGTACATCTTGATCACCTAGTTTTAGGTGAATAGCGAGTGAACCTATTTGTTATATGAATGCCATGCAGATACAGTCCCTGTGTCATCTAATCTCTCGATTAAGTCAAGAGTATGGTAAAAGTCGAAACCCTTTGTAGACTTAATAACTATGATCTCATTTCAAGTCACTTTGATCCTTTCATGAATCACTATTCATTATTGCCCTGGCCAAGGTCTTGGTTGGATCAACGACTATAAAAACATAGGAGATTCACCTAGTCCATTAGGTGACAGATTGTTTATCGGCGACTCATTAGTCCCCACACATAAAGACTAGGCACCCAACCTAAATCCCTTACGATTGTCAAGCAACCAGGAAACACGTCAAAATGCATAGTGTTATGCACAAGACTACTATGGTCCTTCAAGTCTAAGGACTAATTAAAGTACTATCATAAATTATGAAATTCTTTATTCATTCGACATACAATTCCACTAAGAATTTCCATTGGGTCGTTCAGTGTACTTGTTCTCCAACAAGCACCCACATACATGCACTAGCATCCTATGCGAATATCTATGGAATGAGATATTTCTCCTTTCGAGCTAGCATCGTATGTGCGAGTCTCATGGGCTTATCGATGTCCCATATCAATGAACCCTTGACTCGGAACATAATTTAAGACCACAACCATAGAGACGCCATTCCATAATTACCATCAAATTCGTAACCACGTCCCGTAGCTAAATATGATCTAGGGACTTTATCCAATTGATAAAATAATTAATGATAAAGATAAATGCCTTTATTAATAAATATTATTAATAAGATTGTCTTTACAAGAGTATAAAATGCTCGCCACTAATTGGCTCGCAGAGCACTACTCTAACATAAAAATCGACCTAAATATCACAATTTAAAAGAAACAAAGCCACAACCATATTAATTCTTATAAATCCAAATACGGAATTAAATAAAATTTATTCTATTCCAGAACGTTTTATGTTTTCCTACAACCATAATATTGTTATTTGTTTGGAACTTCATATAAAGACTGGAGATTGTAATTTATTTAAAAACATTACTTTATTAGTGGGTATTTTTGTAAGAGTATGTCTCTTGTAAGACGGTCGCAAGGTGCTACGGATTGCACTTTTAGGGTTAAAAGTGATATTGTAGGGTCCTTGGGGTTGTCCCAGGGAGGCCCCTCTGACGCTCAAGCTAACACAGTGAACGAGTGAGAATACAAAATAGTAAAGAGAATATTGAAAGCGTATTATGCCAATTATGAGAATATCAGAATATGACTTACAAATGAGATGGATGAGTGGGCCGCATAGGAGAAAACGGCAAATGGACGAGATACGGACCTCGTGGGCCGGGTTATTCCAACTGTAGCCCACTAATTAATAGAAAATTAATGGAATTAAATCAATATAATAAATTGAATTAAAATGATAATAATGGAAGAACATTTTTGCCCACAACATAAGCCCTCCAACTCATGTATGCTGCGGAAGCATGGAGCAGTGCGGAAGCTAGAGTGATACCACAACTGCTTGTTTTATTCCTTATCTTGATTTGATCCAGCTCCTGTGCCACCAAAATGGGTGGAGCTGAGTGTCTTGCAAATATATGATTTGTGGAGGATTTGATCTCTTAAAGATGATGGTGTTTCCCTAGAGGAGTGGTCCTCAGAAAGAAGAGAAGTTCCCGGAGCATGGGAGCTCGAGGGAGCCCATGAATTAAGTTTCTTGCACGGAAATGGTCCACGTGGGACATGGCCTTTTTGAAAGGCAATATAATTCTTGTGAGTGAGCGGTTTTCATAGGACTTGAGAGTTGACGACCACAAGAGACTTAATTTTCTTGAACCATTTCTTCTTTGACCAGTGGGAAGTTTCCCAAAGAGTTGGTAGATTCACTGGATTCTGGAATCTCATGTGGTGATGAGGGCGAGGTAGATGTCTCGCAATGCTTCTAGTGGATATGACCCAAGAGGATGATGATGATGGAGCCCCCTAGACTGGAGCATTTTACTGCTTCGCTTAGCTGGATTAGTTTTTGTTTCAGTCTATCTATTCAAGGCTTGTGTTTGGATGTTTGAAATTATATTCTTGAGATATTTGCTTAGTAGAATGTTGACTGAGAGGAGTGTACCCTTATATGTTTGCTAGCAGGGATCCACCTGCCATTTGGCCTAAGTACTAACATATACCCCTTTTGAATGCAAAGTTGTGGTTCCAGGGAAGCTGACAAGCAAAGTTACTCCCGGATGCCTTTGTAGGCTTAAGGAGGAACCAGAATCGTCTTCGAAGTTTTGCAAGTTGGCTCTGGGGGCTAGAATACAAACTTATTCCTTTCTTAGTTATGAAGCAGATAGTGAATGTGAATAAGAGAGCTCAGCCTCATGGTAGAGCTGAGGGGGGCCTCCTTTCGTAGCTGATGGGGGCGCCATTTTGGAACTTCTCAGGGGTCTCTCCTTGGCTTGCGCAATACTCTTATGTTAGATGAAGTTTGCTCCTTGATTCGTTTTGTCTTTTCCCAAGTTACACTGAGTACTTTACTTGTTCCGAGTGATATTAACTTTCTTGGATATGTATGTTGCCTCTACGGGCCTTCGTGATGCTTCCTTGTGTTATTTGCATATCTCTTGCTTTTTCTTCATGCATGATAGGATTTTGTACATTACTCGTGGTTTTCGCATATAATTCCCATCCATGGGGATTTGTTTGCTTTTTGTGTGGAGATGGATCAATGTCTTAGGGAGAAAGCCTTCGTTTTTCCAGAATAGCTGGAGATGGTTGTACGGGCATGGGGCAACCTCCAAAGCCCGTAGGGGCACCTTTAAAATGTTGCCCCCCAGGGCGTATTTGCCTGGAGCTTTGGGCGCCCTTCTGTGTATTACTCTTTTGATTGCACAATAATTTCGGACAAGAAGATCATTGCATTTGTGTATTCCTTCCACGCATGTGTGAGCATTTTTGCCTTCTTTTTGTTCCACATATATGTGGTAAATGTTTGTGAGGATCCCTTATGAGAAGACCCTTCTCCTCCAAGGTCTTGCAAGGGAGCCCCTCCCCTCCGTGTGCGCCGTAGAAGGGAAAGTTTATGAGGACCCCTTTGTGAAAGAGCCCATCTCCTCCAGGAGTGTCGGAGGAAGGAAAATTTATGAGAACCCCTTTGTGAGGGAGCCTCTCCCCTTCTGAAACACCGAAGGAAGGAAAGTTTATGAGGACCACTATGTAAGGGAGCCTCTCCTTCTAGGAGCATCGGGGGAGGGAAAATTTATGAAGACCCCCTTGTGAGGGAGCCCGTCCCCTCCGAGAGCGCTGTAAGAAGGAAATTTATGAGTACCCTCGTATGAGGGAGCCTGTCCTCTTTGGGAACATCCGAGTAGGGAAAGTTTATGAGGACCTTCTTATGAGGGAGCCCCTCCCCTCCAGGAGTGCCGGATGAGGGAAAATTTACCAAGACAACCTTGTGAGGGAGTCCCTACCCTCCGGGAGCGCTGGATGAGGGAAAGATTATTAATGATCCCTTAGGAAAAATTTCCACGAAGGTGCTGTAGGATTTTTTCTAAGGTAGCATTGGAGGTGCGAAGTTCGAGCTCTGCAGCAGAAGTAATGCCATCTTTGACGTCCCTAACCTTCAAGCCCGTTTGGAGAATCATCTGGTAAGAAATTGGAGAAGGGTTAGGAAGTCTATTATAGAAAATGAGGTAAATAAAACATAGTAAAACACAGACACCTTAGAAGCCAAACAAGCCATGCGGATAATCCAAGAGTCAAAATCGGACGAATCCAGAAATTTTATGTCTTGTGGAGTGACCAGACCTTGAACCCAGTGGGCCCTTCATTCAGGATCCTGCACTTTTAGAAGGGAATGTTGTTCGGGGAAAACATTGATAGTATCCTGGTGTGCAGTACGATCCCTCCGAGTGGGTCCAGAGATACTAGTCGCGGAGTTGGCTGCTCCTTTGCCATGATGAATCAAATCGGCAGGTGGTGAGGAGCTTTGGAAGTAATGACTCTATGGTTCGGGCAGAAAATTACAAGGACCTCTGTGCGAGGAGGTCCTACCAGAGGTAGCGAGCCTTGCCCTTCCGGATGGATAGGTTGGTTGGCCACTTTCCTCTCTCGGACACAGGCGGCGATGCATTCAACAACTATGTAGCGACTGCGTATTAATTTCTCGCAATGGTTTGTACAATAGCATGCTTCAACAACTTTTGATTTGCGGTAGCTTTTGTAGCGGTATGCGGCAACATGACTTATTATTTCTTTATCTGTTAAATTGATTTGCAAATTTGCTCCTATTGCGTCAAACAGTGCAACTTGAAGCTTTTTGAAAACTATAAATAGAATGTTCCTATTGTTTTTCAGTTCATTCAGAAATAAAAAAAATAGTTCTCTTTCATATTTTCTATATACTCCTTATTCCCATCTTCATACTATTCCTATTTATTTCAAGCACAATCACGACCTCGTAATAAACTACCATCATAAGTCAATGTCGATAGTCGAACTGCAAAGGATTAGTGCCTTGATTTCCTAACTCAAACGAAGATGCGTGCCAAAAATGGGTAATATATCATTTTCCAAAGAACTTAGATTTGCTTATAATTTCATATATTTCATGGCATTAGCTATTTTATGAACTTCATGACATTAAACTATTTTAGTTTGTAAAGATAGGTTAACTGTAACTCTATTGAAATTGTATGGATTAAGTAGACTTAGTTGTTTTGAGCTCTTCTCGAGCCTAAGTTAATGAATATATGGAAATTGGGGCTTGACACATATAAAGTTGTTTTATTACCTAAAAAGTATCAAAATTATGCAACGTTGTATATGTTCTTCAGTGCTTCATGGTGAGAATAACATACTCTATAAATATACCCGTCAAGTTCAAAGCAAAAATGGTTTTCAAAAAGGCAACATCACGCTGTCGTACAAACGTAATATTATCCGATTGTTGAGTGTAAACCTTCTCAAAAGAAACATGGAATTGAATAAAAACAATGGATTACGATAGGGGACAATGATTTTCCAATTTTTCCCTTTAAAAGTGGCTAAAATGCTCATATATCACCTATTATATGCGAGGTCCAAGATTCAAACATTATCTCTCCTACAATCCCTTTGTAAAGGTTTGGTTTTGTACTCTAAAAAAAAGGGATCCGTGTATATTTACAGATCATGACCACTTGCTATATGATAAGGATACTTGATCAAAGCTAAATGTTTATATAATTAAAAACTATAAATAATCTCAAATCAACTCATTTAAGGTAATTGGTATTTGTAGTTCTATTTATTGATTTAATATTTGATATACATCCCACCGAAATTGCCTAAATATCCTCGCGTATAAACAAAATAGCTGAAAGAAGCTTGGATCCACATCTTTTGGAATTTGGGTCGTGACCCGACCCGAGGCGGCAGTTTGGGTCATCTAATTGACCCGACCCATAAATTGGTTGGATCTTGATAGGTGAACCAAGGCGAGGTCAACAGTGGTGCTAGGTTGTACGGCATCGTACGGCCTATGAAGTCAAAACCTATAAATATTCCATTGTTCTCTGTGCTACACGTATATCATTTATTGCTATTCACCTCGCTTTTCAGTTTATTAGCGACCTTACACATGTATCTGACTTAAGTATCAGAGGGTCTTAGCTGGGGACCATTCTGGCTAGCCTAATGTTCATTCTTTCACAGGACCCGAACCAAAGTACCAAGGCTCGAGCCGAAGCGACCCAAACTGAAGTACATCTGATTTATTAACCCAAATTAGTTGGTGTCGTCTGTGGGAACCAGGTCGAACTGAGTATGGACGAGACTCCAATGAAAGCAAAAGGAATACCACCTTATGGGCTGAACATGGAAGAAACACCAATAAGGACGAATGGGACCACACCTCGTGGAGCATCACCGTCATTGCAAATCCAAGAGCACCACCAAAAGGAGATTGAAGACCCTATAATCAATATGCACACTAGTGACCTTGAAATGATGTTAGAGAACATGCTGCACAAAAGAGAGATGAGGGCAAAGCTCCCATGGCCTCCCCTCCAAGGGAGTTGCCTAAGGAGAAGGATGTTGTATTGGTTGGTGCAAATAGGGGACCAAAGGATATGGAGGAGGTAGCTAGCTAATTGGCACCACGGGCGAAGCAATTCGTGGTGGCCCAAGACGAGCTTCCAAAGTCTGCATATATAAACGAGCTTAGCGAACAGATCGAACAGGCTACCAGAACGTTAGATAACCTAAAGAGGAGAGGGTGGTTATGTCCGCTCTGCAAAAGAGAAGATCCCTTTTCTCCCTAGAAATCTTGTCAAAAGTTGTCACTACGAGCTTCAAACAATCATACCTCCCTAAGTATGATGGGAATAAGGATCCGTAAGAACAATTGACTGCATTCAATCATGTGATGCATGTTTATGGACAGTCCGATGCAATGAATGATAGGATTTTCATTACTACACTCAAGGGAAAAACACAAGAATGGTTCACAAGGTTACCCATGGGAACAGTAGTCTTGTATGAGCAATTAGCGAGGAAATTCTCATATCAGTTCGCAAGCCAAAAGAGAGCTCGAAGATCTGCGACCCACCTCTTTACCATTAGGCAAGCAGAAGGGGAATCACTTCAGATTTCATCAATAGATTCAACGATGAGGCTCTCGAAGTGCAGAGGACATGAGGATTGATATGATGACAATCATATTGGTACGTGGGTTATAAAAGAGAGCACTAGTGTCAGCTCTAGAACGGGATCCCCCAGTGGATAAAGAAGAATTGATGGGAATGACCAAGTGATATATTCAGAAGGAGGAAATGAATGAGTTGAAAGATCACGAATGGTCGGTGGTGAACCCCGAGGTTGGGGCAAGAAAGGATCCTACAGAGGGACCTCGATTTAGGTCTGAAAAAGACCACGAACGGGGTTGTGATCAGGATCGCCAGTGACTTTCAAAGTTTAATAGGTACACCCCACTGAATGCTCCATGAGTGCATGCCCTAATGTTGATTGAAGGAAATAATATGTTGAAATGGCCGAAAAAGATGAGGGCTACACCGAGTCGGAGAGATAATGGAAAATATCATCATTTCCATAAAGACCGGCTACGATACGGAGAGTGCTTTCAGTTAAAAGACTTAATAGAGAGACTTATCCAGCAGGGATACTTGAAAAATTTTGTGAGAATAAGAGGAAGTGAGGCTGATGAGTGAAAGTATGGGAGACCTGGGTCTCCACAAGACATAAGTCACGAGGAAGGTCCGAAGCTCATTTTCTAGCGAGGGAAAGGATAGACCAACATCGTGCGCGATCCAAGGTGAGATGAGATCGACAGGACGAAAGCTTGCCTCACAGAGGAGGGATACATATGATAGCGGGAGGCCCTAGTGGAGGTGATTCTCAAAGTGCGAGAAGAAAAAATATGTGAATCTTAGTTCACACCCCCAAGCGAGCTCTGAATATCTTAAACATTCAGGAGGCAAACCCCATCACTTTTGATAATCGTGACCTTGTGGGAATATAAACAATTCAAAATGGTCATATGGTGCTAACGATAGATATTGCGAACTTCGTAGTACAGAAGACCTTCATAGACAATGGAAGCTCGGCGGATGTGATTTTTCTACAAGTTCTTAGGGAATGGAGTTGGATGTAGAGACACTGCAGCCCATGGATACAACCTTGACAGGCTTCGAGGGAAGCAGAGTGATCTCGCTGGGTACTATTGACCTCCCAACCTCGCTAGAAACCTCCCCATGTCAAAAAACGGTAATGATTAAATTTTTGGTGGTTGATGCTCCTTTTGCATACAATGTCATTCTTGGGAGGTCAGGTTTAAATCAATTTCAAGCCATTGTATCTACATATCATTTGAAGATGAAGTTACCAACTGCGAGTGGGATCATGGAGGTATGTGGAGACTAAGAAAGTGCAAGAGAATGCTACAATCTGTCATTGAAGAAAAAGAAGGGGAAAGGGAAATCAGAACTATTAAGCAGATTATGGGAGAGGAGGAGGCATGGATGAGCAAGAAGAAGGAAAAGCATAAAAAAGCCAGGGTGATGAAGTATAGAATTGAGCCCACTGAGTAGTATAAAGTGGTGGAGCTAGATCAGAGCGACCCAAAAAATCCACGCGTATTGGCTCCCAAATAGACCCTAACCTCGAGCTCCTGACCATCCAATTCTTGAAAGAGAATGCGGATATTTTTTCATGGAAATCATCAGATTTTTAAAGCATTAGCCTAGAGGCCGTAGTGCATCGCTTAAATGTCGACCCGAAGATGAAGCCCGTTAAGTAGAAGAAGCGAAAGAAAGCAACAAGATCATTCAAAACGAAGTGAATAAGCTTCTCGAGGCTGGACACGTTGTAGAGATTCAGTTTACTGAGTGGCTTTCCAATGTTGTAATTGTTCCCGAAACAGCTGAGAAGTGGAAGATGTGCATAAATTTCACTGATTTGAATAAAGCGTGTCCTAAAGACCCATATCCACTACCTCGTATCGATCTCTTAGTGGACTCTACGGCTGGGTGCGCTCTATTGTGTATGATGGATGCTTACCAGGGTTATCACCAAATATTTACGGCGGAGAAGGACCACAACAAAACCTCATTCGTTAATGATAAGGAGGTGTATTTCTACGTAGTGATGCCATTTTAGCTTAAGAATGTGGGAGCAACATACCAGCGTCTAGTTAACCTCATGTTCAAAAGCGAGATCGGGCGAACCATGGGGGTATACATAGATGATATGTTGGTAAAAAGTGAGAAGAATGAAGATCATCTGGAACACTTAAAGTGAGCTTTCAATATTATGCGAGCTTATGGGATGAAGTTGAACCCGACGAAGTGCACTTTTGGGGTGCGAGGTGGAAACTTTCTCGGATTTATGGTCAACGATAGGGGAATTGAAGCGAATCCTGAGAAAATAAGAGCTACATTGAAAATGACCTCGCCCAGGACCATAAACGAGGTTCAGCAACTCACCGGGAAGCTAGCCTCGTTAAACAGATTAATATCAAGGTCAGGTGATCGGAACTTACCTTTCTTCGCTACTTTAAGGAACATGAAAAAATTTAAATGGACAGATGTGTGCGAAAAAACTTTCGATGAACTAAAAGCATATTTAAGCTCGCCACCTCTGTTATCAAAGCCTGAAAAAGGTAAACGACTTTTCTTATACTTAGCTATTTCTGAGCGAGCAATAAGTTCAGTTTTGGTTAAGGATGCGAGGTCAAAAGTTCAAACATTATCTCTCCTAAAATCCCTTTGTAAAGGTTTAATTTTGTACTTTAAAAAAAAAAAAGGGATTCGTGTAGTTTTACGGATCATGACCACTTGATAATGATAAGGATACTTGATCAAAGCTATATGTTTATTTAATTAAAAACTATAAATAATCTCAAATCAACTCATTTAAGTTAATTGGTATTTGTAGTTCTATTTATTGATTTAATATTAATGAAGCAACTACATCTTACTGATTTATGTATAGGGAAATATTAGTCGACGACAAACTCTATAAAACATATAGGTTAGGTTGTTGATAAGGTTAGGGATGACAATTAATGTCGTGTTCGGGTTCGTGTGTCATGTTGAGACATAAAATCCATGTTATTTGTATCAGATTTCTCAACCTATATAACACCTCATTTGTGTTTTTTTGGCCTATTCATCTATTTATATGAGTTGTATGAGTTAATTTTAATCCGAAAATTATATTCACATAAATTTGATAAATTTTTAAAATCCAACCATTATACTAATAAAATATTTAATCGATAAAAAATATTGTAAAACAATATAACAACGACACAATCTGATCAAACGAGCTAATCATATTATTTCAAGTTAACCTAACTCGACTGTTTATTTTTCGTATTATTGAGTCCGACTCCATTCGATTATAGCCCACCAAATCTCAATCTTAAACCGCTTGTAATGTATTAGCTATGTGTCGTGTTTTCGTAAGATATCGTAAACCGGCACCTCAAGATGAGGTACAATCCAATTCAACTATCAAGTATTATATATAATACCCTTCAATAGGTGGAATCCATAAAGTGAATAAATATTAATGAAGTATTTATAAATTCTAAAAATAATTATTAAGTTTCATATAATTAAATGAAATTTAAGAACAAATTTTGTAATTCATTAAAATTAAGTGAAGAATAATAAATCTGTTAAGGAAGAAAGTGTACAAATAAAACTGTATAAAGAAATTACTATCTTCCAGTCAATGTAATTGATTTTCCATTGTTGTACCAGATTTTGAATATGGTATAAAGCTGACAATTTTTGTTGCTCAGGTTCATCTCCACGTTAGCATGATATTGTTCATTTTGGGATTAAACCTTTATGATTTTGTTTTTAGGCTTACACCCAGAAAAGTCTCATATCACTTGCAGTATTATCCACACTTATAGGCTCGTGACCAATGGCGGAGGGAGGGGGGGCCAATCCGGGCCTCGGCCCCCCATTTTTAAAAAGAAAAAATTTACACTATATAATTTGAAAAAAATAATTATTTTAAGTATATTTTATATGATTTTCTTATTCGGCCTACCCCACTTTCACGTATCGGCCCACCCCAAAAAATTTTCTAGCTTCGCCCTTGCTCGTGACCCATATCTAGCCTACGTGAGAGTTTATTTGTATAATTTCTTAACAATTCGATCGATCTTAAATAGTGGTTGGATCGCTTGCTTAATGGTATCTCATCCGTATTGATTTATTTTTATATACTTAATTAATGTGGTTTATGGAGGTGCAAGAAGATCTGGAGTTTAAGATAAACTAGTTTTTACGGGTGTGCATGAAGTGTATATCTATGAGACATCTGTTTGTACTATTATATGTAACCGAATAGAATGGGATGGAAAATCTCCAGCTAATTCAGGGATGGAGCAGAGATGAGAATTATCCGCTTCTCTAGATCCGGGAATGAGACAGGGACGATATATATTTATATCCACCCCCAGTTTCATTTTGATTAGATAAAACGAAGATTCTGTGTTCCTATCATCATTCCCCGAATATGTATATTGTATTTATCTGTTATTAATATTAATTATATTTATAAAATTTTATTTTATTAATTCTAATATTAAACCCAAGAATCTTTACAATTTTACTTGTACTCATGTTTTTTTATTTTATAAATTCTGAATTTAGGTTATCTATGTTTTTTAAAAAAAATAGTGATTGCGTCAATTTTTAAATTTCAAAAAGATAATTAAAATATAAAGATAATTAATTTGATTATAAATCATATGATTAAACAATAAAAAACTAAATATTTTAAACAATAAAAATTATTTTTAAATACAAAATATTTGGTTGTGTGAAATAAATTGTATCTATTTATAAAACATATTTATCTAGAGAAAGTAAAAGTTTGAAAAAAGTTTAACTGTCCAATGTTGATTTTTTTAACTACCCCAATATCAAATATTTAATAAATTATATTTATAATCAATAATAATGTCATTTCAAATTCCAAACTTTTTGGGATTTATAAAACTGAACAATTGTTAAAATTATTAAAGGAATTAAACAAAATCATGTTTTATATTTAGCAACACATTTTTAAGGGAAAGTGAATTGTTTCGAAAAATAAAAACTATTTTATTTTTATACATACATATATATCAAAAAATTATCAAACAGGCAAATTCATACTACATTCCAAATGTACAACTTTGAAACTTAAATATCAAAATATATTTATAAATATTAAAAAAAAATTCTATTAACATGAAAAGTATGCTAATATATATATATATTCAATATATAAAAAACTATTATGAATGTAATTTTATATAAATAAATCTTAATTTTTCTTATTATATAAATATATATATAATGTCATATATGGATATATGTGACATATAAAATTTGGATACATATTTTGAGATATTTTCTTCAATTAATATAAGAGTTTTTAATTGAACTTAATAAACTTAAATATAATCTTATATAATTATTGAAATAGACAAAGTCCAAATAACAACTATACATATATCATTAATAGCTAAAATACATGCATATACAAATTGATGTCCAATAGCTCAAATGCATAATTTTTAAAGCCCATTACATTACAAAATAATGAGTAATATTTCTTATATTTTTTTAGTTATTATATTTTTATTCAATTCATGCGATGTGGATGTCAAACTAAAGATTGAAAAAACTAATTAATTTGATATATTATACGTCAAAAACTGATCAATAACGAAAACATTATTAATTATTTTTAAATAAAAAAATACAATAATTAATGTAGTACACATATTTGGAAAACTAATTTTATATAATTGTATTTTTAATATCATTTTAAAAAGTGAATATTTAAAGGAAGTTGACTACCAAAAATAAGGAAATACCATATAATTATTGATGTGTGTAAAATATACGTGCATTTTGGGGCTTAAAATGATATATATTTAATACATATTTACTATGTTTTTACCTGGTTTCCTTAAAAGGGCATGATACTGCGTATTCTTGTAATTCTTGCAGGAAACAGAGCTTAAAATAAAGAAATATCAGTTGGAATGTCCGGCTAAAATTGACGAATGCGAAGAGAAGATCAAAACGACGAAGAAAGTGGACAAAATCACTTCACACGGCCGGATTGTGTGGTGTCAAACGGTCGTGTGGAAGTGCCTCGGTGTGAAATCACAACCGTGTGAAATTGGATAAAAACAGAGGACGGAGTCAGGCCCACACGGCCGGACCGTGTGAAGTCACACGGTCGTGTGGGATCAGTGAGAATGGGAAGGCATCGCACCACTGGACCGTGTCATCTCACACGGGTATGCGAGGAAAGGCTGAGTCTAACACCACACGGCTGTGTGGGACTCTATTTCGATGCGTTTTTCGGGTTTGCTTCCCGTTCCAACTCTACAAGTGATCTCTCCAAGCATCTATAAAAGGGACCCAAGGCTTGCACGAAAATACAACACTTCATATAGAGAAAACACATCAAATTACACAGGAACGAAGGAATCAAAGAGCTTCTGAGAGCAAAAGGCTAGGTCGCGAAGAACACCACAAGACTTTCGCATCTTAGGAGGGGAATCCATCCTGAAAAGAAGGGGTTTTCTTTCTATGTCTAAGAACTCTTGTTTGTGCTTAAATGATGTCATAATGTTAATTCGAATTTGTCTATGAGTTTGTAATCAATGTTTGGCATATCTTTCGGATCTTAGGGGCATAATCAAAACTGTGGATTTATATTAAATATGATTACTTATTTTCTTAATTAATTCATCCTTTCTATTTTATGAATTCGAGTGCTTATTTATAATTGTTTTTATCTAGATCAATAAATTGCATGTCATATTTATTAGTGCAAAATTTCGGACGATGAGTTCTAATAAAAACAGAAATCGGATTCGGACATAAACGAATGTAACGAGTTGGGAGACCTATAACTATTTGTGGGGAGTCATTCAATTCACACATCTTTTGGGAGTTAATAATAATTGTAACGAGTCGGGAGACCTACAATTATTATTAATCAACTATTTATTTATCGCCCGGGAGGGAGAATAGACTAACTTAGGAATTGAACCCATAGAATCGAATGAATTATTTTTTAAAACTTTATTTGCATTTAATATTGAAGAAGCATGTTGAGATTATGTGCATAAGGTTTCTCCTAATGATGTTGAAAATACTTGTGGGGTTTGCAAATTTATTTCTTTTATTTCTTTTAATTTCGTTTTTTCTTAGATTAAATACTCAATTTTCGGTCGCTTCAATAAAATTGGAATACGATGTTATTATAGCCTAACTGTTTCGAATATCAATCCTTGAGGAATACGACATTGCTTGCCATTATTCTATAAACTACACCGTACACTTGCAGTTGTATGAACCAAAATATTTTTGGCGAACAGTTATCACTTGTTATTTTAAAACATGTTTTTTATTATTCTTTATAGTAACCGTAAATGGCAGGGAAAATTTCAACATACTTTTCCAGTGGCTTCTCTTTTCATATATATATATATATATATATATATAGGATTAGTTCAAATGAGACCAATCCTTTAGGTTAGTCCATAAGAACACTTATGGACTCTTGATTTAAAATTTTGGATGGTGTAGATCATTTTAGTTAATTTAGGCATATAAGGGTATAATTGTACTTTTATATTTAATTAGTTATGTTAATTGGACGGTTATTAGCTATTTTTAAGGAAACATAATCTTACCTTTTCAGTTACCCGATTTTTAGGGAGGAAAAATCATCAACTTCAAGTTTTTTTTGTCAAAATTGATACTTCTTTTCCGCCATATTGTGAACAGTCGTTTTATTGTATACTTAGTTCAGTGGACTTGTATAGTTAGTCATGTTGTATTGTATATTTAGTTCGGTGGATTTGTATAATTGGTTCAGTGGAATCGTATTCTTAGTTATATAAATAGTTTAGTAAGTAGTTTAGTGAATTAAGTACACTTAGTTTTGTGGATTTGTATACTTAGTTCAATGGAATTGTATACTTAGTTATATAAGTAATTCAGTGTAATTGTATATTTAGTTAAATGTTTATGTATACTTAGTATTATTTTAATGTATAGTTAGTTCAATGTAATTGTATACTTAATTAAATGTTTATGTATACTTAGTAAAGTTTTAACGTATAGGTAGTTTAGTGTAATTGTATACTTAGTTAATTGTTTATGTATACTTAGTAATGTTTTAATGTATAGTTAGTTTAGTGTAATTGTATACTTTTCATTAATTGTTGCACGATTTTGTTGCCATATTTGAATAATTTACAGGTTCGAATGGGAAGAGAGAGAAAGGAAAGGTGAATCGCTTGATTATGGGGACGTGATCAATACAAAATCACGTCCCTAATTTTTAGGAAGCGGTTACTATATTTAATTTCCTGAATTCCTATTTTATCCCTTCTGTTGTATACTTACTTATGAAATGTTGTATATATTGTAATATATCTTGGCCATTGATTTACTATTTGGATGGTGTAGATTTAGTACTATGGACTAACCTAGGAGGGTGGTCTCACATGATATCTATATATATATATATATATATATATAGATATTTATAGTGGCATGTTTCAATTCTAATAAACTTGGTATATAAGCATTTTTTGTAATTAACTTAACTGTACTTTTAATCCTCTTGAATATGACTTCTCGATTCTAATTTCTGTACAATTGAGTTTAGATAAGTCTTATTTTGATTGGGATACTGTGTTTTCCAAATATTTTTGGTTTGTATTTTGTGAAATTAATGGAATTTTTGACTTTTTGGAACTCCAAAAATTTATGTTATTTTTTTTTAATAAGTTAAAATCTCAAAGAAATTGAAAGATACAAGATTCAAACCCTGGTCAACACCCTTATAAAGAGTGAGTATTACCACTTGAGCTACAAGCTGGTGGTATCTCAAAAGTTTTATGTTATACATGAACATAATTTCATCGAATGAGTAGATTATATATATGATATGATCAATTATCAAGAACTAAATTATGTACCATCAACAAACTAACTAATTTTTTTTAAGCACTAATCCTGAGAGAGGAGACAATTAGGTGAGAACTGAAGTCATGCACATGTCCAAATTTTACAAATGCATTACCATGCATTAGACAACCAAACGATTCCCGATGACAATTGATTAAACTAATTCATAATTTAGAAACACCACATGCGAGTTGATTTTGCCTCCCTTTCTTTAAATCCCGTGGTAATCTGTGATATTTAAAATTTTGTCCTCACTTTGTTTTTCCAACCCATTGTTTTTTCTTCAAATAGATGAAATTAACTGGGGTTTCAACTCTTCCTTAAATAATTCTAAGTCATAATTAGTTAGAATATTGTAGGCAGGCGCAAAGTGTCAATCAATATGCTCAAACCAAATTTTTTGAGTGTAAGTTGATTAATTTAGGTGGTACAGTGGAGACAAATTATGATTGGTTATCAATCATAATCAAAGGCATTAAAGTACGTAGAGCGAGATAGATGTTAGATTAGGAACAATCAGTCTCATATTCATTAGTCACAGCGACCAAAGAACAATCAGTCTCATATTCATTAGTCACAGCGACCAAATGCTAACATTTTATGTGG
Source organism: Rehmannia glutinosa (assembly GCA_016081115.2). NCBI lineage: Eukaryota > Viridiplantae > Streptophyta > Magnoliopsida > Lamiales > Orobanchaceae > Rehmannia > Rehmannia glutinosa. The sequence goes on along the minus strand of JABTTQ020000658.1, from coordinate 55,243 downwards.
ATGAAATCTTCTATTCCACCATATGGGTGATTGACACATGTATAAAAACCACAATTTAAACTTGATTTATGCTTCAAAATTAATGTTAAATGGGTGGTACTGTTTACAAGAAAACGAATAAGTATTTGGACAGAAAAAAGACAAAGTTTAAGTCGAAGCCAGCATTAGATACTGTCTCCGCAAGACGAAATTCTCCAGTTTACTTTGTACTTATGGTTCTAGCAATCGTCCCTAAGATACAACGACTTTAACAGTTCGATTTAGCAGCACTTACAAAAATCCAACCAATAGCGAACTATAAGTGTTTAAGGCTTTCAAGCTTTTGGAGGAAAATAAAACAATATGTTGTAATGCAGAATGACTCGATTTTTATCTGACTTTTGCGTATCCTTTTCATCAGCAGGGGCATTGTATTTATAGGCCTCAAAGTGCTTTATGGAAAGGATACGTCGTTTGGATCGAAAAGACATGTCTACAGCTAACATCTGGTTACTTGAACAGGTGCATCAGTTCGAAAGTGCGCGTCCGCGCATACCCACGCGCGAGACAGATTTTGGCCACTATCTGTGGTGTGCGCCGCGAATGCTGGCCTTTGTCACCGGTGAGTGCGCGCCCAGCGCACAAGAATCGTCTCCTTGTCTTGTGCGCACCACCCTGACTAGAAAAATAATCAATTAATTTAAAAATAATCAATTAATTTTGAAAGGGTTTTAAATAACTTTGGTCTAAAACTATAAGGGCCTTGAAGCCCAAGCCCCTACCCACGACCCCCGCACCCGGCTAGTGGGTGGGTGCGGTCGAACGTGTGTGTTTTGTACAAAAGCCACAAACATGTAGTCCTCACCCTTTAAAAACTTTGGTGCCCCAGGGCCCAACTCATTAGACCAACTTGGGCTATATCAATATAGCAATTTTTGGCTATCTATTCTATGTAGGATGAAGTTTTTCTCCTTCCCCACATTTTCCATTTTCGATATCAATTTCTTGTTTTAAGTGGATAACCTATAGTATTAATTTCTCATTCACCCAATTTTGAGAAATTCAAAATGTCAATCTCATCTACTTAGTTAGTAGAATTTTAACATATAATTTAATTCCATTTTCCACCAATGGAAACCACTTAAATATTTGGTCAAAATTGGGTCAACATCTGATTTCTTCAAACTAAAATTCCAACAATCTCCCACTTGAATGAAATTAATACATGCATGCATGCAAATTCGTTTCAAAGTCTCGTGAATCACATCATTGCATCGGATAGGTAGGCTGTGGCTTTGAACCTTACTTAGTAAAATACTATCGGATTTACTAGTTGCCTTTTTGAATGGTAAGCTTGAAGAGAATATTTGTATGGAACAACCCGAAGGGTTCGTTGCACCCGGTCAAGAGAGAAAGGTGTGTAAACTCGTTAAGTCACTTTATGGACTAAAACAAGCAACTAAGCAATGGCATGAAAAGTTTGACTCGACTATGAAGTCAAATGGTTTCAAAAACAATGAACGTGACAAGTGTGTCTACATTAAAGGTACTACAAATGATTACGTCATAGTATGCCTTTGTGTAGAGGATATGTTGATTATGGGTAGTAGTCATGAGTTAATCATGAATACTAAGAACATGTTAAAGAATAATTTTGACATGAAAGATATAGGATTATCTGATGTTATATTAGGGATTAAAATCTCTAGAACCTCAGATAGAATTGTCTTGTCACTATCCCATTATGTCGAAAGCATACTTAGAAATTTTAATGCTTTTGATAGTCCTCCGACTAAGACACCTGTAGATCTAAGTCTACACTTGGTTAAGAATAGAGGAGAACCAGTTTCTCAGCTGGAATATGCAAGGATAATTGACAGTCTGATGTACTTAACGATTTGTAAATATCCAGACATTGCATATTCAGTGAGTAAGGTAAGTAGGTTTACAAGTAACCCGGTAAGGATCACTTGAAAACCTTGACAAGAAATACTTAGATATTTAAACTATACCATGAACTATGTAGTACTTTATACAAGATATCAAACAAGATTAGAAGGATATTCGATGCCAATTTGATATCGGACACAAAAGACTCCAAGTCCACAAGTGGATATGTTTTTGTTAGTCTAAGTGGCTACGATAATATAGGGGTGAATAGATTATGCCAATTTTAAGTTTCGCCCTCTTTTTTTGAATGTACGAATATTAACAAGAATGTAATTGCAAAATGTAAACAACACTCGATGATTTATAGAGCTTTACTTCACCTAGGGACTACGTGCTCTACCACCCCTAGATATCCAAAGTGAATTTCAAAAAGGAAAAAAATATTAATAGTTACCAAAACTATTACGCCTTCACCTTTGAAGAGTACCACACTCGTCTTACAACACCAACAAGAAGATTACCTCAATCTTCTAACACCTATGAAGAGTACCACACTCTTCAACACCTAAAATCACCCAAGTGTGCTCTTACCATAAGAACACTAACAAGGATATCTTATTTTGGATGATGAAAATAAATTCAAGATTACAACTCAATTATGAAGTATACAACTTTGAAGTGCAAGTGTAATCAAGAATGAAGCCTAGTACTCAAGATGTGCAAGTGAAAGACTTAGGCTAATTACAACAAGATATGAAAGTGAAGAACAAGAGTTTGCTTGTGATTGTATAGCTTGTGTTGTTGTATCTTTTTCTTTGCAATCCTTCATCTATTTATAGGAGAGGTCTTGGATTTGATTTCCGGACATAGGCTCATCCTTGGAGATTAAAATCTACAAAAAAAATGCAAGTTAAATCAAGATTATAGCTGTTAGAAATCAATCCCTTAAAATCATGAAAAGTTGTTTGCTGCTCAACGGTTAATTTGCTGATAAAACTTGAGGTCGACCGGTCGAACACTAATAGAGAAATTCAAATTGTACAACAAAATTTACTATTGTACGGGTCCGGGGTGCTCGATCGGTCGACCCCTGTTGGACCTGGTCCCAACACACTTTGAAATAGAATACAAAGAGTTGGCCAAAACACAAATCATCCATGTCACCTGGTCGACCTCACGGGATTTTTCGCGTCCCATTTATATCTTGAAATCAACTTTCACCATGGCGGTTGAACACGAGACAAGTGTTGTCCAATTTTTATCAAAAATAAACTTCAAAAATACTCCAAAATATTAGTGAAAATATTTTAAATCGATTGGGAGTATTTGGACAATATTTAGGGACATTGTTTTAGTGAAAAACTCATTTAAATAAAATCATCAAAATTACGATAAAAACGTTTATCTAACAAACTCCCCCCTTTTGTTGATTACAAACCAAAACAATTTTAAGAGGTCGATTTTAAAAACAAAACACGTTTTTCTGGTCTAAAACAACTATCCATTTTGAGCGACACTTTTCATGCATAAGAATCATAAGGATGGAAGTAAAGATTTTCAAAACATATTGTAAAAGCTCCCCCTTTCAACACGCACAACAAGAGTAATAAAAGAAGCAAGCATATAAAAGCTAAAAGCTCAGCTTTTACACTTGGAGCTTAATTATCAAGAGTTTAGAATCTCTCCCTGTCAAAAAGAAACCATTAGACATGTAAAAAGTCCTTAATATATCCATTGGACTAATTTTTATCCTCAGCTTTTGGTTTTTTATCCATAGCTTATAGTTTTTTTTTTTTTCTTGAGCTTTTTCTAGTTTCTTTGAGCGTATGAGCTTATTTCATGTTTATCCCCCTTTGGAATCATCAAAAAGAATGCTAGCATGATAAAAACATCATATAATCATATCAAAGTGTGCATTTCAAACGAATTATCGAGCTTTTGAGCATAAAGCTTAAAATTCCAAATAATAAGGAAAAAATCGATAAGATGATTTGTAAAAGCTCATTTGAGTAGCAAAACATGATATCTAGAAACTTATAAGACTTTTGAAATTAAGAGAAGCATGTTAGGGATGAAATTGTCTTTGAGGCATTTTATCGAACACTTGGCGTGCGTCGAATAAAAACGAAGATGTATATAGCCCTTGTAAATATAATCAAACCCAAATTTTCATCACTAAATATAATTTTATAAATATCATTCATCAACAATTATCATACCAATACAAATATACAAGAATTCCTTCAAAATATAAACATATAAGCATTGTCGCAAGGGTTCTACCCAATTGAGATTAAAAGGGAATTAATCTTATCAATCAATAAGTGAAGTCAAGCAATAATGATGATATATGAGTAATATAAGTCCACAAATATAGAATTTACAAGAAAAAATTCATTTTGAGTGAATTGTGTGTGAAATTTGCAAAGGCGTCGAAAAATGGAAGAAAAACGCATAATATGGCTAAGTCGGGGACAAAATGCAATTTAACCCATTTTTTCTCTAGGTTGATTGGTTGAGGGTGTGCTCGACCGATCTAGGTGTTGGTCGACCGGTTGAACACCCCACATCCGGTCCCTGGAGCTCCTTTTTTTAGTTCTGTCCCATTTTTGATCCAAAAATCCGATTTTCACCCCTAAGTTTTAAAAACGCGCAAAATGCATGCAAACATAGACCTTATTCGATATGCATTATGCCTAAACGAGCTCAAATTGAAGCAAACGACTCGGCAGATAGAGGTTTTGTAAATATATTCGCGAGTTGATCTTGAGACGGAACGAAACACATCTCAATTTTTCGTTTGGAAATGCAATCCCTTAGAAAATGATGACGAACCTCAATATGTTTAGTACGATTATGAAGTTTTGGGTTTTGAGCAATACTTATAGCGGACGTGTTATCACAAAAAATAGGAATATTTTCAAAAGAACACTTGTAATCCGCTAAGGTTTGTTTCATCCAAAGCAATTGAGTACAACAAAAAGCCATGGAAATGTATTCGGCTTCGGGCGTTGATAATGAAACACAATTTTGCTTTTTCGAAAACCAAGATACATGGCAATCGCCTAAAAATTAACATGATCCGGATGTGCTTTTGCGATCATCAATATTTCCCACATAATCCAAATCATATCCTTTAAGAGAAAATTTTTCGTTCTTTGGACAAAACAAGCCATATTGAATAGTGCCTTTCAAATATCGAAAAATTCTTTTAACGGCACTCATATGAGATTCTTTGGGATTTCTTTGAAAATGACCACATAGGTATACGGCCTGAAGAATATCGGGTCTACTTGCGGTTAAATAAAGTAAACTACCAATCATACCTCAATATTTTGACTCATCAACCGAGTTGCCTTTTTCATCCTTATCGACTTTGATATTGGTTGCCATAGGAGTAGTGACGGTTCTTCCTTCTTCGATTCCAAACTTCTTTAAAAGTTCTTTGATATATTTTGATTGCGATATGTGGATACCTTCTTGACATTGCTTAATTTGGAGTCCAAGGAAGAAATTGAGCTCCCCATCATACTCAACTCAAACTCACCTTGCATCAACTTAGAAAATTTCTTGCAAAGGGAATCATTAATAGCACCAAAAATAATATCAACTTAAATTTGAACAAGTAAGCAATCTTACCCTTTTTCAAAAACAAAGAGAGTAGTATCAACTTTACCTCTTGTAAATCTATTTTGCAAAAGAAAAGAGCTAAGTCTATCATACCATGCTCGGGATGCTTATTTTAAACCATATAAGGCATTTTTAAGTTCGTAAACATCATTTTTTGGCCTAGAAAAATTTTCAACCCCCGGAGGTTGTTTTACATAGATTTCTTCTTGAATAAAACCATTTAAAAAAGCGGATTTAACATCCATTTGGTAAAGCTAGAAATTTTTAAAACAAGAATAGGAAAGTAAAATATGAATAACTTCTAAATGTGCAACAGGTGCAAAAGTTTCATCATAATCAATACCTTCTTCTTGACAATACCCTTGAGCTACTAACCTTGCTTTATTTCGAACAATATTGTCTTGGTCTTCGAGTTTGTTCTGAAATACCCATTATGTTAATTTTTTTTTTGTGATGGAGGACACGGTACCAATTCCCAAACATCATTCCTTTCAAATTCATTCAACTCCTCTTGTATTTCTAAAAACCAATCCTCATCTTCAATTGCTTCCTTTGCATTTTTAGGCTCTTTTTTAGAGATAAGAGCTTTTTCTGCAAATTTTCTTCTAGTCAATACCTTGTCTAGAGGGTCTCCAATTATGAGATCTTTTGGATGATCTCCTTTGAATTTTAGAGCAACGGGGAGATCCGAATTATCACCTTTTTCTTCTTGAGGAACATTTGAAGTAGACAGTTGATCAATTGATGTAGAAGGTTGATCATTTTGAGTATCAGTATGAATAATAGGTTCAACATTATCTTCCTCATCACTTTCATCATTTGGTATTCTTTCAATACCCAAAGCTTCATTAAACTTGACATGAATAGATTCTTCAACCACCATGCTAGTCTTATTGTAAACTCGATATGCTTTGCTCTTAGTAGAGTACTCCATAGATATTCCTTCATCGACCTTAGGATCAAGTTTGTCCAATTAATCCTTAGTATTCAAAATAAAACACTTACACCCAAATATTTTGAAATATCTTATATTTGGAGTTCTTCCTTTCCAAAGCTCATATGGTGTTTTATTCAACTTAGGACGAAGGTAAACACGATTAATAACATAGCAAGGGGTACTTACGGCTTCGGCCCAAAAATATTTTGGAAGAGAAAATTCATTGAGCATTGACCGACTCATTTCTTGAAGAGTCCGTTTCTTCCTTTCGCCTACTCCATTTTGTTGTGGTGTTCTTGGAGCCGAAAAATTATGAGCATATCCCTTAGTTTCACACACGACTCTAAATTCACCATCAAATTCACCGTCTCGATCACTTCGAATATTTTTAATGGTATCTTCCTTTTCATTCTCAATAAGTCTACACAACTTAGCAAACTCATTAACGGCATCGCTTTTATTAGGAAGAAAAATAGCCCAAGTATATCTAGAATATTAATCATCGACTATAACGAAAGTGTATATTTTCCAGTTAGACTAACCGTACAAATATCCCCGTACAAATCAAGATGAAGTAATTATAGAGGCTTGGCTGTGGAAATTTCATTTTTGGGCTTAAAACTACTCTTAACTAATTTGTTCTTTTGACAAGTGTCACATAAGCCAAGATTTTCAAAACTCAATTTGGGTATTCCTTTTACATGTTGGTTTTTATAAATATTTTTCAAATTTTTGTATCCAACATGTCCAAGTCGCCTATGCCATAAACTAGATCATTATTGGCGACAAGACAAGAAACATTTTGACTAACCAAATCACTTGTACAAATTTTGTAAAGATTGTCTTTTCTATTTGCTTCGCAAATAATTTTATCATTTTTAAGAATAAGGCATTTTTCTTTATTGAAAATAACATCATAATTTGAATCATAAAGTTGGCTAACACTTAACAAATTAAACTTAAGCCCTTCAACTAAAAGAATATTACTAAGAGAGAAAGAAGAATTACCAATTTCTCCATTTCCAAGAATTCTTCCTTGCATTCCCGAACATAACTATGCCTTCTTCTTGAGCTTGATGTTAGTAAAAAGTTATCTCGTTCGGTCATGTAGCGTGAACACCCGCTGTCCACGAGCCATTTTGAATCTTCCATTATTGTTATAACCCTTAGCACTACAAATGAATCATTTTTAGGTACCCAATAATTTTGGGGTCCATGGAGGTTAGTTTTGAGACCTTTGGGTTTCCAAAAATAGCTAAAGTTATTTTCAATTTAAAAGTGTCCATTTTTACCACAATAAAAACAAATAAGATTATTAGAACTACTAAACGTATGAAAATCGGACCTTGGTCATTTTTCTTAGAAGCATTTTGAAAATGGAGAGTTAGAGCGTATCTCATTGTTTTCATCGTCTATGGCCAGAGACCATTTTCGCTTCTTCTTCCTCGTCGGATGGTAAGTAGCTTATCCACGTTTTGCTTCGACATTTAGAGCTTTCTTCTTGGGAAAAAGGTTTTTCGTCTTTTGCTCCTCCTCCGCCAATTTTGGGAAATCGGCTATGTAGTGCCCGGATTTCCCCATTTGAAATACGAGTTGTCTCTTGATTTTCTTGCTTTATTTTTATTCACAAATTTGGCAAATTTTCGAACAAGAGCGGCTGTATCCTCATCATCCTCATCACTAGCATAATATGAAATATTAGATGAAGATGCTAAGCCTTTAGAAATAATTTGCATACCCGATTGAGAGGTGGATGGTTTGGAATTTTTCATCTCCTTAACATACACTTCATAGATGAGGAGGTTCCCAATGAGCTCATCAAATTTGAGTGTTTCAAGATTTTGAGCTTTCGTAATTGCCGTCACCTTTTCCGACCATGATCCGGGGAGAGCATTTTAGAACTTTGGTAACTTATCTTCTTCGGATATGATTTTTCCAAGTGCCACTAGAGGATTGACTATGTTGTCAAGTGAAATATTTTCTCCATCAAGCATAATGAAGTTTTCAAAGTCTTTAACAAGCATGGTCTTTCTTGCTTGTTTGACTTTGTTTGTACCCTCATAGATGGTTTCCATTTTTTCCCAAACTTCATGTGCGGACCTTATTCCTCTAATAAGGTTGTATTCGGTGGCGGTGAGTGAACAATGTAAAATATTCAAAGCCTTACCGTTTAGAGAGAATGACTTCTTGTCGTTGTCATCAAATTCCTTGAAGGTCTTGAGAACCGAGGTGCCGTCTTCCAATTTCTTGGTTGGTTGTGCTATCCCTTCAATGACCCATTCCATATATCAAAACCGCACACTTGTAAAAAGCACTCCATTCGGTCTTTCCAAAAAACATAATTGTTGGCGTCGAATAGATGTGGCTTGTTGGTGGAGGCGTCGGTGGTGAGGTAGCTTTCACTCGTAGCCATGGATCTTTCCTCTTTACTCGCAATGAAGAAACGAGTTTGCCAAAGAGTTTGGCTCTGATACCACTTGTTAGTCCAAGTGGCTACGATAATCTAGAGGGGGTAAAAATATTATGCCAATTTTCCGAGTCGCCCGTTTTTTCAAATGTACGAATGATAACAATAATGTAATTACGGAAATTTAAACAAGCATGGTCTTTCTTGCTTGTTTGACTTTGTTTGTACCCTCATAGATGGTTTCCAATTTTTCCCAAACTTCATGTGCGGACCTTATTCCTCTAATAAAGTTGTATTCGGTGGCGGTGAGTGAACAATGTAAAATATTCAAAGCCTTACCGTTTAGAAAGAATGACTTCTTGTTGTTGTCATCAAATTCCTTGAAGGTCTTGAGAACCGAGGTGCCGTCTTCCAATTTCTTGGTTGGTTGTGCTATATATCCCTTCAATGACCCATTCCATATATCAAAACCGTACCTTTGTAAAAAGCACTCCATTCGGTCTTTCCAAAAAGCATAATTATTAGCGTCGAATAGATACGGCTTTTTGGTGGAGGCGTCGGTGGTGAGGTAGCTTTCATTCGTAGCCATGGATCTTTCCTCTTTACTCGCAATGAAGAAAAGAGCTTGCCAAAAAGTTGGCTCTGATACCACTTGTTAGTCCAAGTGGCTACGATAATCTAAAGGGGGGGTAAAAAGATTATGTCGATTTTCCGAGTTTCGCCCGCTTTTTCGAATGTACGATTGATAGCAAGAATGTAATTACGGATATTTAAACAACACTAGATGATTTATAGAGCTTCACCCCACCTAGGGACTACGTTCTCTACCACCCCGGTATATCCGAAGTGGATTTCAAAAAGGAAAAAACAATTATTAATAGTTACCAAAACTAGTACACCTTCACCTTTGAAGAGTACCACACTCTTCTTACAACACCAACAAGTAGATTACCACAATTTTCTAACACCTATGAAGAGTACTACACTCTTCAACACCTAAAACCACACAAGTGTGCTCTTACCACAAGAACACTAACAATCATATCTTATTTTGGATGATGAAAATAAATTCAAGATTACAACTCGATTATGAAGTATACAACTTTGAAGTGCAAGTGTAATCAAGAATGAAGCCTAGTACTCAAGATGTGCAAGTGAAAGACTTAGGCTAATTACAACAAGATATGAAAGTGAAGAACAAGAGTTTGCTTGTGATTGTATAGCTTGTGTTGTTGTATCTTGTTGCTTCAATCCTTCATATATTTATAGGAGAGGTCTTGGATTTGATTTCCAGACACAGGCTCCTCCTTGGAGATTGAAATCTACAAAAAAATGCAAGTTAAATCGAGATTATAGCTGTTAGAAATCAATCCCTTAAAATCATGAAAAGTTGTCTGTTGCTCAACGGATAGTTTGCTGATAAACCTTGAGGTCGACCGGTCGAACACTAATAGAGAAATTCGAATTGTATAGCAAGAATACACTGTTGGACCGGTCCAAGGGGTGCTCGACCGACCGGTCTACCCCCTGTTAGACCGGTCCAACACACTGAAAAGAGAATACAGTGAGTTGGCCAAAAAATGAATCATCCCAGGCACCGGTCGACCTCCTGGTCGATCGGTCGACCTCTTGGGATTTTCCATACGTCCCATTTCTATTTTTGAAATCAAACTTTTAGGCACGGGTTGCCCTCTAGGGCGACCGGTTGAACACGAGGCAAAAGTAAACTTCAAGAAATACTACAAAAAATTAGTAAAAACATTTTAAATCTATTGGGAGTATTTGTACAACATTTAAGGATAGTGTTTTGGTGAAAAACTCAGTTAAATAAAATCATCAAAATTACGATAAAAATTTATGTAACAATTTTCACAATAGGTGGAGGAGCGGTGTCGTGGATGTCTTCTAAGAAAACATGCATCGCTCGATCCACTATGGAATCCGAGTTCATTACTTTAGATAAAGATGGAGAAGAAGCAGAATGACTTAGAAACTTTATAGAAGATATTCCTTGTTGGAATAAGTCTGGTGCCTGCTGTTTTGATATATTGTGATAGTCAATCAGCAATTGGAAGGGTACAAAGTAGTATGTATAATGATAAGTCTAGACATATTCGTCGGAGACATAATGCCATTAGACAGTTGATTTAAAATGGAGTTATTTCGGTTGACTACGTAAAGTTAAAGGAAAACCTAGCGAATCCGCTCACAAAAGAAATAAATGGAGATCAATTATATAAACTGTTAAGGGGAATGGGTTTAAATTCCACAAAATAAAGAATGTTCATAGCGGTAACACAATCTTGTGAATTGGAGATCCAAAGACCTTGGTTCAATGGGACACCTACGTTATGAATGTTTAGATGTACACTTGGAAAATATGTTAGCTCATTCCTGGAACTTCCAAGTGAAATAGAAACCTATTGAATGTGGTGAGGTTAAGTTTAAGACTTTTAGTGATTCCTATTCCGAAATGTGGAGTAGCATGATACTCTCTAATAGGAGATCACATATATAAGTGAGAAGTAATGGGTACTTAAAATAAACACTTATGAATCTAAGATATGGTCCAGGGCCAAAATGGACACAACGTGACAACAACAAGTGTTAGAATTGTTATTGTGTAAATATTATTGTCTCGATTTACACAAATGACTGAGTAGTTCAAGACATCGCGTTGCTAAGAAACTAGTAAATCCGATAGTATTTTACTAAGGAAGGTTTAAAGCCACAAGCTACCTATTCAGATGCAATAACAGTTCGCCGAGACTTTCAAGCAAATTTGCATACATGCATGCATTAATTTCATTTATGTGGGGGATTGTTGGAATTTTTATTTGAAGAAATTGGGTATTGGCCCAATTTTGACCAAATATTTAAGTGGTTTCCATTGGTGAAAAATAGATTTAAATTATATGTTAAAATTCTACTAAGTGAGTAGATGAGATTGACATTTTGAATTTCTCAAAACCAATCCTGGGTGAATGAGAAATTAATGCTACAAGTCAGCCACTTAAAACAAGAAATTGATATGAAAAATGGAAAATGTGGGGAAGGAGAAAAGCTTCATCCCACATAGAATAGATATCCAAAAATTGCTTTATTGATATCGCCCAAGTTGGACTAATGGGTTTGGGCCCTTGGGGCACAAAAGTTTTTAAAGAGGTGAGGACCTACATGATTGTGAGTTTGGTTCAAAAACACTCGCACTGCAGCTACCTAGCCCGGGCACTGCCGGGGTTGGGCTTGGGCTTCTAGGCCCTTATAGTTTTGGACCAAATTTATTTAAAACCCTTTAACAACCAAATGGGCTTTGTAGTAATCTATAGATCCATCTGCTTTATACTTCCTTTTAAGGATCCATTTGCATCCCAAAAGTTTGCAACCCGGTGGGAGATCAACCAACTCCCAAGTATTATTTTGCATGATGGAATCTATTTCATTATTGATAGCTTCTTTCCAGAGAGGAGCTTTTGGACTAGACAAAGCTTTTTGAATAGCTCTAGGTTCATTTTCTAACATTTAAGTGAGAATATCAGGACCAAAAGACTTAGCTACTTTTTTCCTTTTACTGCGTCTTGGTTCCTCTTCATCATCACTTTAAGGTAACCTTGTAGTTTCATAAGTTCGTTTATTCAAACTTTCTTCTTTCCTTTCTTTATTCGGAAAGAAATTCTCGAAGAATACAACATTCCTTGATTGTATGATCTTTCCATCATATATATCAGGAATAGCTGACTTGTGGACTAAAAACGATATGCACTACTATTGTTAGCATATCCAATGAAAAAGCAATCAATCGTCTTTGGACCGATTCTAACTTATTTTGGCTTAGGTACTTCGACTTTAGCCAAACACCCCCACACTATAAGGTTTTTATATGACGGTTTTCATCCTTTCCATAACTCATATGGAGTTTCATTTTTACCTTTGTGTGGGATCTTATTAAGAATGTAGTTTGCATAAAGTATAGCTTCCCCCAACAAGTTTTGGGGTAAGCGATAACTTATTAACATCACATTCATCATCTCCTTAATAGTACAATTTTTGCGTTCTGCAACTAAATTTGATTGAGGTGAGTAAGGAGCTATCGTTTGATGAATTACACCTACTTCCGAGCATAATTCTTCAAATGGAGCAACATACTCTATGCCTCTATCACTTCGAATCATCTTAATTTTCAAATTAAGCTGATTTTCAACTTCATTCTTATAAGTTTTAAAAGCTACTAAAGCTTCATCTTTTCTTTCAAAAGATATACATAACAATATCCTGTGCAATCGTCAATAAACATTATAAAGTACTTTTTCCAACCTCGAGTTTCCACAAGTTTTAAATCACACACATCTGTTTAAATTAACTCAAGTGGTTTGATACTTCTCGTTACTGAATGAGACGATGTTTTGGCCACTTTTGCTTCAACACAAACTTCACATTTGTCTTGTGAATCTATTTAAACGTAGGTGTTAATTCTAAATTCACTAACCTTTTAATTATGTTGAAGTTTACATGTCCTAATCTATCTTGCCATAAATTAGAACAATCCAACAAGTAAACAAAAGTAATATTTTTATTTTTCTCCTCTTGGCGGAAAATAGACATTACAGGCATCTTAAAGAGCCTTTTACCAAGGTACCCTTATAAAAAAAATTGGCCATTCTTGGTCATTACAAACTTGTCGAACTCAGACACTAGTCTAAACCCGGCCTTACTAAGCAAAGGACTAGAAACTAAATTCTTGCGGATATCCGGGACATGCAACGCACAACCACAAGCGTAAGCTCCTTTCCAAAAGACAACTTGAGCACAACCTTTCCAAGCCTTATGATGTTGGAAGTCGAAGAGTTCTCCATGAACAACTTCCTTTCATTTATCATAGTGTAGGAGGAAAACATCTCCTTGTCGGCACAAATGTGACGAGTAGCCCCGGTATCTATCCACCACTCTGTTGGGTTATCCACCATATTGGATTCAAACACAATGGCAAAGGTCGATCGAGCTCGACATGCCTATTGGAACAGACTTATCCTTGATCACAATGACTTGTTGTTGGTTGCCATTTTGATTTCCCTTTTTTGGATATCGGCAATTATTGGCCATGTGATTCGGTTTGCCACAGTTTTAGCAATTCCCTTTGAACTTCTTGGCCTTCCCCTTATCTTTTCTGGAATGCTTTCTTTTCTTGCTAGTGCTCGATTCAGCAAGATTGGCCTTGGCCTCGATTCCAGATTTGCTGGACTTTACTTCGGATTTTCAGTTGTCTTCCTCAATCCAAAGCCGAACTATCAGATCCTCAAGCCCCATTTCCTTGCGCTTGTGCTTGAGGTAATTCTTAAAATCCTTCCACAATGGCAGCAACTTCTCGATTATTGCAGCCACTTTGAAAGACTCATTCAGAATCATCCCTTCAGACACTAAGTCGTGAAGTATGATTATTTCTTGCACTTGGCTGATCATCGTTTTGGTATCAACCATCTTATAATCCAGAAATTTGCAGACAATAAATTTCTTTGTGCCGGCATCTCCTGTTTTATATTTCTTCTCCAACGAGTCCCACAAATCTTTGGATGTTTTGAACGAACTGTAGACATTATAGAGGGTGTCTTCCAGCCCGTTCAAAATGTAGTTTCGACAAAGGAAATTGTTGTTATGCCAATCATCCACAGCGATCCTTCTTTGGTTGTTGGATTCTTCTTCGCCAATGGTAGGAGGGTCCTCCTTCAGGAAATGAGACAGACCCAACGTAGTGAGGTAAAAGAGCATCTTTTGTTGCCAGCTTTTGAAGTCGACTCTGGAAAACTCCACTGGTTTCTTGCGATGAGCAGGAGCTGCAGCCATCGTAGTAAACGAATCGGATGCCATCATCTTGAAAACAGCAATAGAATTTTCATCTTGCGATTGTTGGATGGGTGGTATTGTTTACAAGAAAACGGCTAAGTATTTGGGCCGGAAACATGACAAAGTTTAAGTCGAGGCTAATATTGGATATTGTCTCCGCAAGACGAAATTGCCCCATTTACTTAGTGCTTACGGTTTTGGCAATCGTCCCTAAGATTCAACGACTTTAACAGGTTCGATTTAACAGTATTTGCAAAAATTAAACCTACAATGAACTATAAGTATTTAAGGCTTTCAATCTTTTGAAGAGATATAAAACAATAAATAATATTGTGACTTTTATAAATGTGGCAATCATCAGTGCAGTGGAGTAGGAGATAAAATACCCTTTTGAAGTAGAATATCTCATTCACATTTTATGAGTGCTTAAAAATTGAAAGGAAATGGACTGGTGATATCAGAATGAACGAATGACTGTCAATGCTCTCAAACAAAGATTCATCACGAGTTCTCTAGCGAAAAAAAAACGAAAAATTCAACAGCGAAAATGTATGCAATCGCAACCTAAATATTTGATCCACATTTTGAGTATTTAGTCTTAGTAAATATTGAAAATGGGTTTGAATGGATGTAACGTAATAACAATCCTATGTAATGTGTTATAAACTAAATTTGAATGAACATTCAGACGAGTCTACAATGTATGTAGGTCTTCCTTACATGGGATAACCTGGATATCAGCTTATTGGAACCAAACTGGCCCAGATTGTCCAAGCTGACCTAATAAGACTATTATTTTGGATTATTTGAGAGGATATATATCCGTATATTTGTTCATTCCCAGGGAGTAGGGGTGGCCACGGTTCTGGAACCGCTGGTTCTGGTTCCAAAACCGCCGATTCCGGTTCCTCATTTTGGAGGAACCAGAACCAGAATCGTTGCCTCATGGTTCTAGTTCTAAAACCAAAACCAACAGTTCCGGTCTGGTTCGAACTCGGTTCCTCCACGATTTCGGTTTTAACTGGAATAGTTTGTTTATCTTTTGATAATTTCTTCATTTCTTAAAATTGTTTATCAATTTCAGTTAAAAAATAAGGAAAATAAAGAAAAAGACTTGGACTTAATATTCAATAAAGTTTTATACTTAATATTAATAATAATATTAAATATCTGTTAGGTATCTATCCGCCTCAGATAGTACAAATCGAGCACAAATACAGACTCAATAAAGAATCATATTATACAGGCCAATACTCTAGGACTCAAGAAATCAAAGAATTACAATAAAATAAAAGTAAATCCAAAGTATATGGGATAAAACCCTAAAACCGAAATATTGAGAAAATTTCGGCTCAGGACCAGTAAACCCAAATCACAGTAGTCACCAGAGAGCCAAAAACCAGAAGCCACAAAGCCCTGCCACAATAACCCTCAAGATCCCTCAACAAGATAGCCCAAACGAACCACAACAAACCCTAGAAAACCACTCACCAAACCCCAAACCCAAGTTCACTCAGAAACAGAAGGATTTGTCCACAAAGATGGTGAACAAGTGAAGACACACACAGATCTAACACTCACACCTAGAGATTAACCAGAAATATCACAAGGTCGGTGAGATTTCTTGAGAGAGAAAAAGATCGCACAGAGAGAAGAAGATTCGAGAGTGTTAGAGAGAGAAGTGAAATCTGAGTACTGAAGGTAGGGTTTGGGTTGGGGTGTTTTAATGGGTTAAGCAAGGGTTGAGATCAAGCCACATAAAATGGACGACATAGATACAACTTAGAGGATCCGCAGAGTTAGAAGTCGGATCCCGCAGTCCGAGTTCATGACCCGAGAACAACAGATGGTCTAAGACAAGTTGATGGGCATGTTGCTTATTAGGCTGCTTATGTGGGCATCAATTATTGTGAAATGGGCCAAAATGAATTAAGGGCCAATAATCACAACAATCTCAACCTTTGGCTCATTAGATTCATTAGACATACTTGGGAATAGCTAGTCATCATCATCTCCTTTAAGTGCCTACTATACATAGAGTACAACGAGGACTTTTACCATAATCAACACTAAGTCAATTACAGTACCAGCAAACACTAAAGTAAGCTGGATTTAATCAAGTCAGGCCTAAACAAGCTTTTGGTCCAACTAGTTTAGACTTATTAGCAAACACACAGTAAGCCAATAAGCCCAGGGAAATCACCAAGGGACAACCTAGTCACCAGTGTCAAATGTAAAATTTTTAAACACGTTTTGAACTTTGATAAGGGTAGACACTTAGTACCCATATCAGATGGATTATGTTCTGAAACCATTTTTTCAAGATTGACCAAACCTTTTGAAACTATATCTCTTATGAAATGAAAACATACATTAATATATTTGGTTCTATCGTGAAAAATTGGGTTTTTGCATAATTGAATGCCAGACTGAGAATCACAAAATACTAAAACCTTTTGTTTTAGAAACCAATTTCAGAAACAAGACCTTTGAGCCATAAGGATTCTTTTAAAGCTTCAGTTTCTGCAACATATTCTGATTATGTTGTTGATAGATTGTAATTGGGATTTCCAGCTTATGCAGGAATTACAAAGTGTAAAGACATAAGAAGTTATAGATTTTATGTTGTCTCTATCATTAGCATAATTTGAATCAACATATCCTTTTAAACTTATGTCAATTTCACATTTAGAAAAACACAAGCTATAATCAGTTAAATGCCTTAAATATCTCAACAGCCATTTTAAAGCATTCTAGTGCACCATACCAGGATTAGATATGTATCTACTCAAATAAGAAACAGCATAGGCAATGTCAATCCTAGTGCTCACCATAAGATACATAATAGATTCAATCGCAATTGCATAAGAAATATTTTTCATAGCACACATTTCAGAATCGGTTTTTGGGGACTGATTCCTACTTAACAAAAACTGAGAAGCTAAAGGAACATTCACGGAATTAGCACTAGTCATAGAAAACTTTTGTAAAATCTTTTCTATGTAAGAGGACTGGTGTAAGTAAATGACAGATTTATTTTTGTCTCTTTCAATGTTCATGCCCAAAATTTTCTTAGCATCACCTAAATACTTCATGTCAAATTTGGCACTTAAACAATTTCTGACATGATCCACATAATTAATGCAAGGTCCAGCAATCAGCATATCATCAACATATAATAACAGGAATACAGGAGTAGAAGCATCAAGTTTAAAGTAAAGACAGTGATCAAATTGACTTCTAACAAAATTTAAATCAAGCATGCACCGATCAAACTTCTTATTCCACGCCTAGTGATTGCTTAAGACCATACAAAGATTTTTTGAGCAAACAAACAAAATTAGGCTTGGATTTATCCTCAAAGCCCTCAGGTACATTTCATAAAAAATATTCATCCAAGTCTCACAAAGACAAATTTGACTACAGGAGCAAAGATTTATGTGTAATCTATCCCTTCCTTCTGAGTAAAACCTTTTGCAACTAATCTAGCCTTAAACCTAACACCTTCAGCTTCATTTTTAACCTTGTATAACCATTTACTATATACTATAGAACAGTTAGCAGGTTTAGGAACAAACACCCAGGTATTATTCACATGCAATGAAGTCATTTCATCTTGCATAGCATTCACTCATTTAACAGAATCAGTAGACTTGATAGCTTCAGAAAAAGTTTTAGGCTCGAACTATCAATAGAATCAAACACGTAAAAACACATATGAAATCATATGAAAATCAACAAATTTGTTTGGAACTCTAACATTTCTCCTAGTTCTATCCCTGGTTAACACATAATCACCAAGTTCATCTTGCACATCATTAGCAGGAATATTATCAGTATTAACATCGGGAAAATCATCATGTTCATCATGCACATTATCATGCTGAGTGTTATTATCAATATGCACATTATCATCATTCACATTATCAATCATAGCATCATTAACAATAGCATCAGTAGGCAAGGCAATAACAGGAGGCATGTTAGAAGACTCCACCTCACTTGGAGTATCAGTATTTTCAGAAATAGTTCGAGGGGGAGGAAGATTCAAGCAAGGAAATTCAAGTTCATTAAACACCACATACCCACTAATCACGCTTTTAAAACCGCTTTCCCCCTTATACCATAATCAAACCTTTTACACCTTCAGGATACCCTAAAAACACTCTTCACGGATCCGGGTTCCAATTTATCATGTTTTTGGTGTACAAAGGCTAAGCATATGTTAAGTTGGATTTATACCAACGTATTGAGTATTCTAGACTAGAATTTTGCATTGTTTTTAGGTATTTTTAGTGTCGTTTGAGTTGAGTTCATGTAATTAGTTGTCGTTTGAGAGTCGGGACTAGTCTTGGTAGCCGAAATTGGTCAAGAACGATGAAAAACATATTTGGAAGAAGAAAATCGCATTTTAGAAGTTGAAAAGCGGAAAAATATAGTTCACGGACGGGCGCCGCAGTGCCAAAACCTCCGCGTCGCAGCACGTGGGCTGAAAAAGGTCAGACAGCGGTCGGGCACTCTGCAGCGCCATCTAGTCTTGTGCAGCCGCAAAGGTGTGCAAAGACATGCATGATCGGCGCACACTGGCACCCTCCGAACGTGGGCTAAGTTAATTTTTTGGGCCTTTTGACGAGTTTTGAGGGTTTTAAGCATATAAATACAACGAAGCACGTACGTGAAGGGGTCGGACATTATTTTGAGCACAACGCAAAGCAAAAAACACAGAGCTAGGGTTCGAGACTGCAATTGAAGGCACTTCTCATCCGGACACAGAGAGAATTCCTTCTCTTCTCTTCTAAATTCCTTCTTTGCTTTTCTTTGTCAATTTTTTAGATATATCATTATTTCTTTATGAGTTTTTGTACATCCATTATGAGCTTAACCCATCTTTCTAGGGGATTGATGTAACTTACGTTTGAACCTATGTTTTGATTTTCAGTTTATGAAATTCGCATGTTGTTTAATCTATTTGTGCTATTTGATTTGATTGCGTCTGAATTATCTGATCAATAGTTTAGATTGTTTGGCGTGTTCGATTTGACATTCGAGAGAGGTAATTGAAAGTCTGACCATAGAATAGCACAACCTAGGGTTTCGTGGAGCTGGGAGGTTTATGAATCTTATGAAGCCTGTGATAGAATATTCATTGAGAATATTAGAGTTTAATTTATGATTTTTATAGAGATATCGAAATCAGAATTGGAACCTAGAACACTTGGCAATCGAGAGAGAAAGTGATAAACGGTAGGAATATTGGCTTATAGATTAATAACTTGTGATTAATAAACTCGATTGAGAACATAGGGGATAACTATGTGAAATCAACCTTCTAGAATTCATATCTTAAGTGTTTGATTATTTGTCTAAACCAATTGTTAGTTTAATTTTACTTTTATTTTTAGTTTAATAAATACTCATCCATTTTCGATTTCTAGATAGAATTAAGTCATTTTAATTATAGTACTTCGTATAAAATTTGATAACAATCCCTGTGGAGACAATAACCCTACTTTCAAAACTATACTAAAACTTGACACCGTATGCTAGAATTTCTCGATCAAGTTTTTGTCGCCATTGCCAGGGATTGTTATCCTATTTTAAACTAATATTATTACCAAGTAGTCTTAATACTAATCTAGACTAGTTTAGGAATTATAATTTCGTATTTCTCTTTGACTTGTTTGTTTATGCGAGATTCTGAAGATACTAATTTGCTATCTTTTGATCCAAAGATAGAAAGGACACTTTGAGCAATCAGAGCAGAAAGCGAGCACAGAATCGAGCAATGGAAGAAAATAAAAACAATGAGAATAACATAAATCGAGTTGTGAATGTGCCACCACAGCCTGAGGCACAAGAAAGGGCAATCGGGGATTATTTCTGGCCGACCGTGAACCAGAATTACTCCAGAATTGTGCGCCAACCCATAAATGCGAATACTTTCGAATTGAAACTGGGCCTCATAAGCATGGTTCAACGTAATCGGTTTGGGGGGAGCCCAGTGGATGATCCGAACACATATATGGCCACTTTCCTGAAAATTTGCGACAACATCAAGATGACTAGTATGACTGATGAGGCCATTCGATTGAGGCATTTCCCGTTTACATTTCGGGATAGGTCCAGACAGTGGTTACAGATATTCTTCCATAGGAGCATTACAAGCTGGGATGATCTAACTCAAAAAATTTAGCAAAATTTTTCCCTCCCAGCAAGACACTCCAACTAAAGAGCGAGATAGCCCAATTCCAACAGATTGATCTTGAGCCATTATATGAAGCTTGGGAGCGATTTAAAGATCTGTTATGGAGATGCCCACAACATGGATATGCAGACTGGCAGAGGGTTCAGTATTTTCACAATGGGCATAATGGGCATACGAGGACGATACTAGCTGCGGCAGCAGGAGGTACATTGATGGCTAAAACTTCGACTAAGGCCTTACTTCTGCTTGAAGAAATGGCCACAAACAGTTATCAATGGCCCTCCGAGATGTCAGCGCCAAAGCAGGTTGCTGGTGTTCTTGATCTTGATACAATGTCGCTTTGGCAAAACTGAAATCTTGAGTCCGACGAAGCAATTAGCAATCATGAATATCGACGGACACCACAAAGCGTGATCCCACCCGCAGCCGTTCACGCAACCTCCACTCACGAGGCCGAGTAAGTCAATTATGTGAATAACTGGGATTTTAATAATGGAGGTAATCCATTACCAACTCACTATCACCCGGGACTTTGCAATCATGAGAATCTCTCTTATAGCAGCAACATGAATGTATTGAACCCACCTCTGGGTTATCCCAACCCATCTAGTTCCAATGCACTCAGAGGAGAAAAGAAGTAGTCGCTAGAGGAGATACTTGGCTCATTCATCGGAGAGACCAGGAATCGGATGAACATGAGTTATGCGTAGATTGATAGTATGAGTACTAAGATGAGCACAATGGAGACGCATATTAGGTCGATCAAGACATAAATGGGTCAGTTGGGGACAGTAGTGAATTCATTGCAGCAGAAAGGAAAATTTCCGAGCGATACAGAGGTTAATCCGGGAGAGCACTGCAATGTAATTTATGTGAAAAGAAGGTGGAAATTCAGCCTGCCACCAAAGAATTGCCCATTTTTGCGAAACTAGTGGAATCCAAGAAAATGAAGTTGGAGGAGTTTGAGATTGTCTATTTGACATAGGAATGTAGTGAAATAGTGCAAAGTAAACTACCTCGGAAAATGAAGGATCCAGAGAGTTTCACTATTCCTTGTACTATTGGAGGAGTTTTCTTTGAAAAACCACTTTGTGATCTTGGGTCAGTGTGAATCTTATATCTCTCTCTGATGTTACGAAGCTTGGGCTCGGGGAGGTGAAATCGTCCAATATCATGTTGCAGTTTGTTGATCGATCCATCGCTTATCCTTGGGGAATCATTGAGGATATGTTGGTAAGAATTGATAAATTTGTTTTTTCTGTGGATTTTGTAGTGCTGGACGTGAAGGAGGACAAGAAAATACCTATAATCTTTGGGCAGCCGTTTTTAGCTACAGCAAGGGCTTTGATTGATGTAGAAATGGGGGAGCTAACTCTGTGGGTCAATTAGGAGGAAATCGTATTCACCATCCATCCAACCAACAGGCTAAAATTTGAATCAAATGATGGTAAGCAGATGGTTGGGAATATAACTGAAGACATTGGAGGTTGGGAAGTTTCAAAGGGAAACGTGGATAACGTTCCAATTGGCACCCCAACTTGAGGATAAAATGACAAAGTCCGACTGAAGACTGTAAACTTAGCACTTGTTGGGAGGCAACCCACGCCCCTTTTATTGCTTTCGTATTATTAATATAGTTTAGTAGTTGTTTTGTCTTTCTGATTTTGCATTTTTAGGAGTAGAGCGAGTTGTTTTCATTCCTAACCCCTTGTGTTTGCAGGCGAGCGAAGCCTTTGATAAAAAAAAAAAGGGGGCCAGGAGAACGCTCTTGCAATGTGCAGCAGGTAGGCTAGCGCCAAGCAGTCATTGCTCAAAGCACAAGGCGCCCCCCACGCTTTGTTTACTGAGGAGAAAAAAAACGCTTGGCGCTGCAGCTCCAGTAGCCACTCTCTTCTTTTAAAACAAAGACCATGGGCCTCATTTGTTCTAAAGCATCATATTATGTCTCTTGGCATTGGCACACCACAGGCACACCATAGTTTTCATCAAAAATCCCACATATCACGCTCCATGTTTACAAAGGAGTACCCTAACACCACCCACATCATCCTCATCACCCTCACTCATTATTTGGTAAGTTGCACTTGTTAGATAAATATTTTTATCGTAATTTTTATGATTTTATTCAACTAAGTTTTTCACCAAAACAATGTTCCTAAATGTTGTCCAAATACTCCCAAATAATCTAAAATGTTTTTACTAATTTTTCGGAGTATTTCTTGAATTTTATTTTCGACAAAAATTGGACAACACTTATGTCTCGTGCTCGACCGATCGCCCTATAGGGCAACCCGTGCCTGAAAGTTGATCTTTGGAACAGAAACGAGATGGTCAAAAAACCTCAGGAGGTCGACCGGTCGACCAGGGGGTTGACCGGTGCCTGAGGTTGCTCAATTTGTTTGAGAACTCTCTGTATTGAAAATTGAAGTGTCCAACCGGTTCACCAGGTGTTCGACCGGTTGAACCCTATGTCGATCGGTCACCCTGTGTAATTTTGTGCGTATGTTTTGAAACTCTTCTTTCTATTCGACCAGTCGACCTATATGTTTATCAGCAACTATCCGTTGAACCAGCAGACAACATTTTCTCAACTTAATGGATTAATTTCTAACAAGCTATAATCTTGATTTTAATTGCATTTTTTTGTAGATATCAATCTCCATGAATGAGCATATGTATGGAAATCAAATCCAAGACATCTTCTATAAATAGATGAAGAATTGAAGCATCAAGACAACAACAACAAGCTATACAATCACAAGCAAATATTTTGGTCTTCATCTTGTTGTATTTAGCCTAAGTCTTTCATTTGCACATCTTGAGTACTAGGCTTGATTCTTGATTACACTTGCACTTCAAAGTTGTATACTTCAATATCAAGTTGTAATCTTGAATTTGTGTTCATCATCCAAAACAAGATATCCTTGTTAGTGTTCTTGTGGTAAGAAGACACTTGGGTGATTTTAGGTGTTGAAGAGTGTGGTACTCTTCATAGGTGTAAGAAGATTGTGGTAATCTTCAAGGAGGTGTTGTAAAATGAGTGCGGTACTCTTCAAGGTGATGTTGTTATAGTTTTGGTAACTATTAATAAAATTCTTTTTCTTTTTTAAAATCCATCCCGGATATACTGGGGTGGTAGAGCACGTAGTTTCTAGGTGGGGTGAAGCTCTATAAATCAACGTGTGTTGTTTATTTTCCACACTTACATTCCTATTTTCATTCGTACAATCGAAAATGAGGGCGAAAATCAAAAAATGGGCATAATCTATTCACCCCCCTCTAGATTATCGTGGCCACTTAGACTAACAAGTGGTATCAAAGCCAAACTTTTTGGCAAGCTCGTCCCACATTGCGAGTAATGAGGAAAGATCCATGGCTACGAACGAGCTATTTTCCAGTCGGTGCTTCATTCAATAGACCGCATCTATTCGACTCCAACAATTATGCATTTTGGAAAGATAGAATGGAGTGCTTCTTACAAGGTTTTGGGTTCAATATTTGAAATGCGGTTATAAACGGAGACTCAAGGAGTTTGATGATAAATACAAGAAAATATTCTCCTTAAACGGTAAAGCTCTTAACATTCTTCAATGTTCTCTTACCGCTACGGAATATAATCGTATTAGAGGAATTTGATCCGCTCATGATGTTTGGGAAAAATTAGAAGTTATTTATGAGAGCACAAAGAAAGTGAAACAAGCTCGAAAGACCATGTTGGTCAAAGAGTTCGAAAATTTCACTATGAATGTTGGAGAAAATATTTCCAAAATGGTTCAAAGGCTTGACATTATTGTAAATCCTCTAGTTGCACTTGGGAAAATTATTTTCGAAGAGGATAAGGTCATAAAAGTTCTAAATGCTCTTCCCACCTCTTGGTCCAAAAAAGTTACCGCTATTACGGAAGCTCAAAATTTAGAAACTCTAAATTTTGATGAGCTCATTGAAAATCTTCTCATCTATGAAGTTTATACCAATGAAAGGAGTAATTCTAAAGCATCGACTTCTCAATCGGATATGGGATCAACTCCAAAAGGTCTTGCCTCAAAATTGAAAATTAATTATTCAAGTGATGAGGAAGATGAAGATGAGGTTGAAGATGAAAATGAGAAACTTATTAGAAAATTTACAAAGTTTGTAAATAAAAACAAGAAAAGGAAAGCAAGAAACAAGTCATGTTTTAGATGCGGAAAGCCCGGACACCATGTTGCTGATTGTCCAAAAGGGGAGAAAGTACAAAGGAAGAAGGAGAAATACCATAGAAATTAAAAGCTTTAAATGCCAAAGTCGAAGAAAAAATATGGGATGAGCTTCTTACAACATCCAATGAGAAAGCCGAGCAATGTCTAATGGGCATCGAAGAAGACAATGAGGTACGCTCTAATTCTTCTATCTCTTTTATTAATGAATTGCAAGATAATTTTGATGAGCTTCAAAATGAATTCCAAAGCATGGTTTTTAAATACAAAAATTTGAAGAAGAATTCAACTCTTTGAAAAATGAAAATGATAGTTTACTTGCTTCATATGAATCACTTTCTTGTGCTCACACCAAGACACTTGATAAGGTTAGAAACTTTGAAAAAGAAAATAGTACTCTTGTTAAGGATATTGACTTCATGAAAAATGATATGTTAAAGTTTAACTTGAGTACAGATAAAATGACCAAAATTCTTGATGTTCAACGTTCTGATCATTTGAAAGTAGGACTTGGTTATAAGCCTAATGCTATTAATGATATGGAAAAAAACCAAGTTTCTATGCATGTTAATCATTATACTTCTAGAACTATTACATGTTATTATTGTGGTAAAAGTGGTCACACGGCAAATACGTGTTGGGCTAGAAATAATTCTAATTATTATTGGAGACCTAAAAGTCTCAATGCTAATCCCAAAGGACCCAAACACTTGAGGGTACCACAAGATAATTTCTTGTTAGTTACTCGGAGCAATAAAAGATAAAAGAAATTCAAATCATCAAATAGACAACAAATGTTCGCGCCATTTGACCAAAGGAGAAGAAATTATCAACAAAGTCATTTTCCAAGAAGAATGTACAATCAACAAAGGGAAAGATACAACCCTTGGCAATGGCGAAATCGGTAACTTTTATCCTTTTTTTTAAATATGTATTTCATATTGTCTTTTATAATTTTTGCACATGCTTATTCTTGTCTTGATTGTCATAATTATTTCTCAAAATATTTCTTAAAAAAATAGGTCTCAACTATATACTCTCAGATTTTCAAATTTCAAAAGAGACCTTAAAATAGTTTTTCTATAAGCTCATTAGAACTTACATGTTATTTCAAACTCTTGTTGGTTCTTACAAAAGCATAGTTTGTGCTACTTGTTTAATTTCTAAATTGGTTTATATCATATTATTCGGTACTACTAAATTCTTAGGCAAGAACTTTTCTTAAGATTTTGTAGGAGATACTTGGGCGTTAAAAGACAAATGATCATAGAGATATCAATGATTACCTACATCGATGATGTCAAGTTTGAATTGGTTGACGGAACACAATCGAGGTATGTTCTTCAACTTTTATTACTCTCTTAGACTCGATATTCTTCATGTCTTATGCCTATGTGCTCGTAATCAAAGCAATCCCAAAGAATCTCATATTAAGTGTTGTAAAAAGAATTTTTCAAAATTTGAAAGGCACTCTTTCCTAAGGCTTGTTTTATTCAATGCTTGGTAATGTTCCTATTTTTTGTGATAAAATGTTCAATATATATTTTTAGATAAATGGTTCTTCATAACCGAACCAAATGCATACAGAGATTCGACATTTTTTTAGGGTTGTATTTTAAAACGAAAAATTAAGATGTGCTTCACTTCGCCAAGATTAACTCACGGATATTTTTTTCAAAACCATTAATTGTCGAGTCTTTTACCTCAATTCGAGCTTATTTAGGCATAATGTATATTGAATAAGGTTTACGATTTCATTTTGTGCTTTTTTAAAACTTAGGGGTGAAAAATCGAATTTTTAACTCAAAATTTGGGCAGAAACTGAAAAATTGCTCCAGGGACCGGATGACCAGGGGCCTAGACCGGTCGAACCCCCCCTTTAACCGGTCGACCTAGGCAAAACTTTGGTTAAATTCAGTTCTGTTCCAAGAGTTAGCCATTTTGCTCATCTTTCTCAAATTTTGCATCCCTTTGCAAATTTCACACACAATCCACCTAAAATGAATTTTTTCTTGTAAACTCTATATTTTGAATATCATATTGCTCGTATATCATCATTATTGCTCGACGTCTCTCATAAATTGGCATGTTTAATTCCCTTTTTATCTCAACTGGGTTGAACCCTTGAGAAAGTGCTCACATTTTTGAATTATGATGAAATGCTTGTATATTTGTGATGGGAATTATGTATGATGATTGATTATACTTGTAGAATTATGATTGGTGATGATTTTTGGGCATGATTGCATTTATAAGTATAATATACATCCTCGTTTTCATTGTATGCACGCCAAGTGTTCGATAAAATGTTTCAATGAAAATTTCTTCATTTCCATGATACTCTCAATTTCGAAAGTCTTATAAGTTTATAGAGATCAGGTTTCTAATCAAATGAGCTTTTACAAGTTAAATTATCGACCTTTTCCTTTTTATTTGGAATTTTAAGCTTAATTTCCAAAGGCTCGATAAATTGGATTAATTGCGCACTTTGATATGAATATATGATGTGTTTATCGTGCTAATATTCTTTTTGATGATTCCAAAGGGGGAGATGGATGAAATAAGCTCATTAGCTCAAAGAAGCTAGAAAAAGCTCACAGAAAAAGCTATAAGTTGTGATTGAAAAAGCCAAAAGCTGAGGATAATAATTAGTCCAATGGATGGATTATGAACTTTTATTCATGACTAATGAGTTCTTTTTGACAGGGGGAGCTTCTAAGCTCTCGATATTTAAGCTCAAAGTTGAAAAGCTGGGCTTTTAGCTTTTATATATTTGTTTCTTTTATTACTCTTGTTGTGCATGTTGAAAGGGGAAGCTTTTACTAAATGTTTTGAAAATCTTTACTCCCATCTTGCGAATTTTATGCACGGAAAGTTGTCGCTCAAATGGATAGTTATTTTAGACCGGCAAAACTTGTTTGTTTTTAAAATCGACCTGTTAAAATTGTTTTACTTTGTAATCATCAAAAAGGGGGAGTTTGTTAGGTAAATATTTTTCACCGAAACAATGTTCCTAAATGTTGTCCAAATACTTCCAAATAATCTAAAATATTTTTACTAATTTTTCGGGGTATTTCTTAAAGTTCATTTTTGACAAAAATTGGACAACACTTATGTCTCGTGTTTGACCGGTTGCCCTTGCCTGAAAGTTGATCGTTGGAACATAAATGAGACAGTCGAAAAACCTCAGGAGGTCGGCCGGTGCCTGAGGTTGCTCGATTTGTTTGAGAATTCTCTGTATTGAAAATTGAAGGGTCCAACCGGTTCAACTGGTGTTCGACCGGTCGAACCCTATGTTGACCAGTCACCCTGTGTAATTTTGTATGTATATTTTGAAACTCTTCTTTCTATTCGACCGGTCGACCTATATGTTTATCAGCAACTATCCGTTGAACCAGCAGACAACTTTTCCTCAATTTAAGGGATTGATTTCTAACAGCTATAATCTTGATTTTAGTTGCATTTTTTTGTAGATATCAATCTCCAAGAAGGAGCCTATGTCTGGAAATTAAATCCAAGACCTCTCCTATAAATATATGATAAGTTGAAGCATCAAGACGACAACAACAACAAGCTATACAATCACAAGCAAATATTTTGGTCTTCATCTTGTTGTATTTAGCCTAAGTCTTTCACTTGCACATCTTGAGTACTAGGTTTGATTCTTGATTACACTTGCACTTCAAAGTTGTATACTTCATTATCGAGTTGTAATATTGAATTTGTGTTCATCATCCAAAACAAGATATCCTTGTTAGTGTTCTTGTGGTAAGAAGACACTTGGGTGATTTTAGGTGTTGAAGAGTGTGGTACTCTTCATCGATGTAAGAAGATTGTGGTAATCTTCTTGTTGAAGAGTTTGGTGCTCTGCGAGGTGTTGAAGAGTTTGATGCTCTTCAAGTTGGAAGATTATGGTAATCTTCATAAGGTGCCGTTGCAAGAAGATTGTGGTAATCTTCAAGGAAGATAGTGGTAATCTTCAAGGAGGTGTTGTAAAAAGAGTGTGGTACTATTCAAGGTGATGTTGTAATAGTTTTGGTAACTAGTAATAAAATTATTTTTCTTTTTCGAAATCCATCCTGGATATACTAGGGTGATAGAGCATGTAGTAGGTGGGGTGAAGCTCTATAAATCAACATGTGTTGTTTATTTTCCACACTTATATTCCTGTTTTACTTTGTACATTCGAAAAAAAGGGCAAAACTCGAAAAATCGGCATAATCTATTCACCCCCTCTAGATTATCATAGCCACTAAGACTAACAAGTGGTATCAGATCCAAACTCTTTGGCAAGCTCGTTCCACATTGTGAGTAAAGAGGAACGATCCATGGCTATGAATGAGAGCTATCTTCCAACCGGTGCTTCATTCAATAGACCGACTCTATTCGACTCCAACAATTATGTATATTGGAAAGATAGAATGGAGTGCTTCTTACAAGGTTGCGGGTTCGATATTTGGAATGCGGTTATAAATGGAGTCTCCATCCCAATGAAGAAAAAGGAAGACGTAACTCAAATCCCAAAAGGCCTCAAGGAGTTTGATGATGAAGATAAGAAAATATTCTCCTCAAACGGTAAAGCTCTTAACATTCTTCATTGTTCTCTTACCGCTACGGAATATAATCGTATTAGAGGAATTCGATCCACTCATGATGTTTGGGAAAAATTAGAAGTTATTTATGATGACACAAAGAAAGTGAAACAAGCTCGAAAGACTATGTTGGTCAAAGAGTTCGAAAATTTCACTATGAATGTTGGAGAAAATATTTCCAAAATGGTTGAAAGGCTTGACAATATTGTAAATCTTCTAGTTGCAATTGGGAAAATTATTTCCGAAGAGGATAAGGTCACAAAAGTTCTAAATGCTCTTCCCACCTCTTGGTGTGAAAAAGTTACCGCTATTACGAAAGCTCAAAATTTAGAAACTCTACATTTTGATGAGCTCATTGGATATCTTCTCATCTATGAAGTTTATACCAATGAAAGAAGTAATTCAAAAGCATCGACTTCTCAATCGGATATGGGATCAACTCCAAAAGGTCTTGCCTCAAAATCAAAAAATTATTATTCAAGTTATGAGGAAGATGAAGATGAGGATGAAGATGAAGATGAGGAACTTATTAGAAAATTTACAATGTTTGTAAATAAAAACAAGGAAAGGAAAGCAAGAAACAAGTCATGCTTTAGATGCGGAAAACCTGGACACCATGTTGCTGATTGTCCAAAAGGGGAGGAAGAACAAAGCAAGAAGGAGAAATACCACAAAAAATTAAAAGCCTTAAATGCCAAAGTCGAAGCAAAAACAAGGGATCAACTTCTTGTAACATCCGATGATGAGAATGCCGAGCAATTTCTAATGGGCATCGAAGAAGACAATGAGGTACGCTCTAATTCTTCTACCTATTTTATTAATGAATTGCAAAATGATTTTTATGAGATTCAAAATAAATTCCAAAGCATGTTTTTTAAATACAAAAATTTGATGAAGGAATTCAACTATTTGAAAAATGAAAAAGATAGTTTACTTGTTTCATATGAATCACTTTCTTGTGCTCACACTAGTACACTTGATAAGGTTAGAAACCTTGAAAAAGAATATAGTACTCTTGTTAAGGATATTGATTGCATGAAAAAGGATATGTTAAAGTTTAACGTGAGTACCGATAAAATGACCAAAATTCTTGATGTTCAGCGTTATGATCACAAACTAGGACTTGGTTATAAGCCTAATGCTATTAATGATATGAAAAGGAACCAAGTTTCTATGCATATTAATCATTATACTTCTAGAACTATTACAAGTTTTTATTGTGGTAAAAGTGGTCACACGGCAAATACGTGTCGGGCTAGAAATAGTTCTAATTATTATTGGAGACCTAAAAGTCTCAATGTTAATCCCAAAGGACTCAAACACTTGAGGGTACCACAAGATAATTTCTTGTTAGTTACTCGGCGCAATAAAAGTCAAAAGAAATTCAAATCGTCATATAGACAACAAATGTTCGCGCCATTTGACCGAATGAGAAGACATTATCAACAAAGTCATTTTCAAGAAAAAGGTACAATCAACAAAGGGAAAGATACTACCCTTGGCAATGGCGAAATAGGTAACTTTTATCCTTTTTTTTTTAAATATACATTTCATATTGTCTTTTATAATTTTTGCACATGTTTATTCTTGTCTTGATTGTCATAATTATTTCTCAAAATATTTCTTAAAAAAATAGGTATCAACTATATACTCTCGGATTTTCAAATTTCAAAAGAGACCTTATAATAGTTTTTCTATAAACTCATTAGAACTTACATGTTATTTCAAACTCTTGTTGGTTCTAACAAAAGCATAGTATGTGCTACTTGTTTAATTTCTAAATTGGTTTATATCATATTATTCGGTACTACTAAATCCTTGGGAAAGAACTTTTCTTAAGATTTTGTAGGAGATATTTGGGCGTTAAAAGACAAATGATCATAGAGATATAAATGATTATCTACATCAGATTGGTCAAGTTTGAATTGGTTGACGGAAACACAATCGAGGTATGTTCTTCAACTTTTATTACTCTCTTAGACTCGATATTCTTCATGCCTTATGCATATGTGCTCGTTCTCAAAGCAATCCAAAGAATCTCATATTAAGTGCCGGTAAAAGAATTTTTCAATATTTCAAAAGCACTCTTTCCTAAGGCTTGTTTTATCCAATGCTTGATAACGTTCCTATTTTTTGTGATAAAATGTTCGATATAATTTTTTTTTTTTAAAATGGTTCTTCATAACCCAACCAGCCATACTGAGATTCGTCATTTATTTGAGGGATTGTATTTCAAAACGAAAAATTACGATGTGCTTTACTTCGCCTCAAGATTAACCCACGGATATTTATTCAAAACCATTAACTACCGAGTCTTGTACTTCAATTCGAGCTTGTTTAGGCATAATGTATATTGAATGAGGTTTACGATTCCATTTTGTGCATTTTTAAAACTTAGGGGTGAAAAATCGGATTTTTAACTCAAAATTCGGATAGAAATCTGAAAAATTGCTCCAGGGGCTGGATGACGAGGGGGTCGATCGGCCGACCACTGCCTAGACCGATCGAACCCCCCCTTCAACCGGTCTACCTAGGCAAAAATTTGGTTAAACTCAGTTCTGTTCCAAGACTTAGCCATTTTGCTCATCTTTCTCAAATTTTACACCCCTTTGCAAATTTGACACACAATTCACCCAAAATGAATTTTTTCTTGTAAACTCTGTATTTGAATTTCATATTGCTCGTATATCATCATTATTGCTTGACTTCTCCGATAAATTGGTATGTTTAATTCCTTTTTTTTTATCTCAATTGGGTTGAACCCTTGAGAAAGTGCTCACATTTTTGAATTATGATGAAATGCTTGTATATTTGTGATGGGAATTATGTATGATGATTGATTATACTTTTGGAATTATGATTTTTGGGCATGATTGCATTTACAAGTATAATATACATCCTTGTTTTCATTGTACGCACGCCAAGTGTTCGATAAAATATTTCAATGAAAATTTCTTCATTTCCATGATTCTCTCAATTTCGAAAGTCTTATAAGTTTATAGAGATCAGGTTTTTCTAATCAAATGAGCTTTTACAAGTTAAATTATCGACCTTTTCCTTTTTATTTGGAATTTTAAGCTTAATGTCCAAAGGCTCGATAAATCGGTTTAATTGCGCACTTTGATATGAATATATGATGTTTTTATCATGCTAACATTCTTTTTGATGATTCCAAAGGGGGAGATGGATGAAATAAGCTCATTAGCTCAAAGAAGCTAGAAAAAGCTAGCAGAAAAAGCTATAAGATGTGATTGAAAAAGCCAAAAGTTGAGGATAATAATTAGTCCAATGGATGGATTATGAACTTTTATTCATGACTAATGAGTTCTTTTTGACAGGGGGAGCTTCTAAGCTCTTGATATTTAAGCTCAAAGTTGAAAAGCTGAGCTTTTAGCTTTTATGTGTTTGTTTCTTTTATTACTCTTGTTGTGCATGTTGAAAGGGGGAGCTTTTACTAAATGTTTTGAAAATCTTTACTCCCATCTTGCGAATTTTATGCATGGAAAGTTGACGCTCAAATGGATAGTTATTTTAGACCGACAAAACTTGTTTGTTTTTAAAATCGACCTGTTAAAATTGTTTTGGTTTGTAATCATCAAAAAGGGAGAGTTTGTTAGATAAATATTTTTATCGTAATTTTGATGATTATTTAACTGAGTTTTTCACCAAAAATAATGTTCCTAAATGTTGTCCAAATACTTCCAAATAATCTAAAATGTTTTTACTAATTTTTCGGAGTATTTCTTGAAGTTTATTTTTGACAAACATTGGACAACACTTCTATCTCGTGTTCGATCGGTCTCCCTATAGGGCAACCCATGCCTAAAAGTTGATCTTTGGAATAGAAACGAGACGGTCGAAAAACCTCTGGAGGTCGACCGGTGCCTGAGGTTGCTCGATTTGTTTGAGAACTCTCTGTATTGAAAGTGTTAGATAAATATTTTTATCAAGATTTTGATGATTTTGTTTAAATGAGTTTTTATACCAAAATAATATTTTTATATGTTGTCCAAATACTCCTAAATGATTTAAAATATTTTTACTAACTTTTGGAGTATTTCTTAGAGTTTTTAATTTGATTAAAATTGGACAACACTTTTGATGATTTTGTTTATATTGGTTTTTACACCAAAACTATGTTTATAAATGTTGTCCAAATACTCCCAAATGATTTAAAATGTTTTTACTAATTTTTTGGAGTATTTCTTGAAGTTTATTTTTGAAAAACATTGGACAACATTTCAAATTGGAGGTCGACCAAATGTCGCCCAAATGGTCGACCGGTACTGAAGGAAAGAAAACACGAAACAGAATTTATCGACTTGAAAAATGGAGCGGGGGACAGTCAGGGAGGGCCGACCGTCGCACCCCCGGGTGACCGGCGACCCCCTCCGACCGGTCGCACCCCCCTGCAACCCCTACCTTGATCGCACTATTTTTTCAAACGGTCGAAATCTCTTCAACAGGGCAACCGGTCGCCTATGATATTTTGTGACAAAGAAAAATGATGTTTGCATTTGAAATTCTTGACAAAGAAGATTTACTTTTCAATTTTGTACAATATTTCTAAATCTTGTGATCTTCTTTTTGTAGACAAAAGTGAAGATAGAGGAGCCTATGTTGGGAGCCTATGTTGGTGAAGCTTCCCTATAAATAGAGGATGAATTGAAGACACAAGATATATAACACACACAAGCAAAATACACAACAAGAAATCTTCAAATTGTTCAAGCTTTCATTTTTACATTCTTGTTGTAATAGCCTAAGTACTTTCACTTGCACATCTTTGAGGTCTAGGCTTTTTGATTCTTGATTACACTTGCACTCAATCTTTGTATTGGTTTCATAGAGTTGTAATCTTGAATTTTGTCCATCATTCAACACAAGACATCCTTGTGAGTATTCTTGTGGTAAGAATACACTTGGGTGATCTAGGTGATAGGTGTTTGAAGAGTGTGGTACTCTTCAAAGGTGGTGAAGGAAGATTGTGGTAATCTCCTTGAAGGTGTTGTAAGAGGATTGTGGTGATCCTCAAGGTGTTATATTAATTGTGGTAATTAATAAAACCTTTTTTTCTTTTTGAAATCCATCCCGGAGATATCTTTGGGGTGGTAGAGGATTAGGCCCTAGGTGGGTTGAACCTCTTTAAATCAACGAGTGTTGTTTAATTTCCGCATTTACATTCTTGTCATTTGCTTGTTGATTCGAAAAAGAGGGTAATTTGCGAAAAATCGGCATAATCTACTCACCTCCCCTCTAGATTATCGTAGAGCCACTTGGACTAACAAGTGGTATCGAGCCAAACTATTTGGCTAGCTCGTTCCGAGTAAAGAGGAAAGATCCATGGCTACGAATGAAGTTTATCTCACTACCGCCTCCACCAACAAGCCACCACTCTTCGACGCCAACAACTACGCATTTTGGAAAGACCGCATGGAGTGCTTTCTACAAGGATGCGGATTTGATATTTGGAATGTGGTCATTGAAGGAGTTGCTCAACCAACAACAAAATTGGAGGATGGTACCACGACCCCCAAGCCGTTCAAGGAATACGATGACAATGACAAGAAGGTTTTCTCTTTAAACGGTAAGGCCTTAAACATTTTACATTGCTCTCTTACCGCCACAGAATATAATCGCATAAGAGGCATACGGTCGGCACATGAAGTTTGGGAAAAATTAAAAACCATCTATGAGGGCACAAAGAAAGTGAAGCAAGCAAGAAAAACAATGCTTGTGAAAGACTTTGAAATTCAATATGCATGATGGTGAAAGCATATCAAAAATGGTGGAAAGGCTTGACAACATTGTCAATCCTCTTGTGGCTCTTGGAAAGGTCATCTCCGAAGAAGATAAGGTGACCAAAGTCTTAAATGCCCTTCCCGGCTCATGGTCCGAAAAAGGTGATGGCAATCACAGAAGCTCAAAATCTTGAGACACTCAAGTTTGATGAGCTCACCGGGAATCTCCTCATCTATGAAGTATATCTCAAGGAGAGGAAAAATTCTCAACCATCCACCTCTAAACCGGTACGCAAAATATTATTAAAGGCTTAGCATCTTCTTCTAATAATGTTTATTATGCTAGTGATGAGGATGATGAAGAAACGGCGGCTCTTGTTAGAAAATTTGCAAAATTTGTAAACAAAAATAAAGCAAGAAAGCCAAGAGACAATTCTTGCTTCAAATGCGGAAAATCCGGGCACTACATAGCCGATTGCCCAAAATTAGCGGAAGAGGAACAAAAGAAGAAAAAGCCTTTTCCGAAAAAGAAGGCATTAAATGCGGACGTCAAAACTTGGGATGAATTACTTGAAACAACCGATGAGGAAGGAGAATCCGAACATGGTCTTATGGCTATAGACGATGAAAAAATACCGAGGTACGCTCTAATGCTTCATTTTCTTCCCTAGTTGATGAATTACAATGTGATTTTGATGAATTGCAAAATGAGTTTCAAAATTTGATTATTAAATACAAGAATTTGAAAAAGGAGCATAAAGAGCTTAAACTAGAAAAAGATAAATTATTTACTTCTTATGACTCTCTTGATAAAGCTCATGCTATTACTCTTACTATGATCCGTACACTTGAAACCGAAAAACAAACGCTCACAAATGATATTGAAAATTTGAAAAAGGATGTGCATCGATTCAATTTAAGTACGGATAAAGTCACAAAAATTTTAGATGCACAAAGAGGTGAGCATTCTAAATTAGGACTTGGTTACAAACCTTTTCAAAATGCTTTTAAGAAAAAGACCAAGGTCCAACCTTTGTACGTCTTTAGTAGTCCTCGTATTATTACTTGTTTTTATTGTGGTAAAAATGGACACTATGCTAGCAATTGTAAATTGAAGAATAATTTTAGCTATTATTGGAGACCTAAAGGTCTCAAGGCTAACCCCATGGACCCCAAAATTATAGGGTATCTAAAAATAATTCCGTTGTAGGTTATAGGGGCTATAACAACAATGCAAGATTCAAAATGGCTCGTGGACAGCGGATGTTCACGCCATATGACCGGAAAGATAGAACCTTTTACCAACATCAAGCTCTAAGAAGAGGGTATGGTCATGTTCGCAATGGCAACGGAAGAATTCTTGGAAATGGAGAAATTGGTAAATCTTCTTTCTCTCTTAGTAATGTTCTTTTAGTAGAAGGGCTTAAGTTCAATTTGATAAGTGTTAGCCAACTTTGTGATTCAAATTATAATATTGTTTTTAATAAAGAAAAATGCCTTATTTCCAAAAATGATAAAATTATTTGTGAAGCAATTAGAAAAGGCAATCTTTACAAAATTTGTACAAGTGATTTGGTTAGTCAAAATGTTTCTTGTCTTGTCGCCAATAATGATTTAACTAGTTTATGGCATAGGCGACTTGGTCATGTTGGATACAAAAATTTGCAAACTATTTACAAAAACCAACATGTAAAAGGACTACCCAAATTGAATTTTGAAAATCTTGGCTTATGTGACACTTGTCAAAAGAACAAATTAGTTAAGAGTAGTTTTAAGCCCAAAATGAAATTTCCACTACCAAACCCCTACAAATGCTTCATCTTGATTTGTATGGGGATATTGGTACGGCTAGTCTAAGTGGAAAACATTACACTTTTTGTTATAGTTGATGATTATTCTAGATATACTTTGGCTCTATTTCTTACAAATAAAAGTGACGCCGTTAACGAGTTTGTTA
This sequence comes from Rehmannia glutinosa, assembly GCA_016081115.2. Classification (NCBI taxonomy): domain Eukaryota; kingdom Viridiplantae; phylum Streptophyta; class Magnoliopsida; order Lamiales; family Orobanchaceae; genus Rehmannia; species Rehmannia glutinosa. Next base: position 17,871 of record JABTTQ020000658.1, on the reverse strand, counting down.
AGTTGTGTAGACTTATTGAAAATGAAAAGGAAGATACTATTAAGTCTATTCGAAGTGATCGAGGTGGAGAATTTGACGGTGAATTTAGAGTCTTTTGTGAAACCAAGGGATATAGTCATAATTTTTCGGCTCCAAGGACACCTCAACAAAATGGAGTAGCCGAAAGGAAGAATCGGACACTTCAAGAAATGAGTCGGTCCATGCTCAACGAATTTTCACTTCCAAAATATTTTTGGGCCGAAGCCGTAAGTACCGCTTGCTATGTCATTAATCGAGTTTATATTCGTCCTAAAATAAATAAAACTCCATATGAGCTTTGGAAAGGAAGAACTCCAAATATTAATTATTTCAAAATATTTGGATGTAAATGTTTTATTTTGAATACTAAGGATCAATTAGACAAACTTGATCCTAAGGCCGATGAAGGAATATTTATGGGGTATTCAACCAAGAGCAAAGCATATCGGGTTTACAATAAGACTAGTGGGGTTGTTGAAGAATCCATCCATGTCAAATTCAATGAAGCTTCGGGTGTTGAAAGGATACCCAATGATGAAAGTGATGAAGAGGATATTATTGAACCCACTATTCAAGATGAAACTCAAAATGATCAACCTTCAAGCTCAAGTGTTCCTCAAGAAGATAAAGGTGATACTTCGAATCTTCCCGTAGCATTGAAATTTAAGGGAGATCACCCAAAAGATCTTATTATTGGTGATCCCCTTGATAAAGTAATGACTCGAGGAAAATTTGCCGAGAAAGCTCTTATATCTCAAAAAGAGCCTAAAAATGCTAAGGAAGCCATTGAAGATGAGGATTGGTTTTTAGAAATGCAAGAGGAGTTGAATCAATTTGAAAGGAATGATGTATGGGAATTAGTACCTTGTCCTCCATCTCAAACCATTATTGGTACAAAATGGGCATTTCGAACAAGCTCGATGACCAAGGCAATATTGTTCAAACAAAGCAAGGTTAGTAGCTCAAGGTTATTGTCAAGAAGAAGGTATTGATTATGATGAAACATTTGCACCGTAGCACGTCTAGAAGCTATTCGTATTTTACTTGCCTATTCTTGTTTTAAAAATTTCAAGCTTTACCAAATGGATGTAAAATCCGCATTTTTAAATGGTATTATTCAAGAAGAAGTCTATGTAAAACAACCTCCGGGTTTGAAAATTTTTCTAGGCCTAATGATGTTTATAGACTTAAAAAGGCCTTATATGGTTTGAAACAAGCACCCCGTGCATGGTATGATAGATTTAGCTCTTTTCTTTTGCAAAATGGTTTTACAAGAGGTAAAGTTGACACTACTCTCTTTGTTTTTGAAAAAGGGCAAGATTGCTTATTAGTGCAAATTTATGTTGATGATATTATTTTTGGTGCTACTAATGAATCCTTGTGCAAGAAATTTTCTAAGTTAATGCAAGGTGAATTTGAAATGAGCATGATGGGGGAGCTCAAATTCTTCCTTGGACTTCAAATTAAGCAATGCCAAGAAGGAATTTATATTTCTCAATCAAAATATACAAAGGAGCTTTTGAAGAAATTTGGCATTGAAGAAGGAAGAACCGTCTCTACCCCAATGGCAACAAACGTCAAGATTGACAAAGATGAAAAAGGCAAGTCAGTTGATAAATCCAAATATAGAGGTATGATTGGTAGTTTACTTTATTTAACCGCAAGTAGACCGGGCATTCTTCATGCAAAGATGCCTATGTGCTCGTTTTCAAAGCAATCCCAAAGAATCCCATATGAGTGTCGTTAGAAGGATTTTTCGATATTTGAAAGGCACTATTCAATATGGTTTATTCTATCCAAAGAATGAAAATTTTTCTCTTAAAGGTTATAGTGATTCGGATTATGCGGGAAATATTGATGATCGGAAAAGTACTTCCGGATCATGTCAATTTCTAGGTGATTGCCTAGTTTCTTGGTTTTCAAAGAAACAAAATTGTGTTTCACTTTCAACGGCCGAAGCCGAATATATTTCCGCGGCATTTTGTTGTACACAACTTCTTTGGATGAAACAAACCTTAGCGGATTATAAATATTCTTTTGAAAGTGTTCCTATCTTTTGTGATAATATATCCGCTATAAACATTGCTCAAAACCCGGTTCATCATAACCGTACTAAACATATTGAGATTCGACATCATTTTCTAAGGGATTGTGTTTCAAAACGAAAAATTGAGATATCTTTTGTACCATCTCAAGATCAATTAGCGGACATTTTTACAAAACCGCTATCTTCCGAGACTTTTGCGTCAATACGAGCTCGGTTAGGCATAATGCATATTGAATGAGGCTTACGTTTGCATTTTGCACATTTTTAAAACTTAGGGGCGAAAAATCGGATTTTTGGTTGAAAATTCGGATTTTGAAAAAACTGACAGACAGTGGGCTGAAATGGTTGAGGGCAACCGGTCGCCCTCAACGTCGACCGGTCGCCCTAAGCCTAAAATTGGATTAAAACCGTTCTGTCTTCAGCATTCTTCATTTTAACTTATTTTGGCCATTTTTTCGTCCCCTTTGCCAAAATCACACAAATTTCACTTCAAATTTGTTTTCATGCATATGTTTTATATTTTGGACTTCATTAAGCTCGATTATCATCATCATTGCTCATCTTTACCGAATAAATGGTAAGAATTCTACTCCATTTGCTCAATTGGGTTGAACCCTTGAGATTTTGACTTATTTGCAAAATTCTTGATGCTAGTTTCATATGAATGTGATGAGCTTAATATTTATGATGTATTGAATGTTGTTTGAACTGAATTGGTGATGAAAATTTTTGGCTTAAATGAATTTCAAAGGAGTTATATACTTCTAGTTTTATTCGACGACGCCAAGTGTTCGACAAAATGTTTCAATAAAAGATTCATCACTAACATGATTTTCTTAATTTGAAAAGTCTTATAAGTTTATAGAGATCATGTTTTATCAATAAAATGAGCTTTTGCAAGTCAATTGATCAATTTTTCCCTTTTATTTGGAATTTAAGCTTCTATTTTCAAAACGCTCGATAAATCGATAAATTTGCGCACTTTGATATGAATATATGATGTTTTTATCGTCTTTGACATTCTTTTGATGATTCCAAAGGGGGAGAAAGCAGGAAAACGCTCATACGCTCTTAAAAGCCATAAGTGAATATTGCTTAGTCCATTTGATGTATTGTGGACTTTTATGCTTGACTAATGATGTTTTGTGACAGGGGGAGCTTATAAGTGTTTGATAAATGGTTTTATCATGATTTTGATGATTTTGATTTTACACCAAAACAATGTTTTTAAAGGTTGTCCAAATACTCCTAAATGATTTAAAATGGTTTTAATATTTTCCTAGTATTTCTACAAGTTTATTTTCGATATAAATTGGACAACACTTTTGATGATTTTGTGTTAATGTGTTTTTACACCAAAACAATGGTTCTAAAATATTGTCCTAATACTCCCGATCGGTCTAAAATATTTTTACTATTTTTTGGAGTATTTCTTGAAGTTTATTTTCGATATAAAATTGGACAATACTTTTGTTTTGAGGCCAATCGGTCGCCCTATAGGGCATCCCGTGACCTGAAAATTGTGAAAAGCAGTGAATAAGCTATTTCTTTGAAAAAGGCTGGTTGACCGGTCAACGGGGTGGTAGACCGGTGCGGTCGACCGTCGACCAGGTGGGCGGCGGTGCGGTCGACCGGTCGGCCGGAGGGTGACCGTGCACTGGGAGCATTTTCTCAAATGAACTTTCTCGGACTCGTTTTTTGGTTAATTCGGCCAATTTGGACATAGGTCGACCGGTCGGACCCCGTCGGCCGATGCGCCTGTAAATGTGTTTTCTCATTTTCAAACGCTATTTGTGTGCGACCGGTCGCCCTATGCTTTGACAAAGAAAAATTCTAACCGTTGTGCAAAGTGACGACTTTTCCCTAAATTGTGGGATTGATTTCTAACATACTATAATCTTGATTTGAATTGCAATTTTTTTGTAGAAATCAGATTCCAAGAGAGCCTATCAAGTATCAATCATCTCCTATAAATAGAGGAAGTTTTGAAGCACAACAACAAGAGAGAAAAACTACAACACAACAAGATACACTCAAGAATACACTTGTTCTTAAATTGTCTTATTTCTTGTTGTAATTTGCCTAGCTATTCACTTTCACATTCTTGAGGTCTAGGCTATTCTTGATTACACTTGCACTCTATTGTATTATCAATTATCGAGTTGTAATCTTGAATTTGTGGTCGTCATTCAAACACAAGATATCCTTGTGAGTGTTCTTGTGGTAAGAACACACTTGGGTGAACTAGGTGTTAGGTGTAAGAAGATTGTGGTAATCTTCTTGTTGAGGTGTTGAAGAGTGTGGTGCTCTTCAAGGGTGAAGATTGTGGTAATCTTCACAAGGTGCCGTTGGAGATTGTGGTAATCTTCAAGTGAGATTGTGGTAATCTCAAAGGTGGTGTTGAAGAAGAGTGTGGTGCTCTTCAAGGTGTTGGTGGAAGATTTTGTTGTAATAATTTTGGTAATTATTAATAAAATCTTTTTCTCTTTTCGAAATCCATCCCTGGATATCTTGGGGTGGTAGAGGATTAGGCCCTAGGTGGGTTGAACCTCTTTAAATCGACGTGTGTTGTTTACATTCCGCACCTTCATTATTTTGTTTGAGCATTCGGTTTGAAAAAGAGGGCGAAATCGAAAAGATGGAGATAATCTATTCACCCCCTCTGATTATCGTAGCGCTTGGACTTACAAGTGGTATCAAAGCCAAACTCTTTGGCAAGCTCGTTTCACATCGCGAGTGAAGAGAAACGATCGTCGGCTCTGAACGAAGCTCATCTTTCCGCACCTCCACCACCAAGCCACCTCGGTTTGATTCCAAAAATTTTATATTTTGGAAAGAAAGAATGGAATGCTATCTACAAGGTTGCGGGTTCGACATTTGGAACACCGTCATTAATGGAGAATCCATTCCGATGAAAGATACACCACACACCTCAAAAGGCTTCAAAAAGCTTAATGATGAAGAGAAGAAAATCATCTCCTTAAATGGTAAAGCTCTTAATATTTTACATTGTTCACTTACCACTTTGGAATTTGATCATGTTATAAGTATTCGATCGGCACATGAAGTATGGCAAAAATTAGAAGCCATCTATGAAGTATATGCAAATGAAAGGAGCAACTCAAAAGCATCTACTTCTCAAATGGATACAACATCAAATCCAACAATATGGGATGAGCCTCTTACAAATTCCGATGATGAAGTCGAAAAATGTCTTATGGGCATCGAAGAAGAAAACGAGGTAAGTTCTAAACCCTCTACTTCTTATGACAATGAATTGCAAAATGAATATAGTGATTTGCAAAATGATTATGATGAACTTCAAAATGAATTCCAAAGCCTACTTGTTAAATACAAAAATTTGAAAAAGGAATTCAATGTCTTGAAAAATGATAAGGATAGTTTATTTACTTCCTATGAATCACTATCATGTGCTCACACCACCACACTTGATAAGGTGAGAAACCTTGAGAAAGAAAATAGTACTCTTGTTGAGAATATTGATTGCATGAAAAAGGATTTATTAAAATCACACTTGAGTACTAATAAAATGTCCAATATTGTTGATGTTCATAATTATGATAAAGGACTTGATCATAAGCCTAATGTTGTTAATCATATGAAAAAGGATCAAGTCACCATGCACGTTGGTCATTATGCTCCTAGAATTATTACATGCTTTTATTGCGGTAAAAGGGGTCATACGGTAAATACTTGCCGGGCTAGAAATAGCTCTAATTATTGTTGGAGACCTAAAAGTCTCAAGACTAATCCTAAAGGACCCAAACACATAAGGGTACCACAAAATAATGTGTTATTAGGTACCCGGCGAAATAATGATCGAAGAAAATTCATACCGCCAAGAAGGCATCAAATGACCGATTCATTTGATCAAAGAAGGAGAAACTATTTTCAACAAAGCCAATTTCTAAGAAGAGGGTATAATCAAAAATGGGAAGAACACAATCCTTGGAAATGGCAAAGACATCATCAACAAGATGATTTTCAAAAAAGAAGAGACTTTCAACAATGGGAAAGCAACAAACCTTGGAAATGGAGCAATCAAAGAAGTCATCATCAACAAAGTGACTTCTCAAGGGGAAGATATCATCAACAATGGGAACGACACAACCCATGGAAATGGCGTAATTGGTAACCCGTATCTCCCTATTTAAATATGCATTTTATTTTGTTATTATGCATGCTTTTATTTGTGTCTTAATTGCAAAATGAGTTTTCAAATATCTATTTTTTTAATTAAGGTCTTCAATATATACTTGTGCTTTTAAAATATTTTTGAAAAAGAAGACCTTATATGATGTTTTTAAAACTCTTGTGCATTTTTGTAGACTAAAGTGTGTTATCATCTTTTATGGATTTTTATGGCATGAGCTTACTTGTGATATCTCTTAGCCTACATTTTTATCATTATGATTTGTGCTAGATATGTTTTAAGAATTGTGTAGGATTTACATATTTTCACAAATGGCCATTTACGTCATTATTTGTCAAGTAAGGCATAAATTATCGAGGTACATTTACTTGTGTTTTCTTACTCTTATAGACTCGATATATGTATTGCCATGTGCCTATGTGCTTGTTTTTCATAGTATTTCTTACAAGTGCCATTAAGAGAATTTTTAGATTTTTTGAAAGGCACTATTCGATATTTGATTGCACATATTTGCCGTATCTACTCTTGTTCAAATACTTCTTTTAAATAAGGTCTCAACTATATGCTTTCGGATTTTCAAATTTCAAAAGAGACCTTTTGTAGCTTTCTTAAGCTTATTTGAACTTGCATGATTTATTAGACTCTTGATGATATTCTAAATGCATAGTATGTGTTTATTGCTTCATGGTCTATATATATAGTGTCTATTTCTACTATGCAAGATATTTTGTGATTAAAGCATGTTTTTACACTTGGGCTATTTTTTTCTTGCTTATATAAGCGATGCCGTTAATGAGTTTGTTAAGTTGTGTAGATGAGAAATGAAGTACTCCAAATATTTGGATGTAAATGTTCTATTATGAACACCTTAGATCAATTGGATGCCCTATGATGATAGTGATGAAGAAGATAAAAAGGGTATTCCTAACAAACTCGATGACCAAGGCAACATTGGTCGAACTAAGGCGAGGTTAGTAGCTCGAAGGTATTTTCAAGAAGAAGGTAATTAATTTTGTTGTAACATTTGCACTCATAGCACATTTAGTAGCTATTTGCATTTTACTTGCCCATTCTTGTTTTAAAGAAAATTTCAAGCTTTACCAAATGGATGTTAAATCCAACTTTCTAAATGGTTTTATTCAAATATAAGTCTATCGGAGTCTAAAATTTTAGGCCAAATGATTTTTATAAAAGGCCTTGTACAAATTGATAGACTTAGCTATTTTTGCAAAATGATTTTACAAAAGGTAAAGTTGATACTACACTTCTTGTTTTGAAAAAGGGCAAGGTTGTTTACTTGTGCAAATTTTTGTTGATAATATTTATGGTGCTACTAATGAATATTTGTGCAAGATATGTTTTTCTAAGTTAAGTGAGCTTGAGATGAGAATGATGGGGAAGCTCAATTTCTTGCTTGGACTACAAATTATTCAATGCCAAGAAGATGGTTATATAAGAACTCTTGAAGGAGTTAAGCATTGAAGGAAGAAGAACCATCTCAACCTCTATGGCTAAAGATTGACAAAGGTTGAGAAAGGCATATCGGCCGACAAACAAATTCGAGGTATGTTTTCTTGTATTATTCCTATAGACTCGACATTCCATATGCCTTATGTCTATATGCTCGACTTCAAAAACTATCCCAACGAATCTCATTAAAGTGCTATTAAAAGAAATTTTCAAATATTTGAAAGGCACTTCTTCTTATGACTTGTTGTATCCAAAGATTTAAAACGTTCTTATTTTTTTCGGGATAACAAGTTTGGTATCTATTATACGGTTATTCGTATTCAAAATTTGGTTCGTCATAATCGAACTAAACATATTGAGATTCGATATATTCTTTAAGGGATTGTGATTTTTAACAAAAAACTTGAGATGTGTTTAATTCCGTCTCAAGGATAACTCGCGGACTTTTTGATCGTTAACTTGCCGAGAGTATTTTACCTCATTTCGAGCTTGATTATGACATAATGTATATTGAATGAGGTCTACGTTTGTATTTTGCACGTTTTTAAAACTTAGGGCGAAAAATCGGATTTTTGGTTGAAATTTCGGATTTTGGAAAAATTGACAGACAGTGGGTGAAAGGGTTGAGGCAACCGTCGCCCTCAACGTCGACCGTCGCCCTCAACCACGACCGTCGCCCTAAGCGATATCTTGGATAAAAATGGTTCTGTCTTGATTCGCAACTCTAACATATTTTGGCCATTTTTCGTCCCCTTTGCAAATTTCACACACAATTCACTTCAAATGAGTTTTGATGCATGTATTATATATTTTGGGGATTATCTAGCTCGACTATCATCATCATTGCTCGTCTTTACCGATTGAATGGTAAGAATTTCACTATCTTTAGCTCAATTGGGTTGAACCCTTGAGTTTGTGGCTTATATGTATTTTTCTTGATGTGATTCATATATGTTTGTGATGAGCCTATTGATTGTTGATGAATGATATTTGTTAAATTATATTTGGTGATAAAAAAAAACTTGGCTTGATTTCATTTACAAGGGCTATATATTATTTTCTAATTTTGACGCCCGCCAAGTGTTCGATAAAACGTTTCAATGAAAAATTCATCACCTACATGATTCTCTCGATTTCAAAAGTCTCATATATTTATAAAGATCATGTTCTTGCAAATGAAATGATTTTTCATAAGCTTCTACAAGTCGTATGATTCGACTTTTCCCTCCTATTTGGTTTATAAGCTTCACTATTCAAATAGCTCGATACATCGGTTTTGTTACACACTTTGATATGAATATATGATGTATTTATCGTGCTAACATTCTTTTTGATGATTCCAAAGGGGAGAAACATGTGGAAGAAACAGGTTATAAGCTCTTAGCTCATAAAAGCTAAGATATGCTTAATGAAAAGAAGCTATAAGCTATGGCTTCATAAAGCCATAAGTTGTGGATCATATTTAGTCCACTTGGTGCATTTCGGTTATGTATGAATCATGGTCCATTGGTTGTAGTATGGACTCATATACGGTTCTAATGATGTATCTTTGACAGGGGGAGCTTTTAAGTTTTTGATTCTTAAGCTCAATATCGAAAAGCTAAGATTTTAGCTTATGTTGAAGTTGCTTCTATATTACTCTTGTTGTGCATGTTGATAGGGGGAGCTTTTGCTATATGTGGTTTAATATCTCAACTCCCATCCTTGTGTTTATATTGCACGGAATGTTGTCGCTCACAACGGATAGTTCTCTTTAACCGGTAAAATTGTTTTGTTTTCAAAATCGACCTCGTTAAAATTGTTTTAGTTTGTAATCATCAAAAAGGGGGAGATTGTTTGATAAATGGTTTTATCATGATTTTGATGATTTTGATTTTACACCAAAACAATGTTTTTAAAGGTTGTCCAAATACTCCTAAATGATTTAAAATGGTTTTAATATTTTCCGGAGTATTTCTACAAGTTTATTTTCGATATAAATTGGACAACACTTTTGATGATTTTGTGTTAATGTGTTTTTACACCAAAACAATGGTTCTAAAATATTGTCCTAATACTCCCGATCGGTCTAAAATATTTTTACTATTTTTTGGAGTATTTCTTGAAGTTTATTTTCGATATAAAATTGGACAATACTTTTGTTTTGAGGCCAATCGGTCGCCCTATAGGGCATCCCGTGACTGAAAATTGTGAAAAAGCAGTGAATAAGCTATTTCTTTGAAAAAAAGGCTGTTGACCGGTCAACAGGGTGGTAGTAGCCGGTGCGGTCGACCGGTCGACCAGTGGTGGGCGACGGTGCGGTCGCGGTCGGCCGACCGGAGGGTGACCCATACACAGGAGCATTTTCTCAAAAGAACTTTCGGACTCGTTTTTTGGTTACGTTCGGCGAGGTGGACATAGGGACGACCGGCCGGACCGACCGGACCCCGTCGGCCGGCCGCCTGTGTAAATGTGTTTTCTCATTTTCAAACGTCTATTTGTGTGCGGCCATCGTCGCCCTATGCTTTGACAAAAAAATTCTAACCGTTGTGCGTGAGACGACTTTTCCCTAAATTGTGGGATTGATTTCTAACAGCTATAATCTTGATTTGAATTGCAATTTTTTTGTAGAAATCGAGATTCCAAGAGGAGCCTATCAAGTATCAATCATCTCCTATAAATAGAGGAAGTTTTGAAGCACAACAACAAGAGAGAAAACTACAACACAACAAGATACACTCAAGAATACACTTGTTCTTAAATTGTCTTATTTCTTGTTGTAATTTGCCTAGCTATTCACTTTCACATTCTTGAGGTCTAGGCTATTCTTGATTACACTTGCACTCTATTGTATTATCAATTATCGAGTTGTAATCTTGAATTTGTGGTCGTCATTCAAACACAAGATATCCTTGTGAGTGTTCTTGTGGTAAGAACACACTTGGGTGAACTAGGTGTTAGGTGTAAGAAGATTGTGGTAATCTTCTTGTTGAGGTGTTGAAGAGTGTGGTGCTCTTCAAGGGTGAAGATTGTGGTAATCTTCACAAGGTGCCGTTGGAGATTGTGGTAATCTTCAAGTGAGATTGTGGTAATCTCAAAGGTGGTGTTGAAGAAGAGTGTGGTGCTCTTCAAGGTGTTGGTGGAAGATTTTGTTGTAATAATTTTGGTAATTATTAATAAAATCTTTTTCTCTTTCGAAATCCATCCCTGATATCTTTGGGGTGGTAGAGGATTAGGCCCTAGGTGGGTTGAACCTCTTTAAATCGACGTGTGTTGTTTACATTCCGCACCTTCATTATTTTGTTTGAGCATTCGGTTTGAAAAAGAGGGCGAAATCGAAAAGATGGAGATAATCTATTCACCCCCTCTAGATTATCGTAGCCGCTTGGACTTACAATAAGCTCATGGAATTCAAGCTTAAGTTGTAAAATCTAAGCTTTTAGCTTTTAGTTGTTGCTTGTATACTTGTTCTTGATATGCATATTGATAGGGGAGCTTGTGGAAAAATAATTTTGAAAAATCTTTGCTCCTATCCTTGTGTGTTTGTACTTATGATGAATCTTGCTTGAAATGGTTGATGCTTTAAGACCGGAAAATTGGTTTTGTTTTAAAATCAACTTCCTAAAATTGTTTTGGTTTGTAATCATCAAAAAGGGGAGTTTGTTAGATAAAAGTTTTTATCAAGATTTTGATGATTTTGTTTAAATGAGTTTTTATACCAAAACAGTGTTTTTATATGTTGTCCAAATACTCCTAAATGATTTAAAATGTTTTTACTAACTTTTGGAGTATTTCTTAGAGTTTTTAATTTGATTAAAATTGGACAACACTTTTGATGATTTTTTAATATTGGTTTTTACACCAAAACTATGTTTATAAATGTTGTCCAAATACTCCCAAATGATTTAAAATATTTTTACTAATTTTTTGGAGTATTTCTTGAAGTTTATTTTTGAAAAAAATCGGACAACATTTCAAATTGGAGGTCGACCGTCGCCCAAATGGTTGACCGGACACGAAGGAAAGAAAACACGAAATGAACTTACGACTTTAAAAATGGAGCGGGGGGACCGGTCAGGGGAGGGTCGACCGGTTGCACCTGGGCGACCGGCGACCCCCCGATCGGTCGCACCCCATGCAACCCCTACCTGGATCGCACTATTTTTTCAAACGGTCTAAATCTTCAACAGGCAACCTGGCCGCCTATGATATTTTGTGACAAAATGAAAATGATGTCTGTTTGAAATTCTTGACAAAATGAGATTTACTTTTCAATTTTGTACAATATTTCTACATCTTGTGATCTTCTTTTTGTAGACAAAAGTGAAGATAGAGGAGCCTATGTTGGGAGCCTATGTTGGTGAAGCTTCCTTATAAATAGAGGATGAATTGAAGACACAAGATATATAACACAAGACATCCTTGTGAGTATTCTTGTGGTAAGAATACACTTGGGTGATCTAGGTGATAGGTGTTTGAAGAGTGTGGTACTCTTCAAAGGTGGTGAAGGAAGATTGTGGTAATCTCCTTGAAGGTGTTGTAAGAGGATTGTGGTGATCCTCAAGGTGTTATATTAATTGTGGTAATTAATAAAACCTTTTTTTCTTTTTGAAATCCATCCCGGAGATACTGGGGTGGTAGAGGATTAGGCCCTAGGTGGGTTGAACCTCTTTAAATCAACGAGTGTTGTTTAATTTCCGCATTTACATTCTTGTCATTTGCTTGTTGATTCGAAAAAGAGGGTAATTTGCGAAAAATCGGCATAATCTATTCACCCCCCTCTAGATTATCGTAGCCACTTGGACTAACAGAAAGTTGAAGGGTCCAACCGGTTCGACGGGTGTTCGACCGGTCGAACCCTATGTTGATCGGTCGCCCTGTGTAATTTTGTACGTATATTTTGAAACTCTTCTTTCTATTCGACCGGTTGACCTATATGTTTATCAACAACTATCCGTTGAACCAAATAGACAACTTTTCCTCAATTTAAGGGATTGATTTCTAACAGCTATAATCTTGATTTTAATTGCATTTTTTTGTCGATATCAATCTCCAAGAAGGAGCCTATGTCTGGAAATCAAATCTAAGACCTCTCCTATAAATAGATGAAGATTTGAAGCATCAAGACAACAACAACAACAAGTTATACAATCACAAGCAAATATTTTGGTCTTCATCTTGCTGTATTTAGCCTAAGTCTTTCACTTGCACATCTTGAGTACTAGGCTTGATTCTTGATTACACTTGCACTTCAAATTGTATACTTCATTATCGAGTTGTAATCTTGAATTTGTGTTCATCATCCAAAATAAGATATCCTCGTTAGTAATCTTGTGGTAAGAACACACTTGGGTGATTTTAGTTGTTGAAGAGTGTGGTATTCTTCATAGGTGTAAGAAGATTGTGGTAATATTCTTGTTGAAGAGTTTGGTGCTCGTCGAGGTGTTGAAGAGTCTGGTGCTCTTCAAGTCGGAAGATTGTGGTAATCTTCATAAGGTGTCGTTGCAGGAAGATTGTGGTAATCTTCAAGGAGGTGTTGTAAAAAGAGTGTGGTACTCTTCAAGGTGATGTTGTAATAGTTTTGGTAACTATTAATAAAATTCTTTTTCTTTTTCGAAATCCATCCCGGATATACTGGGGTGGTAGAACAAGTAGTCCCTAGGTGGGGTGAAGCTCTATAAATCAATGTGTGTTATTTATTTTCCGCACTTACATTCCTATTTTCATTCGTACATTCGAAAAAGAGGGCAAAACTCGAAAAATCGGCATAATCTATTCACGCTCTCTAGTTTATCGTAGTCATTTGGACTAACAGCACTTTCCAAACCCCACCCCATGGCTTTCCCCATCTTGTTATTTTTGTTTGATTGGAAGTGTAGTAGTGTTAGGATAATTGTTGTTGATTTGTAGATTGTGGATTGGTTGATCATGCTATACTTCGGTTGGTGTTGAATTTTGGGGATTGAATTGAGTTATTCATTGCATGTACCATCTTTTCCAAAACTCATGCATATGAGGTGTTTGATCAAATGCTCCAATGATATTTTCACATTACGTACATACTTTGATTTTCGATTTCTCACCCATAACCGAATTACGTGGTTCCACGAGTTTTGTTTTCTTGTCTACCTTGCTAGGTTACAAAGATGCGAAACCAAAAAGGGACCGCGCCAAGGCGAGGGGGAAGAACAAAACCACAACCTCAGAGGCATACAACACTCACGGGCTTGTGCGCTAGGACGTATAGTGAGCTTATACGAGACACCTCATACACGTAGTAGTACCACATGACTTCGATAAAGAGCCTTCGCTCCTCGGCTACCAGGAAAGTCCTTTTTCCCACCTCTCCATTGGGGACAATGTCATTTTAAGCTTGGGAAGGGTGCAGTCTATTTTATTCATCGAGTCGAGTCTTGAGTCAAAAAAAAAGTCCAGAGTCGAGTCGGGTCATTTGTAAAACTGTGAAACTGTATGACTAAGTTAATTTGTTAAATATGAGTTGAACGGTCAAGAGGGCATGTGTTTGAACTGTGATATATTCTTCTTTCCATTATTCCATCTATGTGCTTAACTCTGTTGATTTATTTGGGATGATTTATGTGATTGAGTGTTTCTTGTATGATCCCACATTTATGCTAGCCATTCCCCTTCAAATGAGGAAGGGGGAGATGAGGACTTGGAGTGCATTCATTCCCCAACCCTCGATAGTTCCAAACGAGGCAATTCATGGAGACCTAGGGACTGGTCGGACCCAATCTCCGCCGATAAGGAAGGTCTAGTAACACGTCCACATTTAGAAGCCCATTTACTTCGCAATTTAGACACCGGATTCTAGAACTTGTCTGATCACTAGTCGAGGCGAAATCCTAGGTGAAGTAACATTAAGGAAGTGATTTAGGCTATCTTTGAGCAAGCTAGAGCCTAAAATACCTACCTTTATATTATATTTTCCCTAGTGTCCCCCTTTGAGCCTTATAAACCCGTTTCTTTGGCGACCAATCTAATACCCAGAGCCTAAATGTGAAAATCCTAATTACCCATCACTAATACATACAAAGTATAGAAAAATATTGAAGGTTGAGGAGGGTATGATGAGAAGGGTATGTATTTAATTGCATGAAGTTGCCCGAGAAAAGAAACGATGAAACCCCATGTGCAAAGCATGCAAAAGAATAAGTTTGAGGGTTCCGGAAAAAAAAATCAACGGGATTGAGGTTCACAAAGTGAGAACATTGGGGAGATCAGAAAAAATGAAGGGTAGTTGCTAATTGGTGATTTGAGTGATAATTGTGTGTTTGGGTGATTTGAGACACTTAATCCTATATTTTTCTACCTTACCCTAAGCTCACATTACAAGCTTTGAAAGTCCTATTGATCCTTGTGTTACATTAGCCTACATTAGTGGAGATTAATGTGAAAGACAAGATTATGGAGTCCGGTAAGCATATCAACTTTATATTCAGAAAGTGGATCATCTTGAAAATACTTGATTGCGTGAATCTATCTGGATAATGAAAACGGAGTTGGCATGAACATTCCACACTCATGATCACATTGTTAAAATGCGTGCTTAATTGGTCGTGAGACGAATTTTGAGTCGAATGGGTTTGGTTGTGAAGTTTTGCAGTTAGTCTGTTTGAGTCAGTTGTCATTATTGTTGTTTTCTTCATGTTTGTTGATTTTATAGAGTTTATAATTGCTTGAGGACAAGAAAAAGTCTATGTTTGGGGGTATTTGTTGAGTTGGTTTCATACCAACGCATTGAGAATTCTAGACTAGGATTTTGCATTGTTTTTGGGTATTTTTAGTGTCGTTTGAGTCGAGTTCATGTAATTAGTTGTCGTTTCAGAGTCGGGACTAGTCTTAGTAGCCGAAATTTGTCAAGAACGATGAAAAACGTGTTTGGAAGAAGAAAATTGCATTTTAGAAGCTGAAAAGCGGAAAAATATAGTTCACGGATGGGCACCGCAGCGCCAAAACCGCCGCGCCGCCAGAGGCGGGCTGAAAAGATGGCGAAGTCGGTGTCTTGTGCAACAAGGCCACCGGGCGAGACAGGCATGATCGGCCGCTGCACGCTGGTAGCGATAGGGAGGCTGCAGCGCGCGCCACGGGCTGAACGTGGGTTGGGTTAATTTTTTGGGCCTTTTGACGGATTTTGAGGGTTTTAAGCATATAAATACAACGAAGCACATACGTGAAGGGGGTCGGACATTATTTTGAGCACAACACAAGGCAAGAAACACAGAGCTAGGGTTCGGACGGCAATTGAAGGCACTTCTCATCTGGACACGAAAGAATTCCTTCTCTTCTCTTCTAAATTCCTTCTTTGCTTTTCTTTGTAAATTTTTGAGATGTATAATTATTTCTTTATGAGTTTTTGTACATCCATTATGAGCTAAACCCATCTTTCTAGGGGATTGATGTAACTTACGTTTGAACCTATGTTTTGATTTTCAGATTATGACATTCGCATATTGTTTAATTTATTTGTGCTATTTGATTTGATTGCATCTGAATTATCTGATCAATAGTTTAGATTGTTTGGCGTGTTTGATTTGACACTGGAAAGAGGTAATTGAACATCTGGCCATAGAATAGCACAACCTAGGGTTTCATAGAACCGAGAGGTTTATGAATCTTTTGAAGCCTGTGATAGAATATTCATTGAGCATAGTAGGGTTTAATTTATGATTTTTATAGAGATATCGAAATCAGAATTGGAACCTAGAATCACTTGGCACTCGAGAGAGGAAGTGATAAACGGTAGGAATGTTGGCTTATAGATTAATAACTTGTGATTAATAAACTGGATTGAGAACATAGGGGATAACTAGGTGAAATCAACCTTCTAGAATTCATATCTTAAGTGTTTGATTATTTGTCTAAACCAATTGTTAGTTTAATTTTAATTTTATTTTTAGTTTAATAAATATTCATCTCTTTTCGATTTCTAGATATTGTGGAGAAATTAACCCTACTTTCAAAACTATACTAAAACTTGACACCGTACGCTTGCGGCAAGAATTTCTCGATCAACATCCAAACACTTTTAAGTTGGAAAAGTCAATTTCTTTTCCAGTCCAAACTTCTTCAGGGTATTTCCCATCCAAAGGGACTGCAGGTGACCTATTTATTAAATAGGTTGATGTAACCACAGCTTCACCCCAGAACTTCTTGGAAAGACCTGAGGTAGCCAACGTGTTCCTCACTCTTTCTAAGAGTGTTCTATTCATCCTCTTTAGCAATGTCATTTTTGCCGAGGGGAATAAGGCACAGATTTGTGCCTCTTAATACCAAATTCATTACACAGATTGTCCATCATTTGATTACAAAATTCCAGGCCATTGTCAGTTTTTAAAACCTTAATCTTTTTACCAGTTTGATTTTCAATGAGGGTTTTCCAGGTTTTGAACTTATCAAAAACATCAGACTTGTTTTTCATTAAAAACACAAACACTTTTCTGGAATAATCATCAATGATGGACAGAAATATTTATTACCACCATGTGTAGGCACAGAAGAAGGACCCCAAACATCATCATGTAAGTATTCAAGGATATCACAACTAGCTGATTGCTTTGGGTTAACAGGAGAGGGAAATTTCACTTTTTGTTGTTTACCACACACATGAATCATAGAAAGATAAAGTATTCAACTTATCTTTTCCAAAAAAACCTTTATTCTGCAATAATTCAAGACATTTAGCACTAATATGACCTAACCTTTTATGCCACATATCAGTCATATCATTCACAACAGAGTTCACAACCTTATTAGCATAAATAGGCACATAGGATTCATGTTTAGCATGCAAAACATACAAATTTCTGGTTTTAGTTGCTTTAGCAACAATCATTGATCCCTTAAGAATTTTCATCACACCATTCCGCCATTTTCCTTCAAGCCCATCAGATTCCAAGGCAGCACAGGAAATAAGATTGTTACTAAGATCACGAACATGTCTCACATTTTTTAGAGTTAAAACACAGCCATTATCAAACTTTAGACACACATTTCCAACACCAAGAACTTTGCATTTCTTTTAATTTGCCATTGACACAGTGTCATGCATCACTTTAGTGTAATCAATGAACATATGTCTATAAGGTGTCATGTGAAATGTGCATGATGAATCAATTAACCATTCAAGTTCGGATTTAGCATAATCAGAAACAGAGTTCAC
>JABTTQ020000657.1:0-50000 GCA_016081115.2 Rehmannia glutinosa | reverse complement strand
AGAATCATCACAAGACTCCACAATCATAAATACATCACCCATATTATCACTAGTAGAAGCGAGATTAGCTTGTTCATTATTCTGATTTTGTTGTTTTTGGTTTTGGTTTTCCTTTTTAGGCTTGGTACACTCTTTAATGTAGTGACCATGTTCTCCACAATTGTAACACTTTCTATTATTCTTATGCCTAGACTTAGACATATTCCTGTTCTTGCCCTTTTTCTTATCATTTTTCTGGTTATTAGACTTGTTCTGAGATCTACCCCTAACATGCATCACTTCCACATTCCCCTGTTTATTCCCTTTAGGAGATTTAAGGTCTAATTCCTTACTCTTCAAGCCATTCACAACAGTTTCTAAAGAAATTTGGTCCCTTCCATATTTGATAGCAGATTTCACATCACTATAAGAATTAGGGATAACATTCAATAGAATAATGGGGGAGTAATCATCAATGTTCTTATCTCTAGTCAATTTAATGTCTTGGATGAGTTTTGTAAAAACATCAAGATTCTTATCCATATCTTTTGTCAAGTCCAATTTGAATCTGAAAAAAAATTCAAGAAGGAAAAGTTTTGAAGGTAGGGTAGTATCAGTGTAAAGTTCTTCAAGTTTTTTCCACAAATCTTTGGCACTTGACAATTTTCCAACCTTTCTTAACACAAAGTCAAAGAAATTCAACATAATTGAAGAATAAGCATATTCATTAAGATCTGTTTTAAGTTCTTCAGAATCTTTCTCACCATACTTGCCTTCAACAGCTTTAAAACTTTTTTGTTGAATCAAGATTCCTTTCATTTTTTGTTGCCATGTAGAAAAGTCAGTTTTACCATTAAAAGGCTCCATATGATATCCAGATGCAACAACCATAGTTCAAGTATTGCAATAAAATAAACACAGAGCACAGAGGCAATGCAAGAAACAAGATATTTCACAGAATATCACAAGATCACAGATATCAATAGAAGGCCACAGAGATCACATAGGATCAGCAGAAGCAAATACAAGAGAGGACCACATAAAAGTATCACACACGGGTGATTATATCAAGATCAGAATATAACAATAAAAAATTAGAACAGGATCACAAAGAACTCAGTAAAGATTCCCTTCGCACCCCAGATTCCACTACACTCGTAGGATGTAGGGTCAAGGGGCTGAATGCTTAGGGTTTCTCAACCAAGCCAAGAGAAAGAAACAGAGTAAAGAGAGATAAGAGATTTTACCACCGTGGCTAGTTAAGGGAATACCAACTCCAAAACAGTCACCATAGGTCAAGAGTCACCGAGAACCAGCCAAGAACCAGAAGCACCAACCCACACGAGGCGGATAGGTGCTCTGATACCACTGTTAGGTATCTATCCGCCTCAGATAGTACAAACCGAGCACAAATACAGACTCAATAAAGAATCCTATTATACATGTCAATACTCTAGGACTCTAAAAATCAAAGAATTACAGTACAAATAAAAGTAAATCCAAAGTATATGGGATAAAACCCTAAAACCAAAATATTGAGAAATTTCGGCTCAGGACCAGTAAACTCAAACCACGGTAGTCACCAGAGAGCCAAAAACCAGAAGCCACAAAGCCCTGCTACAATAGCCCTCAAGATCCCTCAACAAGATAGCCCAAACTAACCATAGCAAACCCTAGAAAACCACTCACCAAACCCCAAACCTTAGTTCACTCAGAAACAGAAGGATTTGTCCACAAAGATGGTGAACAAGTGAAGAAACACACAGATCTAACACTCACACCCAGAGATTATCCAAAAATAACACAAGATCGGTGAGATTTTCTAGAGAGAGAAAAAGATCGCACAGAGAGAAGAAGATTCGAGAGTGTTAGAGAGAGAAGTGAAATTTGAGTACTAAAGGTAGGGTTTGGGTTGGGGTGTTTTAATGGGTTAAGCAAGGGTGAGATCAAGCCACAGGAAACGGACAACATAGATACAACTTAGAGGATCCGCGGACTTAGAAGTCAGATCCCGCAGTCCGAGTTCGTGACCCGAGAACAACAGATGGGCTAAGACAAGTAGATGGGCTTGTTGCTTATTGGGCTGCTTATGTGGGCATCAATTATTGTGAAATGGGCCAAAATGAATTAAGGGCCAATAATCACAACACTATCTATATAGACTATTAGAGTATAGAAGAATCAAAGTTCACGTAGTTCGCTTATAACATTTGGTTTAAAATGTGTCTCACGTAGCTACGAAAATAAAACATCATAATAAACATTTAACATTTCTTCTAGCATGTATTTACCAAAATAAAATTGTTGGTTTTAACCTTAAAAAAATGGTTCCATCACGGTTCTACCGATGGTTAAAATCGTCGGTTCCACGGTTTTTTAGACCTAGGAACCAGAACACCGCCTACACGGTTCTGGTTCTGGTTTTGGAACCATTGACTACGGTTACGGTTTACGAACCGTTGACCACGGTTCCGGTTCTGATTTAGAACCCAGTTTCAGTTCCATTTAGCCACCCCTACCAGGGAAAATTATATATAGTCTAATTCATCCATATTTGGTATAAGAAAAGGGTGCTTAATTAGTAGTTAACTTATATGCTTATCTAAGAAATGTAATTGAATCCTAATGGAGGTCTCTTGTGAGACCGTCTCATGGATCTAGATCCGTGAGACGGAGCCCCAAATACCATACCTGCTACTAATTACCCAAATATCTGAAATATTTGCTGCTCAACCACACTGCTGAAAAAAGGCCCAAAAGCGAAACCTAATATTGAAGCAGAAAACAGAGAAAACTCATAAAACCCTCACATCGGCTCTCTCTCTCTCTCTCTCTCTCTCTCTCTCTCTCTCTCTCTCTCTCAGGCTGCCACCACCACCATGGGATACCAATTCCTCCACCACGCTACTGCCAGAAGCTTCTCTTCCATCGTGTCTTCGTCTACACAGCAGGTATATTAAAAATTGTGTGTTTTCTTCTTCTTTCCAATTGTAAATAAAAAGTTTATGGAGTTGAATTTTCGAAATTGTACCAAGTTTTTAGATTTGCATTTTGGAAATTGCATCTAGATGATATTACATACATTTTGCAAATTACATCTTTAATTGTACCATTGAAACATATATATTAAGTATAATCTTTTAGTTTTGCAAAATATGTGAGATTGGTATTGATATTGGTGGTTGAATGAATGACCTTCATCTCTAACGAATTTTTTTCCAGTTTCATGTGTAATTGAATTTTTTTCCAGTTTCTGTGTAATTGTTTTTGAAGATAAAAAATAGACAATGTTAAAGGGTAGGTCAATGAAAGTATGATTTTTTCCACAAAAAGTATTAGTTTTCTAACTAAAAGTATCACATTAAGCATCTTTTTTTCTATATATTTTATGATTTAGGTATGTGTGTATATATGTATGTTGTAGATCAAATTCTTGTTGTGACTCCTAGCAGTGAGAAAGCGGGCTAATATATTAAACGAAGGTAATGTGTACTATATTTGTGTTATTTCAACTAAAAAAAGTATTATTTTTTCAATAAAAAGTATCATATTTCTAACCAAAAATATTACATTTAGATGTTGCCATAGTTATTGACTCTGCTCATGAAAAGGATGAAATCAATATTGCCACACAGAATGGAAGTGATGCAATGCTCCACAGGGAGAAAACATGGGATCAAGGGGCATTTTCAAAAAAAAAAAAAGAAGAAGATAAATAGTGATACGACAAAGTCATATCCATCGAAGGAGTTTGGTTCAAAGATTACTAATCTTCGACTATTTTAGTAATTGTTTTTGTATTAAAAATATGATACTATTGTTACATTGATTATGTTAGTGTTAAATTCCTTAGTTTCAGTGTATTAATCTCCTTTTATTTTAATATATTTGTAATGAGAAAACCGATACTTTAACCCAAAAGCATATACATTTTGAACAAAACGTGATACTTAAATAAGGAGACACTTCTGCAATTTTATGTTCTTTCGTAAATGATCTATAAAAAAAAGTGATACTTTTAATTCAAAAATCGGTACTTTTTCAACCAAAAGTGATGCTTTAATTAGATAATTCTTCAGCAATTTTATGTTCTTACTTTTGTAAATCTTTTGAACAATAAGTAATACTTCTAACCCAAAAATCGATATTTTTGAAAAAAACAAAGGATACTATAATAAGGTGATATTCGTAATTTATGTTCTTTTGTAATTATTTATAACAAAAATTGATACTTTTACTCCAAAAATTGATACTTTTTGAACAAAAAGTTATACTTTTAATCCAAAATCGATACTTTTTGAACAAAAAGTGATACTTTTCAATTAATGGTTCTCTTTAAATCCAGTCATTCAGTACAAAAAAAAAAGCATATCAAATACACAAAAACAGAGTAGGTTTCTCCAATTTGTCTGCCATCCTCACACTATACATCCAACAATTGGCTTGTTCATTTATAAATTGAAGTGCATATTTCTTTAGTTGCACTTTCATTTCATTGAAATGACTAAGAACAATTCTTGCACAGTAAAAAGCCGTTAATTTGCGTCGTACACCAACCTTCAAAGAAAACAAAATAAAATTAAGACAAGTAAATATTTTTCTATAATTCAATAATATATATTTATATATATATATATATATATAAAGATTCATACCTTAAGCAAATTTGGATCTGAGTACACATGCCCCTTGAGATTTTCCATGAGTGCATTAAGAAAACACCACAATCAATATTGCTTAAACTTCTTCGCTAAGGAAAATGGACATTCTCAAAGCTATATTGTCCAACATCTTGAACTTTGGGATGATTCTTCTCCTTCAAAAAAATATACATTTATCTTTCTTTGAAAACTTTTAATCACAAAATCGGTACTTTTTATATGAAGTACTTCTCGGAAAGTACTTAACAAAAAATTAATACTTTTAAAGTAAAAACGAATACTTTTAACATGAAAAGTGATACTGTTATATGAAGTACTTCTCAGAAACAACTGAACAAAAAGTATTACTTTTTAAGTGAAAACTGATACTTTTAACATGAAAGTTGATACTTTTATTATGAAAAGCGATACTTTTTTATGTGAAGTACTTCTCGAAACAACTTAACAAAATATTAATACTTTTAAAGTGAAAATCGATATTTTTAACATGAAAATGATACTTTTATTATGAAAAGTAATACTTTTAGCATGAAAAACGATACTTTTATTATGAAAAGTAATACTTTTAACATGAAAAATGACACTTTTACAACAACCACAAAATAATTAACAACAGCA
This sequence comes from Rehmannia glutinosa, assembly GCA_016081115.2. Classification (NCBI taxonomy): domain Eukaryota; kingdom Viridiplantae; phylum Streptophyta; class Magnoliopsida; order Lamiales; family Orobanchaceae; genus Rehmannia; species Rehmannia glutinosa. The sequence goes on along the minus strand of JABTTQ020000657.1, from coordinate 44,742 downwards.
ACAAGACATTAATCGTGCATACTAACTACGAAACATCAAAACACCAATTTTAGGGGTAAAATTTGTGTGAAAAAGGCAGCATTACTTTGTTTGTGAAAAATGAATGTAAGATTAACATACATTGCAAATGTAAAATCATCCAGACACAATCATTACAACAAGTAAAACTCAACTTCAACAAACCAAAACCCTAACATACATTTCAAGTAGAATACATACTGATCAAATTAAATCCCTAACAAATATTTTCAAGTAAAATCCATAAAAAATTTCGAAAAATACCAAAACAAAAGAAAATCGAAGAGAGACGGAGAAACGAAAGAAAAATACTAAAATCGAAAATAAAAAGTACCTAAGATTTAGTCGTAGAACGCGAAACTTTAAAGAACGGCAGAAAAACTAAAAAAGAAAACTTTGCAACTTTGCGGTGAAAGAAAGAAGAAAAAGCAGGATCAAAATCGCAGGAGAAAATGTGAAGAAAATCGCAGAAAAATCGGAAAGAAAAAAGGAAAACTGAACCGCGGGGAGAGAAAAGAGAAAAGAGAGAACAGAGAGAAAAATCAGGGAAAAACAATCAGCATATTTGGGTCTTATTTCAACGGGTTCAAGTATTTGGGGCTCCGTCTCACGGATCTAGATCCGTGAGACGGTCTCACATAAGTTTTTGTGAATTGTATTTAGTTATCTTATTAGTTTCTTGACTATGTAAAGTATTCATTATTGAAGTATGTTTAACATTATCACAATTGTTACATTGAAAATCTAATAGTGATCGATTAGTAATACTCTCAAATCCAAACCAGAAGTCATGCCCCAGATTTGATTGCCATCAGCCTCGTGTCCGAGAATTTGTACTTAAAAAAAATTACCGCCGTATATTCTAGCACGAGAACAATGAGCATTCTAGTTTGGTATATCGCACATCAAATAGATTGCTATCATATTAGACGAATTCATATTTCATGCCACTCTTTTTTACCAAATGACCAATATCTAATTAATTAGATCATATCAGATTATAAGAGGAAAAACAATTAACGGATAATTACAAAAACTGTTTTAAAGCTTGGGCTAAGTAAAAAAATTTAGAGATATTTCAAAATTACAAAAAAAAAAACCTTAAGTTTTTTATTATCTCTTAAATTTAAGGGGTAATCTGTAGTATTTCAATATATATATATCGGGAGTTTTTGAAATGTTTTTTGTTTTTGTTTATGAGGGGAAAAATGTAAAACAGAATCAAACCTCATGTGTTCTTCTGTAAATTTTAAAAATCTCTGGAGTTTTTAGTAATTAGCCCAAATTTCAAGGAGATTTTTGTAATTGTCCCAACTAATGGACCGAATTAAAATTGGATTATCCCCTTCACCACTTTCTCCTGACCCCAACATCACAGTACTGTGGCTGCCTAATTAACTTGTTCTGGCGGGTGCAGACGGCTACTGAATCATATATATTTTGGCCACGTAAACTTCCAATTTGCCTCAAATCAATTCTCAATTTATTGCCATGAGAGAGTATTGCACCTATCTGTTAGTATTATTACTCTTTGACTTTGGGATAAACGACTTTCACAGATTCGTCCACGGCTAACGAAGTTCACAAACATATAATATATACCTTAATTATTACCTTCAAAATTATTTATTGAAAATTAGTACTACTGTTGGATTATTACAGTATTTTTTAGAAACGAATCACTAATATTGTCCCTAAAAAAGATAGAATTTAATAAATTTTATATAAATAAGGTATAAAACTTGTTACTTCAGTGATTCACTCAAACATAGTAAAATGTTTACTTTTGGTGATAATAATGGTTCAATACAAAAATTGACACCCGGGTTTAAGCACTATACAGTTAGACAATTCATACCACTTATATATGGTATGAGTATGAATCAAAATATATATATATATATATATATATATATGGTATGAGTAATATTACTCTTCCCTCCTAAAGTATTTAAATGTGATTTTTTTAAGTACATATCTTAGAAGGGGAAGGAGTGGTGGGAATCAAACCCCAAATCTCTAGCCTTAGAAATGTTTCTCAAGATTTCGAGGTCTTAGGCAAAATTTTAGTAGGGCCTATATTAATAAATCATTAATCTTCATTTTATTTTCTAGGTTTTTGAGTTGGAAAATCACTTTTAAAATTTTATAATCAAGCAGTTACGTTCTAATATATCATTCACTATATATAATATGGTAATTAGTTCATTTGATCTATCTTGTAACATACTTAATATATATCAAATAAGACAAATTCAATTTAATATTGGAAAACTTCTTTCGCCAATAGTAATATATAGTCACAGGTATCATCAATAATATTAATAAGCAATGCATGCATTTGGAAAAGAATATTATCTTATAATATGTTTAATACTTCTATTAGAGTAAAACAAACTTTCTATTTTCCCACCAAACATTATTCTTGTACTTTCAATTAAATATTGGATATATACACATATATAACTAATTAATTATACATATATACACATAACTAACTTATGGGCCTTCACTAATTTTGGGGCAACGACGGATTTAGAGGGGGACAAGGGGGCTATTGCCCCCAAAAAAAAAAAATTTTTCCAAAATTTCATTTTTTCCCCCTAAAATTTTCAAAAAAAAAAAAATTAGTTAAAATAGATGACTTTACCCCCCAAAATTTTGATATAAACTTCAAATAGTTGTCTTTTACAATATAAAAGCCTATTAATTATGGTTAATATATGAGTATTTTTTTTCATTGTTTAAATTTATATACTCGATCCGTTTTTCGCCCCCCCCAAAGTTAAAATCCTGCGTTCGCCGCTGGCCCTAGGTAGCTGCCTCGATGGTCTTAAGGTTGCCACAACTCTGTTTGGTTTGGGTATGAGAGTCTTAACCATTGTATTAATATCTTATTTCTTTGCCTAAGCTTATTATTTAAAAGATCATATAAGCTCCTACATCTTATAAGATGTTTTAAGAGCTTATACGATGTTATATCTTATTTTAAGATAAATTGTTGAAGTGTTTGGATAAAATAAGATGTTGTAGCATTTAAGATTTTAATAATGACATTTTAGTAATTAAAATAGTCAAAATTAAAGGAGGTTGTTGAAATAAGATCTTATTTTGAAAAAAAAAAAATAGTATTCCCTATTTTTTTAAAAACAACTTATAAGCTCTTAACATCTTATTTATGAGCTTATAATAAGATCTTTTTTTTTAAATAACAAAACAAATTTAAACAGCTTATAAACTATCAAACATCTTATAAGATATTTTGAAGAGCTTATAAGTTCAGCTAGTTAGAACATTATATACCATATATACTAATAATAAATTAGTCAAAGACACAATAATCCAAATGATAATACACCAAAATACGTAGGTTACATTAAAATATTACCTGATATGTATAATCCATTCAATCATATTAAGTACAAGTAACTTATATTTAATATTTTAATTTCAGTCCTAGACGGGCGATAGTATTTATGATGCCAATTGGTCACTCATATCCGTTTAGACTTGGGATAATTTTGATTATCCACCGCACAAAACATCACTACAACATAAATGACATTAGGTAACACTCAAAAAATGTTACCTAATGGCCATAAATGTTACTATAGACAATAGGTAGCACTTTTATGGCGTCATTTGCCCGTGCTACCTATAGTCTAAGGTATCACTTTTATTAGCTTTTTGTAACACTTTTTCTAAGTGTTACATTAAGTTTTCTATTGGTAACACTTTAAAGCAATATTTCTAAAGTGTTACATATGAATCTTATGTAACACTTTTTGTAACACTTTTTATATTTGTAACACTTTAAAAAAATACTTCTAAAGTGTTACATATGAATCTTATGTAACACTTTTTTTTGTAGCACTTCGTAGAAATACTATTTTTTTGCCACCAAGTATATTCGAAGCCACGACATGTTATGTATGGAAGTGGCAATTTGCCACTAAGCTAAGTTGATTCTTATTACAACTTTTGCTTTGTTTTATATATACGAGATACACATACACACACACACACATATATATATATATTATATGTATATATAATATATTTTATATAATAAAGATTATATTTTATAATATATGTATATATAAAATAAATTTATCGATTGATAAATATTCAATCGGTAAAAATAAAAAATATATAAAAATATAAAATTAATTTAACCACGTATAAAAATGTTCTAACAAAAAAAATAAATATAAAAAAATAACGAAAAATAATTTACCGACGAAAAAAATTCCAAAGTAATTACCGACAACATCAATTTTCATTGGTAATTTTTTTAAAAAAAGTAAAAAAATATAAAAAAAGGTTAACGATGAAATTGGTCTCCGTTAGTAAAAATTAATAAATAAATAAATAATAATAAAAAATATATACATGCGCATTTTAAACCCGGTATTAAGACGTAATTAATTGCCTTCGTGAAATATAAAAAATAAAAGTAAAACTAAAATACTTTGTAAAAGAAAAACAAAAATTCATTAAAAAAAAGCAGTACCACGATGTCTACAATTTTTATGTTTGGTGATATCAATTAATTAAATAAATCTTTGACATGATTTAATGATAGTTATATAATTTTGTGTTACTAAAATACAACTTAAAAAGTGTTACAATCAATAAAATATAGTGTTGCCAAGAGTGCTTCTTAAATAAAGTGATACCTATTTGTGTTACAAAAGAAATAACAAAAATAAAGTGATACTTAAAAAGTGTTACTTATATAAAAGTGTTACATATAAGCGTTACGTATTGATAAAAGTGTTACCGATTTGCGTTACAAAAGAAATAACAAAAAAAGTGATACTTAAAAGTGTTACTTATATAAAAGTGTTACATATAAGTGTTACATATTGATAAAGTGCTACAAAAGTGTTGTATAAATATTGTAATATAAAAGTGTTACAAACATGTGTTACATATGTACCTTATGTAAAAAGTGCTACAAAATTTGTGTTACCTAATGTCATTTATGTTATAGTGCATGTCTTATAATTTGTTTTATATATATATATATATAGGATATGGATCAAATAGGTCCTCCTACTTGGGGTGAGTTCATGAGGACACATCTAATCATTGATCAACAATTTTAGGTGGTCCCAGTTTTTAGGGCTTTTTATGTTTATTTTTTGTTTCAAAGAATTAAAAAGGGTAGGGTGGTAATTTGGCACTTTAGAATCAGTTACTAAGATTTTATTCCATCTTTCACGCGATTTTACCCACTCTTCACGCATACTCTCTCTCCAAATATTTTAGGTTTCAAAAACAATTCTCTTGTTGCTTTTGTAGTATATGGTTGTTGCTTATGTAGTTAATGTATACTGTGATGCATGTGTAGTGTATATTCATTGCTTATGTAGTATATGCTTATCGCTTATGTAGTATGGGTTTGTTGCTTATGACTTGCTTATGTAGTTAATGTATTCGTGGTACATACGTAGTGTATATTTGTTGCTTATCTAATATAGACTTGTTGCTTATGTTGTATGAGTTTGTTGCTTATAACCTCTTGCTTATGTAGTTAATGTATCCGTGGTGCATACGTAGTGTATATTCGTTGCTTATGTAGTATAGGCTTGTTGCTTATGTAGTATGAGTTTGTTGCTATGACTTGCTTATGTAGCTAATGTATTAAGTGGTGCATACATAGTGTATATTAGTTGTTTATGTAGTATAGGATTGTTGCTTATGTAGTATGGATTTGTTGCTTATGACTTGCTTATGTAGTTAATGGTATATAAAAACACAATGACACATCTACACAAGCAACAAATTACATCTTCATAAGCAAACTTGAATCAAGTCAATCTCTAGCAACTATGGCAAATTGTTCTGCAACTTTTTCACACAATAGTGCGTTGAAGAAGAAGGATGAATGATTTCTCACAGAGTGAGTTGAAGAAGTAGGAGGATGATTAAGGAAGATGAGATTTGTTCACGTTGAATTTGATGTGAGATTTGGATAGATTGTGTGATCATAATGTGAACAATTCCATGAATATTGGGTAATTTTGTAGGATGACTAATTTACCCCTTTCTCTAATTACCAACATTTAATCAATTTTTAGCTCTAAAATCACAACCATTGAAAAATCTAGATATGTGGCTAGTATTGGTCCCTATGGACTTACCCTATGAGGCGGTCTCATATAACCCTCTCCCTATAATATATATATATATATATATATATATATATATATAATATACATATATATATAATATACATATATATAGGGATAGGATCTCATGTGGCGACCTCTTACCCATGTGGCGTGTGGGATCCCATCCATCCATCCTATTCAATCAATGGTTGATTAAACCTAAAAATACACCATTTTTTATTTATTTTGTGTAAAAAGGGCAAATCGGTAACTATCAAAATGGTGTAAAAATAATACCATAATTACTTTCCTAAATTCAAGGGATATATTCAATATCAGATTTCCATAACAGATACGCCTAATAATGAGGAAAAAAAATGGATTCTCACTCTTCATTGACGCAATATTTTGGTGTACAAATGTTTATAATATTGTGTTCTGGACGCATTATTTCGTGTATAGATATGCATATTTTGGTGCTAATCGATAACTATCAAAATGGTGTAAAAATAATGCCATATTTACTTTCCTAAAATCAAGGGATATATTCAATATCAGATTTCCATAACAGATACACCTAATAATGAGGAAAAAAAATGGATTCACACTCTTCATTGACGCAATATTTTGGTGTACAAATGTTTATAATATTGTGCTCTGGACGCATTATTTCGTGTATAGATATGCATATTTTGGTGCTAATCGGTAACTATCAAAATAGTGTAAAAATAATACCATATTTACTTTCCTAAAATCAAGGATATATTCAATATCAGATTTCCATTACAGAATACGCCTAATAATGAGGAAAAAAACGGATTCTCACTCTTCATTGACGCAATATTTTGGTGTACAAATGTTTATAATATTGTAATCTGGACGCATTATTTCATGTATAGATATGCATATTTTGGTGCTAATATAACATGAAATATGGCGTGTTTGGATGTTTATTTCAGACTAAACATTGATACTTAAGTTGGTATAAAAATATTGATAATATTATACATTGGAAGCATATTTTGGTGTATACATATGCGATTTTGCTTTATAACCATAAAAATATGGCATAAAAATAATTCCATTACGGTATCCACAAATTATATTTTGGTATATACTTGTCCAATATTTGGTGATAATATAAGTATTCAGTAGTGTATTGTTAGATGTTTAATTGAGAAACTAACTGTATACCAACAATTGCCTAATTGTATACCATTCTATAGCTAAGTTTTCATTGATTCATATCCACAATTAAAATAAAAACAATCAACTAATTGTATACCAACTATTTACTAAATGTATACCAACTTATAGCTAAGTTTTCATCAATTTATTTCCACAGTATAATAAAACAAAATGGGCCAAAAAAATATAAGCTACAATTTTCTCGGTTTGGGCATGGATCTTCTCCTCGGTTTGGGCATCGAGGTCTGCAAAGAAGATTTTGTGGTCTTTGACCTCTGTGCTCACGATTACCATCACTCGCACCCTCGCTCGGCCCTGGGATGCGGGTCTCTTCTTGTTTCCTCGTGCCATTTAACCTGGAAGTGAGAAACACCTATGAAACATTAAACAGTATGCATGAACTATACTAATTCTGCGATGTAGCAAAGAGAATACAACATCTAAACTAATTGTGCACTGATTGTACTCTAACTGTATACGAAACTAATACTATTTAAACATCAATTGTACATGCAACATTTCGCACAAAAAATAATTCCATAAACCCAAGAAAAAAAGGGGGGTCTGTAAAAATCGAAGAATAAAACCCTAGTAAATTCAAAATAAAAAAAATTGCGTGCTCTACTTACAGCAACTAACTCCAAAAACCCAGAAAAAAATCATCGTGACTGGACATAAAAGGGGAGGAAAAATAAGGGAAAACCCTTTCCACAAAAATCTACAACCGAAAAATTAAAAAAATCGAACAAGAAATTGACCTTTACCAATACTACCGAGGACGAGTTGGATTTTGATGTCGAATGAACCCAACCAAGCGTCGAAACCGACCTGATTTTTGCTCTCTCGCTCGAATTAGAATGAAGAAGGAAAAAAAACGGTGGATTGTGATAATGAAGAAGAAATAGACGAAAAATTGAGTTTTGATTTTGTGTGAAAAAAATAAGATTGCAAAGAAGTGGGAAAGATTAAATGAAATCCCAAAAAAAGGGGAGGTTATGGGGGGTTACCAAAAATGTTGTGTGCTTATAAGTATAAAATGTCCATTATGCCCTTAAATGGGCTGTATTCAATTTTAAAAAAAATAAATTCGAAAAAACATTGGCCTTTGGATTAAACATAGTAATTGCTTAGATTTGTCCACACTGCCACATGGTAAGGCCCTTGCCACATATGATCCTATACCCATATATATATATATATATATATATATTATAATATACATATATATAATATATATACCTATATAGGATATGGATCAAATAGGTCCTCCTACTTGGGATGAGTCCATGGGGACACATCCTAACCATATATCAACAATTTTGAGTGGTCCAGATTTTTAGGGCTTTTTTATGTTTATTTTTTTGTTTCAGCAATTAAAAAGGGTAGGGTGGTAATTTGGCATTTTAGAATCAGTTACTAAGATTTGATTCCCTCTTTCACGCGATTTCACCAACTCTTCACACACACTCTCTCTCCCAGCGTTTCGATTTCAAAAAAAATTCTCTGTTGCTTATGTAGTATAGGGTTGTTGCTTATGACTTGCTTATGTAGTTAATGTATCTGTGATGCATGTGTAGAGTATATTCATTGCTTATGTAGTATAGGCTTATCGCTTATGTAGTATGGGTTTGTTGCTTATGACTTGCTTATGTAGTTAATGTATTCATGGTGAATACGTAGTGTATATTCGTTGCTTATGTAATATAGACTTGTTGCTTATGTAGTATGAGTTTGTTGCTTATGACTTGCTTATGTAGTTAATGTATCTGTGGTGCATACGTAGTGTATATTCGTTGCTTATGTAGTATAGACTTTTTGCTTATGTAGTATGGGTTTGTTGCTATGACTTGCTTATGTAGTTAATGTATTCGTGGTGCATACGTAGTGTATATTTGTTGCTTATGTAGTATCGGATTGTTGCTTATGTAGTATGGATTTGTTGCTTATGACTTGCTTATGTAGTTAATGGTATATAAAAGCACCATGACACATCTACACAAGCAACAAATTACATCTTCATAAGCAAACTTGAATCAAGTCAAGCTCTAGCAGCAACTATGGCAAAGTGTCTCCAACATTTTTCACACAATAGTACGTTAAAGAAGAATGATGAATGATTTCTCACGAGTGCGTTGAAGAAGAAGAAATATGAGATTTGTTTACGTTGAATTGGATGTGAGATTTGCATATATTGTGTGATCATAATGTGAACAGAATCCCATGAATATTGGGTAATTTTGTAGGATGACTAATTTACCCCTTTCTCTAATTACCAACATTTAATCAATTTTTAGCTCTAAAATCACAACTATTGAAAAATCTAGATATGTGGCTAGGATTGGTCCCTATGGACTTACCCTATGAGGTGGTCTCATATAACCTCTCCCTACATATATATATATATATGTATATATATGTATATAATATACATATATATATATATATATCGACCAATGCAGACCCTACAATTGTTTAGATCAAACACATATGCGTATGGTGTGGGATTTGTGAGATGGTTTGGTTACTTTATTGAAGTTTAATATTGATGATGCTTTTTCGACCGATTACCCAAGTTAATTGAGTTAACCAAAAATCATTTTTCGAGAGAGAAGTCTTGAGCTTGTCCTCTTTCAAGGAGAAATCTTCTCGTCTTCTACTCCTGAACCGCTAACTCCATTGATTGGGAATTTGCCCGCACACACGCAAACATTAAAGGGCCCCGTGGGTTATTCCTAAAGGCCCTGCGACGCTCAAGTCGGACGATGATTGAGAGAGAATGCGTAGAGATTAATTAATTATGAGTTAATTACTTACGATTAATAGGAGGAAACTTTTTATACCTGGGAGAGGGCCCCATGAGCTGTGTAGGAGAATTTGGCCTATGAGCTAGTTCATGTAGGAGAAAACGACTGCTTAGGCCAAACCCGGACTTCTTTGGGCCGGTTTAATTATCAAGAGCCCAATGGGCAATTAATATTAAATAACAAAAATATAAAATGAATTATATTTAATTAAATTATGAAATATCATTTTTGACCCCATCATAAGCCTCCCAGCTCCGGTGCTGCATAGGGATGAGGCAGTGCGAGAGCTAGTCCGATGTGTATCTGGCTTGTCCTGCTTGCGCCTTTTGTCTCGCCTTTGGAGGGTCTCTGACTACTTGAGGACGCTTGAGAGGAGAGCCTCTGACCATGTCTCCTGAGAGTAAATTTTTTCCTCCCCACCTCTCAACTTCGAAATTTTTTGCTTTATAGAAGACTTAGTAAATTTCTTGAAAGTTGAAGTGAGAGGTGGAGTGAGACTTGAGGTGTGATTTGAGGTGAGACTTGAGGTGTGACTTGAGGTGAGACTTGAGATGAGGCTTGAGATGAGACTTTATGGAGAGTTCGAGTGCACCAAGTTGAGAGATAGATGAGAGAACCATGGGCTGTAGAGGGAACCTCGGGGCGCCTCCCGGAGCGGGCAAGGGCGCCCCTTTGGCACCCTCCTAGGGTGGCCATAAGGGCGCACCAAGGTGCCCTCCCCAGTGGGGGAGGGGGCACTCCCGGGGGCATGCCAAGCCCATCTGGCCCCTTTTCCTTCGTGATTTTTCCTTCTTATCCCAAGTCTCTTCATCTTCTCCAGTGTTAGTCTAGCTTCTGATTTTTTCTCCATGGGGACTTGTTCACGTACCCTTCTTTTTGGAAGCTTCAACTCTTCTGGAATGGACGGATATACTTGTGTTTTGCTTCATTCCTTCTGGAGCTTGGAGAGAACATCATTCTCGAGCTTGGATAAAGCATCCTCCTGGAGCTTGGATGGAGCATCTTCCTAGAGGTCTCTCTGAATTCTTCTTTTCCTTAAAATACTTCGCTTTCCCGGTGGGGCTGGATGATACCTCCACTTTCCTTACGAATACTAGCTTTCCTTGGTCATGTTTTACTTGTGATATATATGTATGACTTACTTGCGGGAGATTAGATTTTAGAACATATTTTAACACCACGGGGCATCCTTCCATAGCCCAGAGGAGGGCGCCCCTTGGGGTTCCCAGGGCGCCCTTCGAAACTCGAAAGAGGGTGCCCACTTTTGATTTTCTCCATGTCATTGCTTTATTCTTTATATCTTTCTCCATATGTGTTAGCATTTCTCGCCTTTTTTTTCTTGCACATTTTCATCGTGGAGAAGAATTAAATGGGACTCTTGGGAAGAGGCCCCATCATCCGGGATCTTAGTCAAAGGAAAAAAGAATTCTAGGACCTCCTTGTGAGGAGGCCCCTCCTATCCGGGGTTTTATCAAGAAGGGTCATCCCACCCGGTCTTAGCGGGTGAAGCCATCCCTCCCGGGTCTTAGCCTAATAGGTTGATCACTAAGAGATCTCATTAGGAGGCCCCTCCCATCCGAGATCTTAGGCTGGAGGAGGTTGATTACTAGGACCTCTTATGAAGAGGCCCCTCCCATCCGGGTCTTTGCCGGAAGGGGTCATCACACCGGTGTCTTAGCCGAGTGAGGCCATCCCCTTCGAGGTCTTAGCCGGGATGAGGCTGATTACTAGGACCTCTTATGAGAGGCCCCTCCCATCTCGTCTTAGCCGAAGGGGGTCGTCCCACCCGGGTCTTAGCCGAGTGAGGCCATCCCCTCCGAGGTCTTAGCCGAGGGATGTTATTTATGAGAGGTCCCTCCCATCCAGGGTCGTAGCCGGAAACATGGGGTTTGTTGAGGAGAGCGTTTAATCGGTCATTGACCCTGGCCATATGTGGCCATTAATTGTGGGCCATGTGTGGCCATTAACGCATTCATCACATCAAAGTAGAAAACGTGAAACCATTTTTATTCATTATAATGAAAAAGATTTACGCCATGTGGGGAAACATGACAAATAAATAAAAATAATAAAGTTTAACGTCTCCGGGGCGAATAACAAGTCAGGCATAATATTCCATAGGTTGTCGATATTTCATGTGCGAGGGACGCTCTTGCCATCTAGATGTTGCAATCTATAGGCTCTTAGCCTCACCAATTCGACTACCTTGTACGATCCTTCCCAATTAGGATCCAATTTTCCAACTGGTCCGGAGACTCCAGCTTTTCTCAACACGATGTCTCCCAACTTGAATGTTTCGGGGTCCCACTCGAGAGTTGTAAGCTTTGGCCAACCTTCTTTTGTAAACCTCGGATCTGATGAAGGCATTATCCCTGGGCTCTTTGATCAGGTCCAAGTTGATCCTCATGTTGTCCTCATTCTGTCATGGAGAGTAGTTCTCACCTTTAAGTTTAGCTCACCTATTTCCGCAGGGATGACTGCTTCAGCTCCGTAAGCCAGACTGAATGGGGATTTAACAATGGTCGTCCAGGGTGTTGTTCGGTACGCCCACAGCACGGCTGGGAGTTCTTCTGCCCATCTTCATTTAGCTGCTCCCAACCTGGTTTTTATGTGATAGAGTATGGTGAGGTTAGTCACTTCGGCTTGCCCATTAGCTCTTGAGTTCCCGGCCGATATGAAGAATTGCTTGATCATTTTCTCCTGACACCATTGTCTTAGCTTTGCTCCTTGGAATTGAGTTCCATTATCCGATACCAAGGCCTGGGAATCCCGAACCGACATAAGATGTTCTTCCACAGGAAATTGATGACCTCCTTCTTTGATATCTTTGCAAGTGGCTCTGCCTCCACCCATTTAATGAAGTAGTCGACTGCCACAATCAAGAATGTTTTCTGAACCGGAGCTAAGGGGAAAGGCCCCACGATGTCCATCCCCCATTGTACTAAGGGACAAGGACTTTGTAACCACTGTAGTGCTTCATCGGGTAGATGTGTGATTGTCGCATGTTCTTGGCATGGACGACAGTGTCTTACCAATTCCTTAGCATCCTTAAAAAGAGTTGGCCAGAAGTGGCCTTGTCTCAAGGTCTTCGTAGTCAGTGACCTTCCCCCCGAATGGTTGCCACAACTTCCTTCATGAATTTCCCAAAGTACGTAGTGGGCTTCCTCAGGAGCTAGGCACTTCAAATATGGCTGGGATAATCCTTTCTTGTACAACTCTCCATCTATCATCACAAAGTTGGAAGCTTTATTTCTCAATCTTCGGGCGTCCACGGGGGAGTCGGGGATGTCCTCATGCTCCAAGTATCGGATGATCTCTTCCTTCCACGATGGATTTTGCTGTATAGTATTTAACACCTCACCTTCGGGTTTCTCCAACTCCGGATGGCTAGCTACTAAGAGGGTGATGGCTCGCTCGATGGCTACCATTGAGTGGCCACGATCCATTGATCGACTTTAGTATTCTCCCCATGCGAACTTGTGTTACCACGAACTTGTCGAATCTTCCAATCAACTCCTTGGCGCGCCAAGGCACTTGGCCATCTTCTCTTCTCTCGGCCTCGTAAGTCCCGTGTCTATCCTCAAGCTAGCCACGAGTTGAGAATCGGTGAAGGATGTAATCCTCCTGGTCCCAATGGCTAAGGCCAACTTTCCTCCTATCAACAAGTTTTCGTACTCAGCTTCGTTGTTGGAGGAGGGGAACTCAAACTTCACCGCGTATTCAAGCTTGTCTCCTTGTGGGCTTTCTATCACGATCCCGGCTCCTCTCCCGAAAAGGTTGAGGAGCCATCCATGTTCATCGCGGGTAGATCATTCATTTCCATTCCGTGCACTTCTGCCAAAAAATTGGCCAACACTTGAGCTTTGATGACAGACCTTGGTTGAAATTCGATCCCATGTTCGATGAGCTCCACTGCCTATCTAACCATTCTCCCGGAGGCGGGGATATTGGTGAGCACTTGCTTCAAGTGATGATTGGTTAAGATCACAATTGGATGTGATTAGAAGTATGACCGGAGTTTCTGAGCACAAGTGACCAAGGACAGTGCCAGTTTCTCTCTGTGAGTGCAGCGCGTTTATGCATCCAAGAGAACCTTGTTGATGTAGTATATCGGATGATGATCCCATTGTTCCTCTCGAACCAACACGCCACTTAGGGCTTCTTCAGATACTGATAGGTATAAATAAAATGTCTCCCCTTCTCTTGGCTTTGTCAGCAGCGGAGGTGATGCCAGATATGTCTTTAAGTCACCGAATGCTTGTTGACATTCTGGAGTCCACTCGAATCTCTTATTCGCATGCAGTAGCTTGAAAAATGGCAAACCCTTGTCGGCGGACTTGGAGATAAAGCGGCTCAAAGCAGCCATACAACTACCGGGCCGTCGGTTTACGCTCTTTCGCATTGGCAAGCGGCATGTTCGAGGTTAGTGTTGATCTTCTCGGGGTTGGCCTCAATCCCGTGCTCGGAGATCATGTATCCCAATAATTTGCCCCCATGTATGACGAACGTACATTTCATGGGGTTCAACTTCATTCCATAAGTCTTCAACACATTGAAGCATTCTTCTTCCTCTTGAGGCTCTTCGAGGTAATCTTCTTCCTGGAGGAGGTCCACCTCTGTGGGACTGAGCAATTCTTTCCATAGTTCTAGGTCCCAGGCTTGGGGTTTCTCCTTCTAGGTGATATGATAGCACTCCTGGGCTATGCTCCAGTCTCCACATTCCTCTCCAATCCCCTCCTGGGTGGAGAACTTCAGTTTCTGGTGGTAGATGGAGGCAATGGCCTTGAATGCGTTCAAGGAAGGACGAGCAAGGATCACATTGTATTGCAGGAGGCGTTCACCACTGCAAATCTAACTATCTTGGTGACACTGCGTGGGTAGCTTCCCGATGAGAGGTGAAGCGATACCTCCCGAGGATGGGGATTTTCTCACGGCTAATGTCTTGTAGAATGTGGTGGTGACTTGGTTAAAGCCGAGTCTTCAAATCCTAGATGACGGAATGCACTATAGGATAGGATGTCCATGGAGTCGCCGATATTCACCAATGTTTCTTCACTCAACAGTTGGCTATGGCTATAGAGATAACAAGGGGAGGCTGGTTGTTCCTTCCCCGAGCACCGGAGAGACAGTCTTCTTCATCAAAGATAATCTTCTCCTGGGGCTTCTCTACGCGGTATGTTTCCATGTGGAATGTATTGTGTTGAAAATGTGCCACTCTTGAACTCCGTAGCATGGCTTTATTCGCATGAACTGAACCTCCATACACCGGTCCTTCGGAGATAGCATGTACCATCTTTTAATCGCCCATGTCCTTCATAGATCATTTGTGACGCTTCGTTCCCCACGACGACGCCAAAATGATATCTTTTTTTTGAAAGCGGTTGTTAGATAAATGTTTTTATCATGATTTTGATGATTTTGTTCAAATGATTTTTTAAACCAAAACAATGTCCCTAAATGTTGTCCAAATACTTCCGATTGATTTAAAATATTTTTACTATTTTTTGGAGTATTTCTTGGAGTTTATTTTGGATAAAAAAATTGGACAACACTTTTGTTTCAGTTCGACCGGTCACCCCATAGGGCAACCTTTGTACTGAGTTGAGTTTTGAAACAGAAAAAGGGACATTTGAGAAAATAGGGAGGCGGCCAGGTCGACCACCTGGTCGGCCAGAGGAGGAGCGACCAGGTCGACCCCCTGGTGTGACCGGTGCACAGGAGTGCCCTCTCAAGGTCTGTCTTCTCTGTTTCGTATTTTAAACAACCCCAACCGGTCAAGATCAAGGGCGACCGGTCGAACCCCCCTCCGACCGGTCCCCCTGTGTAAAAATCGCAGAAAACATATTTCAAACTTATCTCTGCGCGACCGGTCGAACCACGGTTTTATCAGCAAACTATCCGTTGCATTTTCAGACAGCTTTTCCCTAATTTGTGGGATTGATTTCTAACAGCTATAATCTTGATTTTAAATGGTTTCTTTTGCAGCAAATCACTCCCCAAGGAGGAGCCTATGTCTGCAAAATCAAAGCCAAGACCTCTCCTATAAATAGAGGTTTCATTCAAGCAACAAGATACAACACATTTCACAAGCAAAGAGCAAACAAGCAAACACTTTCACATATCTTGTTGTATTAGCCTAAGCACTTTCACTTGCACACATTTGAGGTCTAGGCTTTCAATTCTTGATTACACTTGTACTCATATTGTATCATTCATTATTGAGTTGTAATCTTGATTTTGGTCATCATTCAACACAAGACATCCTTGTGAGTATTCTTGTGGTAAGAATACACTTGGGTGATCTAGGTGATAGGTGTTTGGAGAGTGTGGTACTCTTCAAAGGTGGTGAAGGAAGATTGTGGTAATCTCCTTGAAGGTGTTGTAAGGGGGTTGTGGTAATCCTCAAGGTGTTGTATTAATTTTGGTAATTAACAAAATTTCTTTTTCTTTTTCAAACCCATCCCTGATATCTTGGGGTGGTAGATCACGTAGTCCCTAGGTGGGGTGAAGCTCTTTAAATCTTCGTGTGTTGTTTATTTTCCGCATTTAGCTTTCATCTTTGCTTGCTTATTCGAAAAAGAGGGCAAAATCTAAAAAACCGAGATAATCTATTCACCCCCCCGCCCTTTATATTATCGTAGCCACTTGGACTAACAAGTGGTATCAGAGCCAAACTCTTTGGCTAGCTCTTTCCGAGTAAAGAGGAAAGATCCATGGCTATGAATGATGCTCATCTCACCATCGGCGCCTCCACCAACAAGCCACCACTATTCGACGCCAACAACTATGCATTTTGGAAAGACCGTATGGAGTGCTTCCCTACAAGGGTGCGGGTTTGACATTTGGAATGTGATTGTTGAAGGAGTTGATCAACCAACCAAGAAATTGGAGGATGGCACCTCGGCCCCTAAACCTTTCAAGGAGTTCGATTAAAACGACAAAAAGGCTTTCTCTTTAAACGGTAAGGCCTTAAATATTTTGTATTGTTCTCTTACCGCCACCGAGTACAATCGCATAAGAGGCATAAGGTCGGCACATGAGGTTTGGAAAAAATTGGAGACTATATATGAAGAGACAAAGAAGGTCAAGCAAGCATGAAAGACCATGCTTGTTAAAGATTTCGAAAACTTTAACATGTATGATGGTGAAAGCATCTCTAAGATGGTGGAAAGGCTTGACAACATTGTCAATCCTCTTGTGGCCCTCGGTAAAGTCATCTCCGAAGAAGACAAGGTGACTATAGTATTGAATGCTCTTCCCGGCTCATGGTCCAAAAAGGTAACGGCAATCACGGAGGCACAAAATCTTGAGACACTCAAATTTGACGAGCTCATCGGGAACCTCCTCATCTATGAAGTCTATCTCAAGGAGAGGAAAAATTTCAAACCAACCATCAATCAATCGGGTATGCAAAATATTCCTAAAGGTCTTGCTTCTTCTTCTAATGCAAACTATGATAATGATGATGAGGAGGAGAAGACGGTCGCACTTGTTCAAAAATTTGCAAAATTTGTGAATAAAAATAAGGCAAGAAAACCAAGAGATAATGCTTGCTTTAAATGCGGAAAACCCGGGCACTTCATTGCCGATTGCCCAAAACTCGATGAGGAGGAACAAAAGAAAAAGAAGCATTTTTCAAAAAAGAAGGCTCTAAATGCGGAGGTCAAAACTTGGGATGAATTACTTGAAACAACCAACGAGGAAGGAGAAACCGAACATGGTCTTATGGCCATAGACGATGAAAATAATGAGGTACGCTCTAACTCTTCTACCTCCTCCTTAGTTGATGAATTGCAATGTGATTTTGATGAATTGCAAATTGAATTTCAAAATTTGATTGTTAAATACAAGACCTTGAAAAAGGAGCATAAAGAGCTTAAAATTGAAAAGGATAAATTATTTACTTCTTATGAATCTCTTGATAAAGCTCATGCTATTACTCTTACTCAAGTTCATACTCTTGAAATTGAAAAGGAATTGCTCACAAAAGATCTTGAATGTTTGAAAAATTATGTGCATCGTTTTAACATAAGCACGGATAAAGTTACAAAAATTTTAGATGCACAAAGAGGTGAGCATTCCAAATTGGGACTTGGTTATAAACCATTTCAAAGTGTTTTTAAGAAAAATAACCAAGGTCCGACTTTTGTACGTGCTAGTAGCTCTAATACTCCTACTTGTTTTTATTGTGGCAAAGTTGGACATTATGCTAATAATTGCAAATTGAGAAATAGCTCTAGTCATGTTTGGAGACCCAAAGGTCTCAAGACTAACCTCCATGGACCCCAAAATTATAGGGTACCTAAAAGAAATTCTTTTGTAGGTAATAGGGGCTATAACAACAATGGAAGATTCAAAATGGCTCGTGGACAGTGGATGTTCACGCCATATGACCGGGAGGAGAGAACTTTTTACCAACATCAAGCTCCAAGAAGAAGGTATGGTCATGTTCGGCTATGGCAAAGGAAGAATTCTTGGAAATGGAGAAATTGGTAACTCTCTTTTCTCTCTTAATAATGTTCTTTTTAGTAGAAGGGCTTAAGTTTAATTTGATAAGTGTTAGCCAACTTTGTGATTCAAATTATGATGTTTCTTTCAATAAAGAAAAATGCCTTATACTTAAAAATGGTAAAATTATTTGTGAAGCAAATAGAAAAGGCAATCTTTACAAAATTTGTACAAGTGATTTGGTTAGTCAAAATGTTTCTTGTTTAGTCGCCAACAATGATTTAACTAGTTTATGGCATAGGCGACTTGGACATGTTGGATACAAGAATTTGAAAAATATTTACAAAAACCAACATGTGAAAGGACTACCCAAATTGAATTTTGAAAATCTTGGCTTATGTGACACTTGTCAAAAGAACAAATTAGTTAAGAGTAGTTTCAAGCCCAAAAATGAAATTTCCACAACCAAACCCCTACAATTGCTTCACCTTGATTTGTATGGGGACATTGGCACGGCTAGTCTAAGTGGAAAACATTACACTTTCGTTATTGTCGATGATTTTTCTAGATATACTTGGGCTCTTTTTCTTACCAATAAAAATGATGCCGTTAATGAGTTTGTTAAGTTGTGTAGACTTATTGAGAATGAAAAGGAAGATACTATTAAGTCCATTCGAAGTTATCGAGATGGAGAATTTGATGGTGAATTTAGTCTTTTGTGAAACCATGGGATATGCACATAATTTTTCGGCTCCAAGGATACCTCAACAAAATGGAGTAGCCGAAAGGAAAAATCGGACATTACAAGAGATGAGTCGGTCCATGCTAAATGAATTTTTGCTTCCAAAATATTTTTGGGCCGAAGCCGTAAGTACCGCTTGCTATGTCATTAATCGGGTTTATATTCGTCCTAAAATGAATAAAACTCTATATGAGCTTTGGAAAGGAAGAACTCCAAATATTAGTTATTTCAAAATATTTGGATGTAAGTGTTTTATTTTGAATACTAAGGATCAATTAGACAAACTTGATCCTAAGGCCGATGAAGGAATATTTATGGGATATTCAACAAAAAGCAAAGCATATCGGGTTTACAATAAGACTAGTGGGGTTGTTGAAGAATCCATCCATGTAAAATTCAATGAAGCTTCGGGTGTTGAAAGGATACCCAATGATGAAAGTGATGAAGAGGATACTATTGATCCCAAATGATCAACCTTCTACATCAAATGATCAACCATCCACTTTAAATGCTCCTCAAGAAGATAGAGGTGATACTGCGGATCTTCCCGTAGCATTGAAATTTAAGGGAGATCACCCAAAAGATCTTATTATTGGTGACCCCTTGATAAAGTAAAGACCCGAAAAGAAAATTTGCCGAGAAAGCTCTTATTTCTCAAAAAAGAGCCTAAAAATGCTAAGGAGGCTATTGAGGATGAGGATTGGTTCTTGGAGATGCAAGATGTAGGTCCCAAGGGGTGTGAGTAAGGTTTAGAAGGGGGTTGAATAAACCTTACCAACTTTTCGATTTTAGTCCTTTTAAGATATTCCAGAGTTAAATACACAAAAGTCTTTGGTGGACAGCTAAGTTAGTTAACTAGCGAGTTAGCCACTCAACGAGACTCGAATTGAGTCATTGATAGAATAACTCATCTGTTTAGTCTAAACCTTAACTTGGCTGTGATGAGATTTTCAGCGGAAGACTTAACACCCTTGAATTTGGTTTAAGTTTGTTTTAACACTTGATTTTAGCACATTGTTAATAGTCAATTGGATAACAAATTTATCAGCAGATATAAAATAATATGCAGAATTGAAGTGCTGAAATGTAAATGACACAATAAATTTTATAGAGGTTCGAAGATGGGGTAATTCTTCTACTCCTCTCTTCTCCAACTCCTGGAGGAATCCACTAAGTATTGATCAGAGTACAAAGTGGTTAACAGTCCAGATGCAAGTCTTGATCACACAGCTGACTTGATCCTTTGGGACTCAGTCTGGAGATGCCTTGGTCACACAGCTGGCTTCTCGTCCGACTCAGCTTCTTCACAGGACAGTTGCCTTGCTACTACAGCTTACTTGCTCAAGTTTCTTGGATTTGATCACGAAGCCCTCCAATAGCTTGAGACTGGTTCGACCTTGAACCTTTCTACAATCCTCTGTGGAATGTAGACCCCTTTGATTCTTCAAATGTTTTCTCTTCAACTGATTGAAGTCGTCTTTCCTTCACAGGTAAGTGTTGGATTGATCTTCTTCGAAGTTTAGGCTTAAGGATTTGCTTGAATAACTTGAGAATATTTTTGCTTGGTTACAGCTTGAATGTTTGTAGTTTTAGGTATGCAAGGTAACCTTTTCTCAAATTGATCCCTCAGCCTTTTATAGTGTTCTTTTGAAAATCACCTTGAAGAGATATGCTAATTTTCAAAAGACACTTGTGGTCGTTGGCTTGTCTTGTTGCGATCCTTGAGATTGATATTTCCTCGTATTAAATGAACCTTGACTTTTCGTGAGCGACACGGTGCAGTACTTCCCATTGGTTTATTCCTTTTGCACGCTTCTGGGACTGAGCACTTTAGAATATTGCAGCATGGAAGTATTACTTATTTAAGTAACTTTCTTGACTTTTGTGCAACGGATCCTTTTCGCTGCCTTGACTTGATCAGTTCCTTAACTTCCCCAAATGACTTGAGTCGGCTCCCAATCATTGGATAACTCATCCGTCACTTCAACTCGAGACTTGGCTATCTTGAGTTGACTTGACCGACACTTCACACAGCTACATCTCACTGATACTTCTCAGATCGAGTTCATGTCTTCTCTTACTTGCCATACTCACCGCCTCACAATGAGTCTTCATTCTAGTCTCCGAGTTGACTTCTTGCATATTTTAGGCATAGTGACTTGACTCGGCTCGAATGTTCTATCTACTACAATGCAAATTACAAAGAAAATGGGGTGCCAACTTTCTAGTCTAAGTTTTACATGGCATTCATCAAAATCTAAACAATAAATTTCCCAACAATTTCCCCTTTTGATGATGCCAAAACTTAAAACATACATGCAAAAATGTAAGCATCAAAGATACATACGGTAGTGCGGTAATAGAGAATGTATGCGTAGAATCAATCTTTTTATTGATCATAACATTCTTGTCCTTTACACCGCTGCTTACAAAGTGTATCGAGCAAACATCTATGTCTACGCAAAAATAGAGAAATTACAAATTTCTTATTCAATGTCTGACGAAGACTTACATACTTATGCATTTACAAAAGTAAATTACACGAAGGGGTGGACAGAACACTTCATCTCCTTCGCTGCCCTCCTCCTTCTTTCTTCATCACTCTGTCGCTTCGACCTTTTTCTCTTCTTCTTTCTTCAAACTTTCTTTTTTCATAGGCTTTTCTCGGCAGCTTCATCTCTTCTTTTTCTTTCTTTCTTGTCTTTCTTCCTTTACATACTCATTATTCTTGGCCACCCAATAGATCCCTCCTTTCTTCCCGGATCTATATATTCGATGTTTTTGGATAGAGGTCTAGGTTTGAAACCTCTTCCTCCACTCTTTCTACCTCTTCCTCTCGGGTGTGTATTGTCGGGGCCTTCTTCTTTCCAAGAGAGTGACCACAGAGCGACAGGAGTCTGTGCTGTCGGCCTTCTTCACACAGACTTGAGGCCTTTTTCCAATACAAGTCCCAGGCTTGGGCCATGGTCATGTTCTCGAGTATCCCTGGATGCGAGCATCTTGAATTCATCAACAGATCTCGGCTCGGTTCCGACATCCGAAATGGCATCGGTGTCTCTTCCCGCCTGCATGCCTCCGTATTATTTCAAAGATGTCCATCGCACGGCATCCATTTTTCTTCCAATCTCCATTATCTCTGCTTCTACTATCTTTCTCTTCTCGGACATGGGCACAAAGCAGAGTGTTGGAGCGGCGAGTCATCGAAGTTTGCTTGATTATGTCACCAGGTGACAAGTCCTTGTTGAGGGTTCTAAGAACCATTAAAGTCATGTCCTTCAAACCTTCCCCCTCAACAAATTTTCCCTTCTTTTCTTTTCTCTCGTTCTTGGTGTCTTCTCCTTCCCAAACTACATCCTTCTTCTCACCAAGCGGATTCTTTCAATGTCTTTAGGTATTCCTCTTCCCCCTTTTTGGCATCATCAAAGGAGAGAGAAACCCACGAAACATGCCAAAGCATGAAATCTAGGCGATCGATAGGAGTTATGTTTGGATTCTCACAAGCGGAGTATCTTTTTGCTGAAATTCTGAGCGAGTGGCGTTGATTCAGGTCACCAACTTCATTTCAGCCATAAGAATGTTGAATTTTTCATTCATGTTCTCCTCACGCGAAGTTCTTTTTGATGAAATTCGCGCAGCGACTCCATTTACGTGGTATGAGAGGTATGCATTCTATCAATGTTTTCTTGCATCATCTTCTTCATGTCGGCGTTATTAGCGCTCCGGATTAGCATCTTATTGTACAATGCTTTGAAATATCGAACTTGTTCAACGCGCATTGTCTGCTGCTGTTGCCACCATTCCTGGATCCTGGCTATGATTCCACGCAGATCGGCAGTAAGATTAGCATCTCGGTTATCCAGCTGCATGTCTAATGAGGCCTGGTGCCTTTTCATCTTCTCTATCTCCGCAAATATAGTCTTGAAAACTTCTCAAACCTCAACATTTGTTACCTCCGTCTCTTAGTCAGCGGCCAAAGCCCCAACATCAAAGTCAAAGTTTGCTGGAACGATGGTATCTGTTGGAATGACTGGATCAGGTCTATGGAAACGTTGTTGATCTCTAGCTGATTCTTCATCAAGATCACGCAGCTCTAGTGAGAAGGGGAACGTTTCTTCAAAAGCATCATCACGGACATAGGGAATCTGTTCAACGGTAACTCGTGGCCGTGATGTGCCCTGTTGTGTCAATTCTGCTGCAGCTTTGGGAGCTGCGCAGTTGATTGTGATTCAAATGGAGTCTCATTGTGGTATGGACCAGATGGCCGAACTCGCCTCAACAGCGTCGGTCTCACCGGTGTTTCTGTTGAGTTATGTCGGTCTCGGCCGTATCGGTGGCGTCATCGGAAGATGATGAGATTTAGAGAGGTGGCTCATCATCGAAATTGAAAGTTTGGCGAGTAGCCTTAAGATCGGACTTACTCGTGCTTGGGAGAACATCCTCAGCTGAGTCTTTTGGATTTGCAGTGGGGGATGACTCAGCTTCATCTTCACCTTCAGATCCCAGAAATGTTACATCAGGATTGTCTTGGGAATCGTGAAGGGCACTTATCTCCTTCTCGGATGCATCAATGATAGTAGGAGGGATGTTTTGTGCTTCTCTCTTTTACCTCGGGGAAGTCTCAACCTCCGTAGGCCTTGATACCTCTGCGCGCCTCAACTATAGCAAGGCCTTGGACATTCCCTTCGGACAGACTCATCTGTCTTAGGGTCTTCGACGTGGCATCCACAGTCTCAACTCCGTGGATTGTACTTTCATTGCCCAAAGTGTTAACTCCCAGGCGAGATCCATCATGTGCCTCGACCGCATCGGCTGCGTCCTCGGCTGCAGAGCGATTAGCACTTCAGTGAGACAGTTTAACTATCGAGCGTAAATCATTGACAACTTGTTGTGTTTCTTTTTCTTGTTCCATCTCCACTTCGCCTCCTAGATTCGTTGTGGAATCATCTGCAGACAACCTCCGACCTATCTCGCAGTGGAGGGAGTTTTCCCTCACACACCACCGAGTGACTTGGAATGGGGTAACTCTTCTCCGGACTCATTGTTTCCTTTGAGTGTTCTGCCATTGGGAAGGTGGTAAGACACCTTCAATAGGGGTTGGCTCGAATTGGGTCCCCAAGTTCCCAGTTTCATCGCCAGTTCCCTCAATGCCTTCATCGTGAGTAAGTGGGGAAGTGGTTGCAGCAACAACAGTTGCAATCTGCTGCACCACTCCCATAGGATCAATTTCCAGCTGTGATTTGGAAGACTCTCCAGGTCCTTCCATCATTTGTTGCTCATGCATCACTCTGGATTCCCGCATGGCTTTCGTTTTCCAACTCTTCTTGTAGCAGCAGGGTCCAGATCCTCATCACTTCCTGAGAGAACATCGAGGTGAGGATGAGTGTGATCAGTGGTTCCAGTGAAGGGGCGATATTGGCCTTCTCTCGGGCTTGACTTCCTCTCTCCATCGCTCCTTCTCTTTTTCTTTGAATATGTTTAAAATATCTATGCAGTTCTCCTCATCCAATGCCTGGACCACTATGGTCAAACCGAGGAAATCCATCAGTTCTTCTTCTTCTTCAATAAACTCAGGTCTTTGGAACTGTTCCCTCGATCGACTTAGCTTCCACTTCCTCCATTCACGCAGACGATTTTGGATGTCTGGATATGGTGGAGATAGCATGATCACATCATCATCATCATCTTCCTGTTGAACTCCTTTCTCAGGAATGGAGGGTTGTAGAGCTTGCTGCTCTTCACCCTCAAAGCAATCTGTCGCAGTCGCGGCAGAGATGCGATCTGTCGACAGGATATTCAGCTGTCTCAGCTGCTTCTTTTTTCTCAGTTGTTCTGTCCACAGCTGGGTCTTCGACTTGCCTCTGCTGATCGGTCTCAGCAGACTTGGCAGTTTCATCAATAATCTCTGGAGACTCTACTTCTCCAACTGTTATTCGTGTCTGTTCCTTCCACTGAGTGGCGGACTTCAATGTTTTCTCAAGCTCTGAACGCTTGAAGAGTCTTCTTCTCTTGGTCCTTACCAGAGGAATTTCTTTTTCGGATAAGGTTTCCTCTGAGTCCTGGGCGGCGGGGGCCGGTGCTTCTTTCTTTTTCTGAGGAGCTGGCTTTCTTGGCTTGTCAGTACTCTTTTTCTTGACAACTGAAGACGGTATTTGAGGTTCCTTCTCCGGCTGCGGGGAGGCGGGGAGACACGGGTGGGCGGTGACTCCTACTGCAGGTAGGTGCATCTTTCGTCTTCTTGACCTTTCTTTTGGGTCATCTTCTTTCCAGTTGCATGGGCGGCTTTCTTCTTCTTCGAGGGGAGACAATAGATGTTTCCTCAGTGGTCACCGATTCCCCTCACTAGTGTCCGCCCTTTTGGCATAAGCTCTCTCCGAGCTCCCGAGAGATTTGATCGGAACATTTTCTTGTTGACATGGAACGCTTTTCCATGTCGGAGTGGAACTCCTTCACCTCCATCAACCGGCCAATCACAAGGCCATACCCCGAGATCCTCCGAACGATCCATCCGCCGAATGACTTATTCCCGATATTTTGGCGAGTCATTGTATACAAACTCAGCCATTCACCTTCACCTTTCTCCTCCATGATCGCAACCATCACGATCGGTTTGGTTTTGGATACCGATTAAAGCTTCCAAATTTGATATCTACGCATTTAGCAACAATATCCAACGGTTTGTGGTAGTCTTCCTTCAAAGTGACTTCTTGTTTTGTCACCGTGTGTAGACAACCTTTGGCAAGATAGTCGAGGTTTTGGCCATTTCCTTCCATGCACAGACCAAGTTTACCTCGGCCACTAATATCTTGCTTTCCTTCCGACGGAAGCAAACAATGCTTCGCTAGATCCTCAAAGTGATGATCGTAAACTCTTTTCCATGAACAGGGACTTGATGCCCTCGTCGTGAACTTGACTTTCACGTAGAATCGAGCGACTTCTTCGACATAAGTCATCTAAAACTCCATAGTGAGAAAGGGTTTCACCCGATTTCTCCACTTTCTCGGCTATCTTCTTCACAGGTTTCATCCAACCCTGTTTGATCATACCTTGAAAATCCACATAGAGAGCCCGGTGTGGATTTGCTTTCCCAACTTAACAAAATCGTAAGTGGATGCCATTTCTTGAAGTTTTACCAACGAAACTTTTGGAAAATTACTCGAGATCTGTAGGGTTTCGAGAGAAAAGTTGCTTTCTTTGCTTTCGAGAGAAATGAACAATTTGTGTAGAGAGAGAGAAACAAATGAAATGGTATATATGTGGGTTATGAAAGGGCGTGCATACGGTTTTGAAATTTGATCGAGATCAACTGGCTCAGATTTTGTCGCGAATAGCATTTAATTTCTAGCATTTAATGCGGCAGCATTTATATCAATCATAGGCTTGGTCGCATGTACACTTTTGACCTGTCATTATTACGTTGACGTCATCCTTAAAAACATTCCCCGCTATTAAAACGCATTGCGTTTTTGTCACTGCTCATAAATGACTCGGCTTACTCCTTAGCCGATTCAGTTTTCTTCTCTCTTTTTTACATGGGTACTCATCTGTGCTAACTCGATGCGGTTTCGACTTTTTAATTTGAGTCAAACTTAGATTTATCTTTTCGTTTCTGAGTTACAAACTTAGCTTCATTTTCATCTTTTCTCGTGACATGGAACGCCTTTCCATGTCGGAGTGGAACTTCCTTCACCTCCATCAACCGGCCAATCACAAGGCCATACCCCAAGGATCCTCCGAACGATCCATCCGCCTTGAATGACTTATTCTAATATTTTGGCAGAGTCTGTTGTATACAAACTCAGCCCTTCTGTTCACCTTCTTTCTCCTCCATGATCGCAAATGCCTATCACGATCGGTTTGGTTTTGGACGGTGATTAAAGCTTCCAAATTTGATATCTACGCATTTAGCAACAATATCCAACAGTTTGTGGTAGTCTTCCTTCACAGCCTTCTTGTCACTAGACAACCTTCGCAAAGATAATGTCATAGTTTTGGCCACTTCCTTCCATGCGGCTGACTAAGTTTACCTCGGCCACTAATATCTTCGACTTTCCTTCCGACGGAAGCAAACAGTTTCGCTAGAGATCCTCGGCCGAAGATCGTAAACTCTTTTCCATGAACAGAGGACTTGATGCCCTCGTCGTGAACTTGACTTTCACGTAGAATCGAAATGACTTCTTCGACATAAGTCATCTAAAACTCCATAGTGAGAAAGGGTTTCAAAATGACCCGATTTCTCCACTTTCTCGGCTATCTTCTTCACAAGGGTTTCATCCAACCCCTGTTTGATCATACCTTGAAAATCCACAAGAGAGCTGCCAGGATTTGCTTTCCCAACTTAACAAAATCGTAAGTGGATGCCATTTCTTGAAGTTTTACCGAACGAAACTTTTGGAAAATTACTCGAGATCCGTAGGGTTTCGAGAGAAAAGTTGCTTTCTTTGCTTTCGAGAGAAATGAACAAAATTGTGTAGAGTGAGAGAGAAACAAACGAAATGGTATATATGTGGGTTATGAAAGGACGTGCATACGGTTTTTGAAATTTGATCAAGATCAACGCTCGATTTTGCACGCCGAATAGCATTTAATTTCTCGCATTTAATGCGGCAAGATTTATATCCAATCATAGGCTTGGTCGCATGACTTTTGACTTGACCTGTCATTATTACGCTGACGTCATCCTTAAAACATTCCCGCTTATTAAAAACGATTGAGCCACTTGCTCATAAATGACTCGACTTACTCCTTAGCCGATTCCGATTTCTTCTCTCTTTTTACATGGGTACTCGGTTGTCGCCTAACTCGATGCAAATTGACTTTTCGACACTGGTGATTTACTTAGCCGATTACAAACTTAGCTTCATTTTCATCTTTTCTCGTTTCATTTCTTCTCCTTGAGTCTTCGATTGTTAACTCACTCAATTAACCCTAGCTCATGCTTGAGTTCTTCAAATCTTGATTCACATAATGGCTTGGTAAATATGCCCGACTAATTGTTTATCGGTGGAGATATATTCCAAGGTGATGTCCTTCTTTTCAACATGATCTCTTATAAAATGATACCCCGACATCAATGTGCTTTGTTCTTGAGTGCAACACGATTTTGAGTGATTGCACTTGCACTTGTGTTATCACACATAATTGGAATTTCCTTTTCTTCAATTTCATAGTCTCTCATTCTTTGTCTCATCCATAAGACTTGGGCACAACAACACGTGCCCGCAGCCTATGTATTCGCTTTACATGGATGTGGCTATTGAATTTTGCTTCTTGCTAAACTAGAAATTAACCTATTTCCAAGCATTTGACATGTACCGAGAAGTACTTTTTTCTCAAACTCTACATCCAAAGCATAGTCGAGTCCGAGTAACCAATTAGCTTGAATCCACCTTCCTTCGGATACCATAAAATCGGCTTCCCGCATCCTTTTAAGTATCTTAGATTCTCTTTAGCCGATCATATGACTTTCTCTTGGAGCAGATGAAATCTTGCACATACACCTACAGCAAAGGTGATGTTTGGTCCAGCATCCTGCCTGCAATGGGCTTTAAAAGGGGCGTGAGGCGCGGCCCGCGATTTGAACTCGTGAGCGCTGGATTGCATAGTTAAAGGATAGCTTAAAGGATATGATTTGGACTACCTATACCAACGGATGCATCTTCTTTTAAAATGCCCATTACATAGAAACTCGAGGTTAAGCGTGCTTGGCCTGGAGTAGACATAGGATGGGTGACCCCCTGGGAAGTTTTCCAGGGTGCGCGTGAGTGAGGACAAAGAGCGCTAGAAAAGACTCGTGTTGGTTTGTAGGGACAGTCGTCAATCCGAGTAGCGCTAGAGGTCCAACAACAGTGATCCAATAAGTGCTCCGTATCTTGTTTGATCTACAGGCTTGCCATCTGCATCCATATCCATCTTGACTGATGTATTCATTGGTATTTTCACAGAAGATTTCTCTTCCATACCAAATTTCTTCATTAAATCTCTAGTGTATTTTGTTTGACTTATGAAGGTTCCATCCTTTAGCTGTTTAACTTGAAGTCCTAGAAAGAATGTCAATTCTCCCATCATGCTCATCTCAAATTTGCCTTGCATGAGGTTTGAGAATTTGTCACACAGCTCTTTGTTTGTAGATCCAAATATAATGTCATCCACATATATTTAAACAAGCAGTATACTCTCTCTATCTTGAATTCTGAAGAGTGTTCTATCTATTTTGCCTTTGGTGAATCCATTATCTGTTAGGAATTGAGATAATGTATCATACCATGCTCTTGGTGCCTGTTTCAATCCATAGAGAGCTTTTTTGAGCTTGTACACTTTGTCTCCAAGAGTCTTCTACTCAAATCCTGGAGGTTGTTCAACATAGACTTCTTCTTCCAATAATCCATTTAAGAATGCACTTTTTACATCCATTGGATATACAATAAAGTTCTTGTGTGCAGCATAGGCAAGAAACATCCTTATTGCTTCTAATCTTGCAATAGGGGCAAAGGTTTCATCAAAATCTATTCCTTCTTCTTGGCAATACCCTTTGGCTACCAATCTTGACTTGTTTCATACCACAGAACCTTCTTCATTCATTTTGTTTCTGAAAACCCATTTTGTGCCAATGACATTTTGATGGGTTGGTCTTTGAACCAATTCCCATACTTTGTTCCTTTCAAACTGATTCAGCTCTTCTTGCATGGCTTGAATCCAATGTGTGTCATCCAATGCTTGTGACACATCTTTTGGTTCTATTTGAGAAATAAAGCAAGTGAACATTGCTTCTTGTTGAGCTGGATCTGGTTCTTACACCATCTCTTACATTTCCAATGATCAGCTCAGGTGGATGGTCTCTCAGCCATCTTACATCAGGTTGGAGTAAGTCAGTAGGGTTCGATCGTCTTATGCACTTTGTTTATCCTAAGCGACTCTCTCATCATCACCGTTGGGAAATTTATTGTTTAGATTTTGATGAATGCCATGTAAAACTTAGAATAGGAAGTTGGCACCCCATTTTTGTTGTAAACCGCATTGTAATAAATAGGGATGGTCAAGGCGAGTTAAGTCGCCTATGCCCAAACATGCAAGAAGACAACTGGAGACTAGAAGGAAGACTCATTGCAAGACAGTGAGTATGGCAAAGAAGAGAAGACGGAACTCTATTTGAAGGAGCGGTGAGATGCGGTGGTGGAGTATCGATCAAGTCAACTAAAGAAAGCCAAGTCTCAAGTTGAAGTGACGGAAGAGTCATCCATGATTGGAAGTGACTCTAAGTCACCTGGGAAAGCAAGGAAATGCGGTCAAGTCGAGATAATCAAAAAGATCCGTTGCACGAGAAATCAAGAGAATTACTTAAACAAGTAATATCTCCATGCTACCTTTCTCGAAGTGCTCGGTCCCTTAAGCGTGCAAAAGGAATAAACCAATGGGAAGCACTACACCGTGTCGAACTCGAAAAGGTGAAGAACAATTCATACGAGGAAATGGCAATTCCAAGGATCGCAACAAGACAAGCCAACGATCACAAGTGACTTTCAAAATAAGCATATCTCTTCAATGGGCGATTTTTGAAAAGATCACTATAAAAGGTGAGGAATAACTCGAGAGAAGACAGACGAGATTACGCAGGTTACTTGAACCACAAACATTCAAGCAATTATTAGAATTGTAACCTGAAATATTCTCAAGTTATTAAACGCTCAATCCTCAAGCCTACACTACGAAGAACATCAATCCAACTCTCACCGTGAAGGAAAGATAACTTCAATCGGTTGAAGAGGAATTATCAAGAATCGAAGGGGTCTACATTCCACGAAGGATTGTAGGAAGGTTCAGGTCGAACCAAGTCTTGAGCTTTTGGAGGGCTTCGTGATCAAATCCAAAGAGCTTGAGCAAGTGGGCTGTAGTAGCAAGGCAAACGTGAAGAAAGGCGAGTCGTCATTTGAGAAGCCAACCGAGTGATCAAGGCGTCTCATCGAAAGTCCTAAAGGATCAAGTCACTGTGATCAAGACTTGTATCTCGGACTGCTACCACTTTGTATATCTTGATCAATACCTAGTGGATTCCTCCGGGAGTTGGAGAAGAGAGGAGTAGAAGAATTACCCCATCTTCGAACCTCTATAAAAATCTTATTGTCATTTACATTTCAACACTTTAATTCTGCATCATATTTGTTTAATTATATGACATATTTGCTATCCATTAGATAATCTCTAAGTACTAAATCAAGCTCTAAATCTCTACTTAACCAAACTTAAGGGTGTTAAGTCTTCCAGCGAAAACAAACCACGGTTGAGTTAATTTATACTTAATACCGAGTTATTCCATCAACACTCGGTTGAGTCTTTGAGAGACTAACTCTCTTGATTAACTAAATTGGTACATCCACCAGACACACTGCGGTAGTATCAACTCGAACTTTTAAAAGGACTAAATCAAAATTTGGTAAGGTTTATTCAACCCCTCCCCTTCTAAACCTTACACTTACACCCCTTGGGACCTACAAGTGGTATCGGAGCGGTTGGTTCATTGAGCCTTCCGCATCGGTTCTTGAACTAGATCTCCAAATTTTTCAAAGTCGCTGAGTACTTAAACTTTCAAAACTCTTTTTATCATTAAAATTTATTATCATGGAAGTAAATTTGACACGCATCCCTATGTTCACAATAGAAGAATTTGATGATTGGAAAATTCGTATGCGAGGCTCATCTATCGGCATTACATGATGAGATGTGGATAGTGATAGAGGATGGGCCACCGCAAATCTTAAAGGTGAACACAAATTGTAAGAAGAGCTGCAATGAAGGTGAAGAGGATGTTGCTCCCACCACTATGATCGAAAAACTAAGAAGCTGAATGGACAAATGATGACGAAAAAGATACAACCTGGACAATGTAGCCAGGACATCCTTTACAAAACCTTGGACAAATCCATGTTCAATAAAGTCAAATCATGCAAAACGGCTAAAGAAATGCAGGACAACCTAACATTGATTTGTGAAGGCTCGAGCAAATCAAGAAAATAAATTATCGGTGGTGTACAAAAATTTGAGAATTTCAAAATGATCGCAGAGAAAACCTGGATCAAGCGGATGCTCGGTTCACGAGAAATCACCAACGAGCTATCGCACTTGGAAAGGAATATACGAGAAGAAAATGTGTATGAAGATCCTAAAAAGTCTCCCCTGAATGGAAATGAAGGTCATGGCATTAAGACATTCCATGGACCTATCAAAGACATCCAACCATGAACTATTCTCGGACCTCAAAGCCTACGAGTTTGAGCCGAGAAGAAAAAGACCGAGGAGAGACAGTGTACCCAAAACAAATTTGCTCTAATTAAAGATGGGAAGAGAGCCGAGGTCAAAGAAATCATTGACCCGGAAAAATAGCCCTACTAGTAAAAAGGTTCAACAAGTTCTTCAATAAGAACTACAAGAGAGAGGCCAATCCTCCGGAAGACACTCGGCTCCTCCAAATCAAGGAAGATAGGCCAACCAAGAGAAACGAGATCATCAAAAAGTTGAATATCAAAGGGTGACAATCCAAGAATGGAAAGAGCGATCAAAAGGTTGAATATCTATCTGGAATTGTAGGCAACCAGGTCACAACGCCATTGATTGCCCATATCCTCGTAGTCAACAAATACAGGAATGAAGAAGAAAGAAAGGTCTTCGAGAAAGAAGACAAGAAAAGAAAAAGGCAATGTTGGCTGCAGAGATCGCTGAGACAAAAAGTCAAGAGAGACAGTGATTCAGAGAGCGGAAGTGACTACTCAAGTGACTCGAAGAAGAAGCCCCGATCTTTGATGGCTAAGAACACGATCAACCCGACCAAGAAGATGAGGTACACTCTAACTCATCAAACTCGTTTCTAGTGATAGTGATCGACACACACACTTCATCACTCACTGATCTTTATGATTCATTAGGCAAAATGATGAAAGATTTTGAACACATTAAATCCTCACACACACTACTAAATGAGGAAAAAAGCCTACTCAAGAGCCAAAACTCACAGTTGACTAAGGAGTTGAGTACTCTAAGTCAAATAGGCGATGAGAATGAAAGTTTAAAGGCTGAAAATGCCAAGCTAATAGCAGAAATAGCGCCATAGAAAAGAGGAGAATGACCTCAAAAAATGTGATTGCCTCATTCACAAGGCATCTAAATCATTGGATGATCTTATTATGAGTCAAAGAGAATGTGGAGACAAGACAGGCTTAGGATTCAATTCCTCTGCTATGTCAAACTCCGGGAAGTAATTTTGGAAAAAGGATCTTCAAGCAATGAAGAGTCTAAAAAACTCTAAGGGGTGCACACATTCACCCCAAAGCACAATTACAAGCAAAAATGGCCTTGGTTATAAAGAAAAAGGAAAACGAACCGATTGAGTGCGGCTGAAAGGGCAGTGAGAAAAGATTGATCGAGTTCTCAAAACTCCAAACAGAAAATACTCACGTAAAGAAGAAACAGAGCTACCAAAAACCTAGAAAATCTATAAAAGAAATACATATGATGGGAATGGTAGAAAATATCCAAGCCAGTGATTGGAATAATGTGAACTATCGAGAATAGACTTATGGAATATAATCCCAAATGGCAAAGGCACAGAACTCAGCAAAGGCCATTCCAAAAGTATAAGAGCTTTCATCGGACACATATGCACTGGCACTACACTCGGAGACACCACAATTACCCAAAGAAGGCGATTGCTAAAACACATATACGAGCATACGAGACAAAAGAGACAAATTTGTATGAACCAGAATCCCCAAGCAATTTGCCAAGATTAATTATGATTATGGCATCGATAGATGGCAACCCCTTAGAGTCAAATCATTTGGCTATAAGTTGGTTGGATCATCTTACAATTCTAACCCCTCGGGACCCCAGGACAAGTAAGTAAGGGTACCTAAAACTTAATTTCACGATTGCGGGTTCAAGGAACAGTGAGTGCCAAGGAACCTGGTACATGGATAGTGGTCGCCGGACATATGACAGAAATAAGAAAAATCTGTCAAAATTCAAGGAAGTTAAAGGAGCAAAAGTCATATTTGGAGGAAATGAAGCTCGGTGAAATAAGAGGCATTGGATCCATCAAGAGGAATGGATTAGAAATCACGGATGTTGCATATGTTGAAGGACTCAACTTCAACTTGCTAAGCATCGATCAACTACGTGACAAGGGCTATAATGTTGGATTTAACATGGGTATATGCCAAATCAAGGATCTTGAATCGAATGAAGTTGTGTTGCAAGGATGCGGACAAAAGAACATGTATGTAGTAGATTGGTCAACCGCTACACCCAAAGACTGTACTAGCAAAAAGCACAATGAATCAAGTTGGCGGGCACAAAAGCCGAGTCACCGGAATTTCAAAACGATTAACAAGTTTGCCGTAGTAATCTTGTGGAAGGACTTCCGGACTCATTATACAAAAAGGAGAGTATATGTGACGATGTCGAGAAGGAAAAGATCAAATCATCATTCAAAGAAAAGACATGCCCATCTTCAACAAGAATATTGCATACGCTACATATGGATCTATTTGGCCCAAATGGAACCGGCTAGCATAAGTGGAAAGAAATACACCTTGGTGGTAGTAGATGATTACTCAAGATATACATGGACTATATTCATGTGTAAGAAGAAAGAAAACTCTCTACAAAACTACCACATGAAGAGGATTCAAAATGAGAAGAGCCAAGATAAGATCGGAGAGAGGAACCGAGTTTGTCAATGGAATAATAACTTCGATTGTATTGAAAATGGTATTGGTCATGAACTATCATGCGACAAAGGACTCCACAATGAGAATGGAGTTGCGAGAAAGAAGGAATAGAACTCTCAAAAGAAGCAGCGGCAAGGACCATGTTAGGTGACGGGGTTACCAAAAAGATTTTGGTGGTCAATCAACACAAACTTGCTACACTCAAAACATATGTATGATAAATGGCGGTGACAAAGACTCCTATGAGATTTGGGATCGGAAGAAAACCAAATGTTGCATATTTTAGAATATTTGGATGTAAATGCTTCATCCACAACAATGGCAAAGACAATCTAAAGGCCTTCGATGCTAAAGGCCGATGAAGGTATCTTCTTGGGATACTCGGTGAAAGCAAAGTCTCTGATACTCAACAAAAGGACTATGGTTGCGGAAAGAATCCATTCATGTGGTATTCGATGAGCCAAATGTAAATGGAGAAGACATTGAAGAATCATCGATAAGTGAATCATCCACCATACGAGAAGAGTCCCTATCTTTGAAGTTGAAGCTGAATTATAAACTCGAAGAAGAAGATGAGATAGGGAATCTCAAAAGCAATGAAAATTTGCGGTGACTAAGTGACTACGAGAGAGCTGATCAAAGCAACACACTGCTAGACGATCAATCCATAACTTACTTCAACCTCGATGTAAGATGGTTGAAAGACCATCCACCAAAACTTGTCATTGGAGATATAAGAGAAGGTGTCAGAACAAGATCCAGAACTCAACAAGAAGTTATGTTCACCTGCTTTATCTCGCAAATAGAGCCCAAAGATGTGTTACAAGCATTGGATGACACACATTGGATTCGAGCTATGCAAGAAGAGCTGAATCAGTTTGAAAGAAATAAAGTATGGGAATTAGTTCAAAGACCCACCCATCAAAATGTTATTGGCACAAAATGGGTGTTCAGAAATAAGATGAACGAGGAAGGTTCTGTGGTAAGAAACAAAGCAAGATTAGTAGCCAAAGGATATTGCCAAGAAGAAGGGATAGATTTTGATGAAACATTTGCCCCTGTAGCAAGATTGGAAGCTATAAGGATGTTTCTTGCCTATGCAGCTCACAAGAATTTTACTGTATATCAGATGGATGTAAAAAGCGCATTCCTAATTGGTTTATTGGAAGAAGAAGTGTATATTGACAACCTCCGAGGATTTGAGCGAGAAGACTCTTGGAGATAAGGTATACAAACTCAAAGCTCGTATGGATTGAAACAGGCACCCGAGCATGGTATGATACCTTGTCACTATTCCTAACTGAAAATGGATTCACAAAAGGAAAAGTAGATAGAACACTTTTCGTAATTTAAGACAAAGAAGAGTATATCTTTGCTTGGTCAAATATATGTGGATGACATCATTTTTGGATCCACAAACAAAGAGCTATGTGAAAAATTTTCAAACCTCATGCAAAGTAAATTTGAAATGAGCATGATGGGAGAGCGGCATTCTTCCTTGGACTCCAAGTGAAACAAGCGAAGGATGGAACCTTCATAAGTCAAACAAAATACACCGGAGATTTAATGAAGAAATTTGGTATGGAGGAGAAGTCTTACGAAAATACCAATGAATACATCAGTCAAAAATGGACATGGATGCGGATGGCAAGCCCGTAGATCAAACGAGATATAGAGCACTTATTGGATCATTTGCTCTATCTCACGAAAGCAGCCGACATCACCTTTGTTGTAGGTGTATGTGCGAGATTTCAATCGCTCCAAAATAAAGTCATATGACAAAGATCTAAGAGAATATTGAGATACTTGAAAGGAAGCCAAGAAGTTGGCTTATGGTATCAAGGAAGGTGGATTCAAGCTAATTGGCTATTCGACTCGACTATCTTTGGATGCGAGTTGACAGAAAGCACCTCAGCACATGTCAAATGCTAGGAAATAGGTGATTTCCTGGTTTAGCAAGCAAAATTCAATAGCCACCTCTACAAATGACGAGAATACATAGTCGCTGCGGCGCACTGTTGTGCCCAAATCCTATGGATGAGACAAAGCAATGAGAGACTATGAAGTTGAGGAAAAGGAAATTCCAATCATGTGTGATAACACAAGTGCAATTGCAATCACTCAAAATCTGTGTTGCACTCAAGAACAAAGCATATCGATGTCGGATATCACTTCATAAGAGATCATGTTGAAAAGAAGGACATCATCTTGGAATATATCTCAATCGATAAACAATTGGTCGACATCTTCACAAAACCATTATGTGAGTCAAGATTTGAAGAACTCAAGCATGAGTTAGGGTTAATTGGTGGTGACACTCGGAAGAATCAAAGAAAGAAATGGAACACAAAAGGAAAAAGAGTCAACTCACAAATCGCTAAGTAAATCGGCCGTGACGGAAGACGGCTATCACCGAGTTAGGCCGACACCGAGTCACTAAGAGAATCGCTGAAGAAGGGTTAAATCGGCTAAGGGATAAGTTTGAGTCATTTATGAGCAAAGTGACAAAACGCAATCGTTTTTACTAAGCGGGAATGTTTTTAAGAATGACGTCAGCATAATGATGATGTGTACAGACAAAAAGCTGCATACCAAGCTTATGATTGGATATAAATGCTGCCGCATTAAATACGAGACATTAAATGCTAATCGACGTGCAAAATCTAAGCCGTTGATTTCGATCATATTTCAAAAACCACCCGCACGCCCTTTCATAAACCATTCTTAAGCTTTCTTCTTCTCTCTCTCATATTACCAAAACCGCTCATTTCTCTCGGAAGCAAAGGCAAAACTCTCTCAAAACCCTATCTATTTTCAAATCAACCTCTAAGTTTCCTTCGGAAATCCTCGAAAAATGACATCAACCTATGATTTTGTCAAGTTAGGAAAGCAAATCCACACCGGTCTCTTGTGGATTTCGGATGGCATGAAACAGGGGTCCAACGACACCACTAGTGAAGAAAATTGCCGAGAAATTGGAAACATCCGGGCTGAAACCGTTTCGACGCTGGAATATCCAATGACCTATGTGGAGGAGGTCGCACGTTCTCGTGAACACCGAGATTCACGATGAAGGGATAAAGGCATCTGCTCACGGAAAAGAAGTTCACCATCTCTCGCCAGGATTTGGTGAACATGCCACTACCGAAGCGGAAGAAGCATCGAGAAATCAACGATGCTTGATGTAAACCTCTTTGCTTGGAAGGAAATAGCCAAGCCCGACTATCTTTGATAAAATAGTTTACACACAAACAAGAGGTCACGAAGGAGGATTACCAAAACGCTGGACATAGTTGCCAAATGCATAGACATCAAATTTGGCGGCTTTGACCACCAATCACAAAAGCAAAGTTGGTCGTAATGTTTGCGCTGATCATTGAAGAAAAAGAAAATAAATCAAAGGGCTTGAGTTTGTCTCAAAGGACTCGCCAGAATGTAGGAACAAATCCTTCAAGGAAGATGGTGCATTTGGAGGATCCCTAGGATATGGCCTCGGTGATTGGCCGGTGATGGAGGTGAAACGAGTCCCTCTTAGACATGGAAAGGCGTTCCATGTAAACAAGAGGATGTTCGATCAAACCTCTCTCGGCGCACGAGAAGAGCTACGCCAAGAGAGGCGACACGAGTGAGGGGGAATCACCACGAAGACACACTGTTTCCTCTCCACCAAAGAAGAAAGTCCCTACTGCACTGCTAAGAAGATCTTCTCCGCAGAAATAAAGTTAAACATGCCTCCTGCCCCCGCAGCTGAAAGTCACTGCCCCCCGGTAGTCACCCCCGGCCGTGTCTCACGCCCAGTTAGCGGTGAGAAGGACACTCAAATACCTTCTCCGATCGTCAAAAAACGGAGAACGATAAGCCAAGACGGCCAGCTCCTCGGAAGAAAACACCACGGCCCCCGCCGCCAAGACTGAAGAAACTCTCTGCAGACAGAAATCCCTCCGTACAAACTGACGAAGAAGAATCATCAAGCACTCCAAGCTTGAGAAACCTGAATCGACCACTCACATCACCGAGCAGAATCTGGGAGGCTAGCTGGAGAAGTAGAGTCCCCGGATATAATTAATGAAACACTAAGTCTGCCGAAGGCGATCACAGAGGCAAACCGAAGACACAAATGTAGTCCCGCGGAATTGAGGCACAGAAAGAAGAGTCGGGCGATAGTGATGTGATGATCCTATCCCACTTTACCCCAGGACATCCAAAATCGTCGAGAGAGTGGAGGAAGTGGAAATTGAGTCGATCGAGGGAACAGTTCCAACGGCCTGAATTTATAGAAGAGGAAGAGGAATCGTGAACTTCCTTAGAGTGACCATCGTGGTCCAAGATCGATGAAGAAAAATCGCACGATATCTCTTGCAGATCTTCAAGACAAGGAGAGGAAAACAGGCAGGGAAAGGCCGAGGCACGTGAGAAGGCGGCAAAGATCTCGCCTATCACCGCACTACGAACACACACATCATCTCCTTGATGTCTTATCGACAATGATGAGGATCCGGACTCCGCCACGAGAAAAGTGCAAATGCAGCAAGCATTGCACGAATCCAAAATCCTTCACGAGAAAAGATTGATGGAGGGACCAGGAGAGTCCTCCAAAACACAATACCGAAATTGATCCAATGGGAGTGGTTCAGCAAATCGCCACCGTTGTTCTTTGCCACCACTTCGGCTCACTCGGAAAGAAGAATTGAAGGAATTAAAGGGATGAAATCGGGTTAGTGGGGACCCTGAGCCAACCCCTAATGAAGGTGTCTTACCACCCCTTTGCAACGGGCTGAACACTCGGTAAAGAAACAGTAGGGAGTTTGGAGACGTGACCCCATTCCAAGTCACTCAGGCGCGCCACCGGTGAGGAAACTCCCTCCACTGCGAGGTCGGAGAATGCTCGGATGACTCCACAACGAATCGAGGAGGCGAAGTGGAGAAGGAACAACCACAAAGTACACAAGAAGTTGTCATCAATCGAAGCTCGGACGATTGAGACGCTCGGTGAGGTGCCAATCGCCAACAGTGACTGACGCGCTAATGACGCCGATGCGGTCGAGAGCAGGAAGAACACCGAGGGAGTTAACACTGGCGATGATGAAAGTGCAATCCATGGGGTTGAGACTCCAATGGATGCCACCACGAAAGACCCTAAGACGATTGTGACACCGCCAGTGAGGTCCAGGCCTCACCGCTTGAGCTTGAGACTCGCAGGTGGTAATGAAGGCCCACGGGAGGTTGAGACTTCCTGTAAAGAAGTTGAAGTAGAGAACATCCCTCCTGCATCATTGATCCATTCGAAAAGGAGATAAGCGCTTCATGATTCCCGAGATAATCGATGTAACCTTTTGGGATCGGAAGCGACGAAGAAGCCGAGTCATCCCCTCGTGATTGATCCAAAGACTCAGCCGGATGTTCCCGGACGAGCAAGTCGATCTCAAGACTACTCGTCAAACTTTCAATTTTGATGATGAGCCACCAATGGAAATCTCATCATCGTCCGATGACGCTGATAAGGCCGAGACCGATCTACTCAATTGGAGAAACAGTGAGACCAACGAAGGCTGCGAGATACTGAGGCTCAAAAGTCGGGTCCACTTCAAAAGACTTAGCTCGAAAGAGTCCACGCATAGGCTCCTCGCCGCAAAGAGTTCGACTCCAAAAGGAACTTCACGCACCTATCATCATTGAACAAATCCCGATTTGGCGTGATGATTCCTTTGTAGAATCATTTCCTTTCTCCTGAGGTACCGACCTCCTGAAGAGTCGGGAGAAACGAGCTCATAGACGCTCCCACCCAGCTCCCACTGATTCAAAATATTCGTTGTCGGTACCATCGTTCAGTGACTATGACTTTGACGCCGCCGATTGTGTTGCATCAATCAAGCAACGCAGGAAGAAACAATCGGAAGTTCGGGAGGTGTTCAAGGCATTATTTGCCGAAATTGAACGGATGGAGAGGCACCGAGGCCTCTATGGACATGCGACAATAGAGATGCCAGCCTATCTGCCGA
Source organism: Rehmannia glutinosa (assembly GCA_016081115.2). NCBI lineage: Eukaryota > Viridiplantae > Streptophyta > Magnoliopsida > Lamiales > Orobanchaceae > Rehmannia > Rehmannia glutinosa. Next base: position 3,708 of record JABTTQ020000657.1, on the reverse strand, counting down.
CTTGAGGGCATAATCGGCCAGATCGGGAATGGTGGCAACAAAGAAGAAATGCGTGTGGAACAAGTTAGATACATCGGGACATTGTTCAACAAACTGCCGTATGGAGAGTCGAGAATCTTGATGCAAAAACGAAATTGAGAGAACACATTGAGCACATGCATGAAGCTCACCGCCGAGATAAAGGCGCTGCGTGAGCAAAATAAGAGTGATCTCCAAATGATGGAAGAAAACATGGATAGAAAATTCGCCTTCATGGCTGAGATGAAGCTAATTTCAATAGAGAGTCAACGCTACTCGCTCGAATTTCGTGCCGCATACACGCGGCGCGGACTCGGGCGATCGCCTAGGGCTATCAACAAAGGCTCGACTTCGACCGCAAGTATGTTTCAGTGTTCTTCTCCTTTGATGATGCCAAAAGGGGGAAGAGGAATACTTTAAAGCGCTAAAGAGATCTGAAGTCGAAAGGAGGAAGAAAAGGGAAAGACAAATGAGGAAGTGTCAAAACAAAAGAAAAGGAAAGTCCGTTAATGGGGAAGGATCGAAAGATGTGACCTTGATGATTGCACAAACCCCAACAAGGTCTTGTCACGGTGATATTATCGGCAAAACTCCCAAAGTGACCGCCACTCCAACACTCGCTATATCTATGGGCCGAAAAGAGAAGACAATTGAAGCAGGGATGGAGGAAGTGGAAGGAAGAATGGATGCCCGAGTTATGAACATCTTGAAACAACATGGAGGCATTCCAAGTGAGACAGAGACACTTATGCCATTTTCATGTCCATCGAGCCACGTCGATTGATGAATTTAAAACGCCGCATCCAAAGGATACTTTGCAAAATGTCTATGGCTCAAGCTTGGGACTTGTCTTGGGAAAAGGGTCTAACGTTATGTGAAGAAGGCGACAGCAAGACTACGGGCAGATCCCTCTGCTTCACTCTGCTGTCACTCACCGGGAAGAAGAAAGACCCCAGCATACAATACACGCCCAGAGGGAGAGGTAGAGAAAGAAGCGGCCCGGTGAAGGAAGAGGCTTCGACCTAGACCTCTGCCCAAAAACATTGAGTACGTAGATCCAGGCAAGAAAGGAGGGATCTCTTCGGGTCGGTCTTGACCAAGTAGCCAATTTGCAAGTGGCTAAAAGCAATCTTTGAGTATGCGAAAAGAATAGAAGAAGAAAATAAGAGACAAACTCAGCTATGGGAGGAAAGACAAGAGAGATTAAGAAGAGATGAAGGTGCCGGAAGGCATATGAAAAGAAGAAAGAAGAGGCGGTGACGATGAGAAAAAGAAAGAAGAAGAGCGAAGATGCTTTGAAGAAGATGAAAGAAGGAGACAACGAAGGAGATGAAGTGTTGTTGTCCAACCCTTCATGTATTTTACTATGTAAATACATACTATGTAAGTCTTCCGCAATATAGCCAGTAAATTCTTTATTTTTTGTGTAGACAAATGTTTGCTTCTCGATACACCATGTGATTGTGTAAAGAACAAGAATGTTATGATCAATAAAAGAATTGATTCTACGCATACATTCTATGTGAATGCACTATCTGTATGTATCTTTGCTATTTACATTTTGAATGTTTTAAGTTTTGGCATCATCAAAAGGGAAATTGTTGGAAATTTTATTGTTTAGATTTTGATGAATGCCATGTAAAACTTAGAATAGGAAGTTGGCACCCCAATTTTGTTGTAAATCGCATTGTAATAAATAGGGATGGTCAAGGTGAGTTAAGTCGCCTATGCCCAAACATGCAAGAAGACAATCGAGACTAGAAGGAAGACTCATTTGCAAGACAAATGAGTATGGCAAAGAAGAAGAAGACGGAACTCTATCGGAGCGGTGAGATGCGGTGGTGGAGTATCGATCAAGTCAACTCAAGAAAAGCCAGTCTCAAGTTGAAGTGACGGAAGAGTCATCCAATGATTGGAAGCCGACTCTAAGTCACTGGGAAAGCAAGGAAATGCAATCAAGTCGAGATAATCGAAAAGATCCTTTGCACAAAATCAAGAGAATTACTTAAATAAGTAATATCTCCATGCTACCTTTCTCGGTGCTCAGTCCCGAAGCGTGCAAAAGGAATAAACCAATGGAAGCACTACACCGTGTTAGAACTGAAAAGGTGAAGAACAATTCATACGAGGAAATGGCAATTCAAGACTCGCAACAAGACAAACCAACGACCACAAGTGACTTTCAAAAATAAGCTCTCTCTTCAACAGATTTTTGAAAAGATCACTATAAAAGGTGAGGAATAACTCGAGAAGACAGAGACGAGATTACGCAGTTACTTGAACCACAAACATTCAAGCAATTATTAGAATTGTAACCGAAATATTCTCAAGTTATTAAACGCTCAATCCTCAAGCCTACACTACGAAGAACATCAATCAACACTCACACTGTGAAGGAAAGATAACTTCAATCGCTTGAAGAGGAAATTCTCAAGAATCAAGTGTCTACATTCCACGAAGGATTGTAGGAAGGTTCAAGGTCGAACCAGTCTTGAGCTTTTGGAGGGCTTCGTGATCAAATCCAAAGAGCTTGAGCAAGTGGTCGGTAGTAGCAAGCAGTGCCTCGCGAGCGAGTCGAGTCGCATTTGAAGCCAAACCGAGTGATCAAGCGTCTCAGATCGAAACCCCAAGGATCAAGTCACCGTGATCAAGACTTGTATACGATCGCCACTTTGTATCGATCAATACCTAGTGGATTCCTCCAGAGTTGGAGAAGAGAGGAGTAGAAGAATTACCCCATCTTCGAACCTCTATAAAAATCTTATTGTGTCATTTACATTTCAAAGACTTTAATTCATGCATCATATTTGTTTAATTCGCCGACATATTTGCTATCCATTAGATAATCTCTAAGTACTAAATCAAGCTCTAAATCTCTACTTAACCAAACTTAAGGGTGTTAAGTCTTCCGCTGAAAACAAACCACGCTTGAGTTAATTTGACTTAATACCGAAAGTTATTCCATCAACAGCTCGCTTGAAATGCGTTGAGAGACTAACTATATCGATTAACTAAATTGTCGCCACGAGGACACAACCGTAGTATCAACTCGAACTTTTAAAGGACTAAATCAAAAATTTGGTAAGGTTTATTCAACCCCTTCTAAACCTTACACTTACACCCTCTTGGGACCTACAAATCACTTAGGCGCATCTTCCAAATTGTCTTTGAGATTCAAATATCTCATCTTCACCTTGATTAATTACTCCGATTTCGGCTTCAACATAAGGACTTTTCGCATTGTTGGTCGATTCACCTTGTAGGTCCCAAGGGGTGTAAGTGTAAGGTTTAGAAGGGGAGTTGAATAAATCTTACCAAATTTTTTATTTAGTCCTTTTAAAAATTCGAGTTGATACTACACAAACCGTGTCTCGTGATGACCAATTTAGTTAATCAAGAGAGTTAGTCTCTCAAATGCACTCAACTCGAGTCATTGATGGAATAACTCGGTTGTTAAGTCTAAATTAACTCAACTGTGGTTTGTTTTCAAATGGAAGACTTAACACCCTTAAGTTTGGTTAAGTAGAGATTTAGAGCTTGATTTAGTACTTAGAGATTATCTAATGGATAGCAAATATGTCGCAGAATTAAACAAATATGATGCAAGAATTAAAGAGCTGAAATGTAAATGACACAATAAGATTTTTATAGAGGTTCAAGATGGGGTAATTCTTCTACTCCTCTCTTCTC
>JABTTQ020000656.1:0-123012 GCA_016081115.2 Rehmannia glutinosa | reverse complement strand
GGATGAATACTTTTAGGCATGGCGGCATGGACTTGTTACTATAATGAGTAATGTCTTTGACTTTTATTGTGCAAATGGATTTATCACGATTGACTTGACTTGACGGTACTTTACCCGGCTGACTTGGTCACTCAACCTTTTGAACGACTTAAGCTGTTTGTTGTGAGACTTAGTTTTCTATTTACTTGACTATTACTTCTCAATCTTCACTCGATTTGTCTCACGATTTGGAGTCTCATCTTTTCTCTTGATCAGTCTTGTAATCTTCAACTTGACTGACTCAAACTCACCATACACATTTCTATCTATTACAAGTTGAATAACATTGAAAAATGGGGTGCCAACTTCCTATTATAAGTTTTACATGATATCATCAAAATCTAAACATAAATTTTCCTAACGGACATACTTTTAAGGGATATTATTTGTTTGCTTAAGATTTCCACCCTAATTAAAATGTGAAATAGTGAGTATTAATGTTAGACAAAAAAAACTCATGTCAGACGGTCTAACATACCAAAATTTGTTAGATAAATCCCAAAAATCAACCAGGTGACCTTTTTATTTTATTAGCAGGGACCGGTATTAGTAGTCTCTCTGAAAAGTATTAGCAGTCTCTCTAAAAAGTATTAGTATGATGTGCACTTGAAAGTATTAATTTTTTTTAATATTGACAATATATAATATCACGAGCACCGAAAGTATTAGGTTTTCTTTGAAAAGTATTAGTAGTCCCCCTCAAAAAAATTACGTAGTTCACTTCAAAATATTTAATAACCCCCTAAAAAGTATTAGTTTTTTCCGTCAAAGATACTATTAGTCCAAGTGAAACGTAATACTAGTTCCCCTGAAAAATATTAGTTTTCCCCTGAAAGATTTTCAATAATTCCCCTGAAAAGTATTAGTTTTTCTAATAAAAAGTATTAGTAGTCCCATTGAAAATTAAGTTTAAGTAAGCCCTCTAATAAGTATTAATATTCCTACCGGGTCATTGGATCGGGTCCACGGGTCGGGTAGATCCATTAATGCGGATCCGTCTAACCGTTAGACCGTCAAACCGATGACTACCTCTTAATATTAACCTTATTCTCCTTAGTAAGAAAAATTGTTGGTTTGCCCCGATTTCATTGGTAAAATAACTTTAATAGGTAAAAAGATTAACTTACCTTTAAATAATTGGAGACCAAATATTAAGGGGAGGATCCACACAATTATATTCGGGTGACCTGGCCCAAACTCGACTAAAGCATAATTCATATTTTTATCAAATCCATAGAGTGAAGCACCAAATATGAACGCCATCTAGCAAAGTAAAATTCCCAAAACACTAGCAAGTTCATTTAATAGAGTTTTTAAATTCTTGCCTTCTTATTGTAAGAGCATCTCCAATGTAAGGTTTATGTTAAAGTTTTTAAGGTAAAAATTGGTTTATTTAAACCCTATTCCATTGTGAGGGAATGGTTGATGATGATATGGACAAAACTAGTTCATGTTTATAAACCCGATATAAACCAAATTAAGGCTCTTTTCTTTTTTGTTTTTCGTTGATTATTGCATTATTGTTCAATATTATATTCAATAGTTGGAACTTTCATTTGAGTGTCGTGTTTATATTCAATGCTTTGATTTTAATTTTTTGTATTCAATTTTTTTTATTCGTATATGTGTTACATATTACTGAATTATCGCAATGTCTTTTAATAATATTTTATCCATTTATATGAAAACATAAATTTCATGCAAATTTAGTTTTGATATTTATTAATAAAAATTTAATAAAGTATATTAATTAAATAATTATAAGCATATATATTTTTCATAAGGATATTAAATGAATATATATATAAAAATAAATAACATATAAATAATTGTAAATTGATGGTGGTGTCCATAAAAAGTGGTTGAAAAAGTTTATGGATTATGGAGAAAAGTTTATAAAATATGTGGGGTTTTTACTTTTGATGTGGCACTGATGTAGCACTGATGTGTCACATAAAAAACTGTGAATGAGATTTTTGTTTGGCTTAGAACTAGAGATGCCCTAATATTCTATTTCCCATAATATTCCATCTAATGTTTCAATTTACCTAATGATTAGTGAATATCGTGTGACATTCACTAAGTTATCGAACACTAGATGAAATACTATCGAGAATCAAAAATTTGGACTACCTTTTTTCTTATATCGGGGGACCGTAGCTATTGCCCTTTGTAGCTATTGCCCTTTGAATGCATACTGAAGAAATCCTCGAATTTGACACAATATATAGCTCTCTAGGAAAATTATTTTGATCCCGATTATTGTTTCTAACTAAGGTATGATTTATGAAGGGCACCTCAACAAGTTTAATGCTCGTGGTCCATTTTCGTAGTTCGTTTGAATATTGAGGAGTTCAACCGCTTGGACGTTTTAATGGTGATTTAAATCACGCCCACCTCTACGTTCCATCAGAGTAAATCAATAATACGCAAAGATAAGACGATATCATACCAGATACATATCATTCATCTACTACAATGAAACATACAGGTCACTTAACGCGAATAATAAATTATAATTAATTGATCACGATTGTTTTTTTAATTTGTTTAATTAAGTAAAACAATTAAAGATATAATTACATCACGATTCATGCTCGATAAGAAAGAACGTAGTAATGCATACAAAATCTGAACCATCTATTGTTGTTTGGGCCGTTCTTCTATTGTTGGGTCATAATCAAAGCTGTCGAAATCATCCATCAAGGCCAATATTAATCATACATGAAGAAATGAAGTGTGGGACTCGTATTCAGTTCAACTGACTTATTCCCATTCTTGTCTGATTTAATTGGGGTCACATTTTTTGTTTGTAGGGTTATATACAAGTCCTTTTCGTCCAGGAAGACTATCTAGCTTTATCTACTTTTATTGTGAAAGCAACAAAACATTCATTATTATTTAAAGATACTATTCCTAGTGCTATTAAAGTTTTCCATGGATAGGTGCATTCTTATACGGTGTTGGCCAGAAATAATCTATATATAAAAAAAGAGATATCTCTATAAATATACTATAAAAATTTTCCTGCCTAAACTGATACTATATATAGTATTATAATTCTATGGTAAAATTTTAATTTAGGTAAAGTTTATATTATATAGATAAGATCTAGATGTAATAAATAAAAATGGAGAATCTTGGTAAATTTTGTGTATTTTGACTTAATTTTTGGTAGGATTTAATTTTTTGTCTATGTAATGTGCATGTAATAATGATTTAATATTTTAATTAAGTTTTATGATTCGATATTTTTTAATTCAAAATCATAAATCTTATTTTTTAAAATCAAAGTTTAATACTTACCAAACGAGAAACATTCACTTTGGCCCCATTGCCAGACTTTACCTCTGGGCATGGTTTTAATTCCATTAGACTCACTTTTAGTCCTCAACCGACATTTTTTTAAAAAAAACTCACCCATGACTCAAAACCTAAACTTCGATAAAAAACTACCTAAATCGGGCATCAAGACAAAAATGGAGCCATAGAACACCAAAGTTAGATTTTAACAACAAAATAAATCTTAACAGACACCAAAGTTATATTTTTAACCAAAAATGATCGCATTATTATTCTTTTTTTGGTTAAATTTAATATTATTGATGATAAAATTATGTTAAATTTTATATTTTGAGTTATTTATTTAAATTAATATTGTGAATGTCCCACTTGAAAACTAAAAAATCTCCTCGTCTTCAAATATTTTTTCTAAAAATATCTTTTTCCAAATAGATTTTATTTCACTAAAATAAATTTTCTTACTTAAAATATTTAGAAAACAAACAATTTTCCTATATTGTTTTTAGTTTAAAATCACCTCTTGAATTTGAAAATACAAATAATTACAAAAAACACATTTACGTATTGAAAATATGTAGTTCAACTATCAATAAAATAAAAAGTTTACGATATTAAATACATTCATATTTTTTTAAATATAGGAATTATTTTAAGAAGTTTAGAAAATACTATTAAAATATTTCAAAGTATAGTTAAATTATAAATACTAGTAAAAATATTTTAGTAATGTTAACCTAGCTCACATTGTTTTTACTTTTTTTTATTTTCAAATATTATATTTTTTATGTTTATAAATCAAACTTTACATTTCCACAAAAAATTAATAATAATAAAAATTTACATATACATACACCTAGGTTATATGAGACCAAGAGATGGGGACAAAAACATAGAGACCTCCCCCCAAAAAAAAAAAAAATTACATATATACACTTATATGCACTCAATGTGGTTATATATGCATATATTTGATTTTTTCTGCCAGTATTACATATTCATAAAACAAATTTAATTAACATCTACTTAAAAGTTATTTTTAAAAATTTAAATTTATAACTTGAGTTATAAATTTTATCATTTATTTTACTTTGTTAATTTTCTAATTAAAATAAATGATACATGTATTTCATCTTTTTTTATTACACATTCACAAAAAAAATTAATTAACATCTATTTTTAAAAAATTATTTTCCAGAAATTTTATTTATATAAGTTGAATTATAAATTTTTATCATTTATTTTACTTGTCATGTTTTTAATTATAATAAATAAAAAATAGTAACTTCAAATGATAATATGTTATTAAAATAGATATTAGTTATATTTAATTTTAGAGAAAAATTCACTTTTCGTTCCCATTAGATCAACACCGATGATTTACCCCATTGTTCCCACTTTTAGTACCAAATCACAGTTTGACTTTTTAATTTGACAAAGTTTTATTATTAATTTTGTAACTGAGACCATTAGTAAAACAAGAAAAATCTTATGGGACTATTTTCAAGACATACTAAAAAATCATCAGAGTAAATCTAATGGGACTAAAAGTGAATTTTTCTCCTACTAAACTCGTAATAATAACATATTATTTATAGTAAAATTTAAAAATATTCAATGTACAATAATTAAAAATATAATCCTAAAATTGTTTAAGAAATATGAAAAATTAACTAACAAAACTTAATAATTATTCATTCTTAGATAAATTTTGTAATTGTATAAAATAGCATTCAACTTCATTATAGTATATATATATATATTAATTGTTATATAAATAAGAGTGTACATATATTATAAAATGAAAATATTATTATTTCAAAAAAGTACTTAAGAAAATAAAATTTAGAAATTAATTAATGAATAAAATAATACAAAAAATCTAAATATTATTTAATAAGACTGACCAAATAAAAAATAAAAAATAAAAATGTAAAATAAGTAAAATAAAAATTAAGCATATAAAATCAGAACTATTTAATAAATCTAAAATTATCGAGCGATGCACAAAATTATATAAATAAATAAAATATTATCGTATAAAGCCTTAGAATAATAATCTAAATCTAAAATTTATCTCATAAGTTTTAATATTATTAGATAAAATCAAAAGTAGTAAAACAAATCTAAAAGTTATTATAATAAAAATATTAAACATCGATAAAAATAAAAAAATACTCAAATAACATCTAAAAAAATATTTGAATACTTATTACATAAGGAAAAATGCTATTTATTTGTTCTATTATTTGTGCTATATTTATTAGTTAATAATTATTGTTCATTCATTCATGTTATAATATGGTTTTTCAAAGAATCATAATGAGTATAATGATTTTGTTATCGAAAAACAAATGACACTATTATATTTATTATATCAACACATATAGTCATTAAGATGTATAAATTCCAACTATGACTCAATTGATCAAATTTAATTTAGTTGTCGAAAATTATTATGAACATATTATTATTAAACTTTTATACAATTAACTCAAAGAATGTTATTAATAGTTGTATAAACTTTTTTCAATATATAATTAATTTACTTTTTCTTCTTCTCATGTTTCTAAAATTTAATTTGTAGTTGGATATTTTACATAATATTTTGTAAAAATATATTAAATTATAATATAATAAATCATACATTTTTTTGTTTGGTTTTAAGACATGTGAACCTCGGACCTCTTTTCCCTTTCAAATGATAGAAGCGGGTTTGGGTCTTGATACTAGCTCACCCCCGCCTTTAGCATTCCTACAATATATCAATTTATTAATATCGTAATTATACAATACTTCATTATATTACACTCATGCATCGCCTTGCAATATACTAGCGAGTGTAAAAGGAATGAGATTTCTTATTCCTTGTTTTTATTCCACTCCATATTTATCATAAGATGAATAACATATATACAATATGATGTCATCATTGACACGTGTTATTCATCTAGTTAAGGGAACGATGTTGGAATAATTGTGGAACTTGAAATCTGTCTCCTCTAAAACAAAGGATTTCCAAACCTATAATAATAAATTTGTTGGGGTAAAATGATATTTAATAATTAATATATAATTCGGTTTATATATTGGAATAATATTAATTGTCCAATGGGTTATTAATGGAATAACCTGACCCAAAGGAAACCGGGCCGCCCACAGCCAATTTCTCCTACACCGCCCACAAGGCCCATCACGCAGTATATAAAGGTCCCTCTTTTTCATTTGTAAGAAAAATCTCACAAAATTTTATTATTCAAGATTCAATTATCGTCTTATATTCTCTCGATCACTATGTTGACTTGCGTCTGACGCCAGCCCCCCTGGGACAATCTCGACTCGTCTAACATTTGCAAGTGTGCATAAGTTCCCAATTGAAGATTTCCTCCTGAGAAGAAAGACTTAAAGACTTCCACTGGGAAGAAGAAGACTTGACTTTTATCGTAAACCTTGACTTGGAGTGATCTCGCGAAAAACAAAGATCAAAATGCATTAAATTTGAACCGATATTTTATGATCTATTTGTACCTATTTATACTTGACAAACACTATTGTCAAACAGTTTAATCGAGCCAAAATTGCTAGATTTAATCCCAAAACCGACTACGGTGATATTTTTGTAACATTTATGAATTTGTAGCGTTTTTGTATTTTTTTTTTGTGAGCGATGGCATTTTGTAATTTTTGTGGCGGTAGCATTTTTAAAATATGGCAGGTGTCGTAGTATAAAACTAGAGGACACCGTGATATTTTCGTAATAATAAGTAGACATAGAAATCATTAGTATCCCGAAAAGTATTAGTTTTCATCTAAGAAGTATTAATGTTCTCGGAAAAAGTATTAGTAGTTCCATGAACAATTTTTCAGTAGTCTCTTGAAAAGTATTAATTTTTTCACACAAAAGTATTGGTAGTCCATCTAAAATATATGAGTATTTCCCCTGAAAAGTATTAGGTTTTTCGCCAAAAGTATTTGGTTATTCCCCTGAAAAGGTTTTAGTTTTTCTCCATAAAATATTAGTAGATCATCTTAAAAGTATCAAATTTTCTCCTAAAATATACTAGAATTCGCCTGAAAAATATGTAATATCCCCCCTCCCCCCAAGTATTGTTTTTCCCTAGAAAATAATTATTTGTTCTTTAAAAAGTATTAGTAGTCCCCTTAAATGCTAAGTGTCGATTCAGTCAAATCAACAAACATTTGGATGACATATATAGATGAATGTATTTTTCGAAGAATAATAATTGAACCGGTTTACCAAATTCTGAGCAAGTTAAAAGTATGAAATATTAATTACACTTGATAGAAGAAGTATGAATCACACTGTAAATCTATCAATACATCATCGAAAACTCCACTCCACTCTCAACTTCATTCCTCACTTCACTTGCAAACCTATGAGAAGAGAGGAGAGACGAGAAAAAGAAGAAGACAATGATAGAAAAGAAGGAATACTCGGCCTGGAAAGCGAGAAGAGGGGAGACGGAGCCCATTTTATGGAGATTTCGAACATGGGGTGATGCCACAGATGGGAACTCTATGGAGCGCGAGAGAAAGGGGAGAGCAAATTTGTTTTAGTTTTGGTGGTTTGTTTGGTAGGGTTAGATTTGAATTCGGTTTTTGCGATTGGGCTCCGTCCCTGGCGGATTAGATCCATATGACATGTGACTATCCCTTTATATTTTTGTTTGTCTCTTTCTTTTCCTTGTTTGAAATGTTAAAGTTTATTTGGGATTCCTTTTTGCTTTAGGATCTTGTATCCTTTGTTGTATGGATTGATCAATGAGAAATACAATTTCCTTATTGTCAAAAATGCATTAAATTTGTTTGTACAATTTTAAACTTTTATTAATTTGAAAGTCATAAATAATAATTCTAGATTATTATTGTGGAAGTAATATTCTCTTCGCAACAATATTCCTTCCTGCAGTTTGTTCTTTGCATGTTATTGTTATGGGATTACCCAATCTTAGAGTGATAGGTGTTAGTTCTAGAAAGATCCTAAGTACTATATATATTCCTTCTTTGTAATGTCGGTGCAAATTTCATTCAATCATAATCGAGATATTTTCCTATTCTATTTTTTGCTCAAATTTTCGCTTTTAGCTTTTCTATCATGGCTTTTTCTATTTCTCAACATGGTATCGTAGCAGACAAGTTGACACATGTTGTCTCCGTCTTTTTACTTGATATTTGCTCCCATCCGCAATAGATAACCATGGAAACAACAGAGACTCCAAAACCAAAGTGGTTCAACCTCAAAGCTAGTTGTTACTATCAAACTTAATAGTCCAACTATGTCATATGGCAACAACAAATAATGGCAAAGAAATCAAAGGACATGGATTGGAGGATTGTCTCATCGAGAACGGCCACCACCACTCGGTTTGTACCAGGTACTCTGGATCACCACAAACCATTAATCCGAATATAGCATTTGGAAAAGGCAAGACCGATTTGCTTGTGTCATGGATATTTATCAGCACATTGCCCGAAATCGGGCTTGGTTACTACTATCGGATTGAACTCTAGCTATGAAATGAAAGATCTTAAGACTAACTTTTCTAGCCAAACCCAAGCCAAATTGATGCAATATAGACTTGGTGACAAGCAGACTTTGAGAAAATGATCCATATGTATGAGAGAATATCTCAATAAGATTAAAGGATGTTGTGATGTTTTAGCTGCTCCAGGAGAACCTATCAGTGAAAATGATCAAGTTCTTTACATCTTTGGGGGTCTTGGTAGTGAATATAATTCATTAATTGTGTCCCTCGCATCTAGGGGCATTCCTTGCACATTAATGGAGGTCCGTGACTTTTTTGAGTTTTGAAACAAGGCTTGAAGTCACCTGAAAACTCCCATATCGAGATCGGATCTTCTCTTCAATGTCACCACACATAATTTTGGAAGATGAAATGTCAATCCTCTAGGAGGTCGTGGTAGAGCAGCCCCATCTCACTTCAATAACAGAGGAGGCAGAGGAATGGACATAGGAGGCTCCTATAGAGGAAGATATGGAAGGCAAGGTCCAAATGTCGATTGCTTCGGAACAATCATACAACTCGATGTGTTTTTTACAGATCGATCTCAACTACACTCTGACAATCACATCTAATTTCATTCAAGGGAGCAGTGGTAACAATTTTCAACATAAAAATGGAGTGCAGGCTGGATACACTTCTTCAAATTCTTCTATTAATATGGCAGCAGGGAACTCGATGGATTATAATCAAGATTTCAGCTAGTACCCTGACTCAGGAGCCAACAACCATGTTACTTATGACATGTCTAATTTGAATATAACAGCTGACTTCCAAGGAGAAAATAAGGTCCATGTTGGTAATGGTGCATGTCTGCACATTTCTCATATTGGTAATTCTATATTAAATCACCTCACACACACAATTCAGAGTATTTTCTCTTGAAAATTTGTTGCACATTCTCACATTACCAAAAACCTCATCGATTGTGTCCCAATTTGCTCAATATAATAAGGTCTACTTTGAATTTCACCCTTTGTTTTGTTGTGTGAAGGACCTAGCAACAGAGCGGTGCTACTTAAAAGAAGTGTCAAGATGGCCTCTCTTTTTTCCGACTTTCCACAAAATCCCAAGACAGATCGGCCACATCCTCTTCGTTCATCCAAGTCTACCATCTACTCTTTAGCTATCCAAACCACTATCTGTAATAAAGATCCAAGTCTTACTACTTGGCACTCTAGGTTAGGACATGCCTCTTTAGACATTGTCAAGAGAGCTCTTTCTAGTTCTAATATTCCCTTTTCCATTAATGAGAATGAAAGCTTATGTTCTTCCTATTTCAAAGCTGAGAGACACAAAATTCCATTAATTCACACTGACCTTTGGGGTCCGAGTCATATAAAATCTGTGAATGGATACTCATACTACGTTAGTTTGTTGATCATCCTACTAGATACACTTGGTTCTATCTTTTAATGGCCAAGTCAGACACTCACCAAGCATTCATCCATTTTAAAACGCTTGTGGAAAATCAATATGATAAAAAAATAAATATGGTTTAAAGTGATGTAGGGGGAGTTCATTGTTCTATCCCAATTTTTCAAAGACCATGGAATCATTCACATAATATCATGTCCATACACTACCCAGCAAAACGGACTTGCAGAAAGAAAACACAAGGATATCATTCAAGTTGCTTTATCCCTCCTTGCTCAATCCCATGTTCCCATTAGATTTTGGGATGATGCTTTCTGTACCGCTGTTTACATCATTAATTGGACCCCTTCCAAACTCCTTCATTACAAGTCCCCCCTCGAAGCTCTCACAGGTAGAAGACCAGACTACACTTCCTTAAGAGCATTTGGCTGCCTACGCTACCCTCATCTCAGGGCATACAACAAGCACAAGTTGGAATTCAGAAGTAAACTTTGTGTCTTTATTGGATATAATACTCAATATAAGGGATACAAAGTTCTTTTACCTGATAACAAAACTATAATAACAAGAGATGTCATATTTAATGAAAGTACATTTCCTTTTTCCACAGCATCACATAAATCAAGCAATAATGACCTTGCATACTTGTTATCTCCAATTTCTTTCATCTATGTTCCTGTTATTAACCCTAAACCTTTACACATAGCACCTATCAATCCCCAAACAGAGTCAAGTCCATCTCACTCCACCACACACAGTACCACTCCTCCTATAGAGTCAACTGAGTCTTCTCATGTGTCACCTAGCCATTCCTCATCTGGTTATATGTCTTCTCTTGAGGAATATTTATTTATGGATTTACCAATTGGGAATCACCAGTCACCTGAACCAGAACCACCTGGACCTGATATTAATCCTCAGGGATTCCATCACATGATCACAAGGTCAAAATCTTGAATATACAAGCCCAAGCAACTTTACAATGTTGATCTTAGTATGATTGAGCCTACTTGCTATAGGAAGGCTATGGCTGTTCCTGAATGGTTGCATGTCATGCAAAAAGAGTATGAAAGCTCTTATGAAAAATAATACTTGGACTTTATGCAAACTCCCTGAAGACAGAAAAATCATTGGATGTAAATGGATTTTCAAGATAAAAAGAAATGCTGATGGTTCTATTGCTAAGCACAAAGCTCGACTTGTATCAAAGGGATACAATCAGTTTGCAGGGCTTGACTATACAGATACTTTTAGTCCAATAATCAAGCAGCTACTGTCAGAGTTATTCTTTCCATTGCAGTTTCACATTCTTGTGTCATAAGGCAAATTTACATTGATAATGCTTTCTTGAATGGGGATGTGGAAGTTGATCTTTACTTGGAGCAACCACCAGGATTTGAGAGGAAAAATGGTGAGAATCTTGTATTCCAGTTGAATAAATCTCTCTATGGATTGAAACAAGCTTCTAGGGCCTAGTCATCCAAACTTGGAAAGGTTTTGATTTCTTTTGGCTTCCACATCTCAAGAGCTGATACTTTACTATTTTATAAGCATGGTACAACCATTTGTTTGATGGTTTTGATATATGTTGATGATATCTTAATAATTGGGAGTGACTCTCAAGAGATCCAGAGACTTATTGACCAGCTTAAGCAAATGTTTTCACTCAATGATCTTGGTTTGCTTAATTATTTTCTGGGGATACAAGTTACTTCTACTTCATGTGGAATGTTTATGAATCGAGAAAAGAACATTCACAAAGATTTTGGAAAAGGCGGCATGAAAAATGCAAAGGGATTGAGTACTCCATGATCACAGGGACTATATTATCAAAATATGATGGGGAACGATAAAGGTGCCACACTTTATAGGAGTGTGGTTGGAGCATTGCAATATGCAACTATAACCGGGCCAGACATAACATATATTGTTAGTAAAGTGAGCCAATTCATGCAAAATCCTCTAAGCACACATTGGAAGGCTGTCAAGATGATTTTAAGATATTTAGTCGCTGGCAACCGACTATGGTTTGCACTTCACAACCTCTAAGAATCTCAACTTGACATGATTCTGGATGCGGATTGGGCTTGTGATATTGATGACGAGAAGATCTCTAGTGGTTTTTGTGTTTATCTTGGAAACAATCTTGTTTCTTGGAGTTCAAAGAAGCAGCACACCATCTCAAGATCAAGGACAGGGGCAGAGTATGGGATCTTAACTAACATAACATGTGATATTCTTTGGCTTAGGTCTCTTCTTGCAGAATTAAACATTGTTCAACCTAAGAGTACTTCTATATGGATTGACAACATGGGAGCAGTTTCTCTATCCAACAACCCTGTTTCACACTCAAGAACTAAGCATGTGGAACTGGACTTACATTTTGTTAGAGAAAAGTTACAAATGGTCTGATCACAGTTCAACAAATTCCATCCATTAACCAGTGGCGATATCTTCACTAAACGATTAGGGCAATTCTTCATTCGACTTAGGAATAAACTTAATGTTGTTCCTAAGCACTCACTTGAATTGAGGGGTCATTTTGGGAAATTATTTTGTAGATTTTGATGAATGCCATGTAAAACTCAGATTAGAACGTTGGCACCCTATTTTTCTTGTAATTCTTATTGTAATAGATAGGGCTGAATGAGCTGAATCAAGTCAGCTATGCCTGGGAAGACAATAAGTCAAATGAAGAAGTGAAGTGAAGACTCCGGGACAAACAGTATGGCCAAGATAGAAGAGCAAGGACACGATCAAGCCGTAACAACTGAGGGACAGCTGTGTGAAGAGTCAGTTAAGTCAACCCAAGAAGCCAAGCCACAAGTTGAAGTGACAGATGAGTCTTTCATTCATTGGAGCACACTCAAGTCACATGGGGAAAAGGCGGATGCAAAGAGGAGTTAACTGAGAAGAATCTGTTGCACAAAAGTTAAGAACATTACTTAAATAAGTAATACTTCCATGTTGCCATGTCTTAAAGTGCTCGATCCCGAGCGTGCAAAAGGAATAAACGATGGGGAAGCGCACCTCGTGTCGAACACGAAAAGTCATTTGGACATTCATTTAATACGAGAAAGGTCTACATCTCAAGATCAAGACCAAGAAAAGACAAGCCAACGAACACAAGTGACTTTTGAAAATCAGCTATCTCTTGTTGGGCGATTTTTGAAAGTTCACTATAAAAGGCTGAGGAATTTTATTGAGAAAAGGTTACCTTGCACACCTGAGAAATCAAGCATTATTAAAACTGTAACCTGCAAAATATTCTCAAGATATTCAAGCAAAATCCTCAAGCCTAAATCTCAAAGGAAATTGATCCAACACCAAGCTGTGAAGGAAAGACAACTTCAAACTGTTGAAGAGGAAACTTTTGAAGAATAAAAAAGGGGCCTACTTTCCAAGGAGGATTGTGGGAAGGTTCAAGGTCGAACCAATCTCAAGTTATTGGAGGGCTTCGTGATCAAATCCAAGAAGCTTGAGAAAGTGAGTCAAGTAGCAAGGCATCATCCTATGAAGAGTGAGTCGGACGAGAAGCGGTTTGTGTGACCAAGCATCTCTAGACCGAGTCCAAGGAGCAAGTTAGGCTGCGTGATCAAGACTTGTCTCTGACAGGCGATAAACACTTTGTAAACTGATCATTACTTAGTGGATACCACCGAGTTGGAGAAGAGGAGTAGAAGGAATTACCCCATCTTGAACCTCTATAAAATTTACTTGTGTCATTTACATTTCAAAGATATTTACATTCCCGCACACATATTTTATATATGCTAATAATTTGCTATCCAACTCGATAAAATAACAAGGTGCTAAAATCAAGTGTTAAAACAAAGTTAAATCAAATTCAAGGTGTTAAGTCTTGGTGAAAAACTTATCACGGCCAAGCATCTCTGGGGCGAGCCCCAAGGAGCAAGTCGGTTGCGTGATCAAGACTTGTCTCTAGGGCGATAACCACTTTGTAAATTGATCATTACTTAGTGGATTCCTCGGGGAGTTGGAGAAGGGAGGAGTAGAAGAATTACCCCATCTTCGAACCTCTATAAAATTTACTTGTGTCATTTACATTTCAACATATTTACATTCTTGCACACATATTTTATATCTGCTAATAATTTGCTATCCAACTGATAAAATAACAAGGTGCTAAACTCAAGTGTTAAAACAAAGTTAAATCAAATTCAAGGGTGTTAAGTCTTGGTGAAAAACTTATCACAAATGACCAAGTTAAGGTTTTGACTAAACAGCTGAGTTATTCTATCAACAGCTCTATCGAGTCTGTTGAGTGGCTAACTCTATTGATTAACTAACTTAGTTGTCCCTCAAGGACTTAGCTGTGTATTAACTCTGTAATAATTTAAAAGGACTAAAATCGAAAAGTTGGTAAGGTTTATTCAACTCCCCCTTCTAAACCTTACTTACACCCCTTGGGACCTACAAGTAGTATCAGAGCGGTTGGTTCATTGAGCCTTCCGCACTGGTTACTGAACTAGATCTCTAATCTTTCAAAGAAACTTTTAACACTTGCTCTTTCAGAAATCATCTCTTTTATTCAGCAAATTGGACAAAGCAATGTTCAACAAAGTCAAATCTTGCCAAACTGCAAAACAAATCTGGGATAAATTAACTTTAATTTGTGAAGGGTCTGAGCAAATTAAATAAAACAAATTGTCTGTTGCTGTACAGAAATTTGAAAATTTTAAAATGCTTGCAGGTGAAACCTTGGATCAACTGGATGCTAGATTCACTGAAATCACAAACGAGCTATCAGCACATGGGAAAGAATATACACAAAAGGAAATGTGTATGAAGATTCTGAGAAGCCTCCCAGCTGAATGGGAAATGAAAGTCATGGCCCTGAGACATTAAATGAACCTCACAACAACATCCAATCATGAGTTATTCTCAGACCTCAAAGCCTATGAGTTTGAGCTAAGAAGAAAAGATCAAGAGGAGACAGTTGTACCCAAAATAGCTGCACTTATAGTCAAGGACGGGAAGAGAGCTGAGGTCTAGGAAGCCATTGACCAGGAGGAAATTGCCCTTATAGTTAAAAGATTCAACAAGTTCTTTAATAAGAACTACAAGAAAAACAAAGGTGAAACCTCCAGGAGACATTCAGCTCCCTCCAAGTCAAGGGAAGATAGACCACCCAAGAGAGTGAGCATCAAAGGTTGAATATCGAGAGGTGATAATTCAAGGATCAAAGAAATGACCAAAGAGCCGAGAACTGTGTTGGAACTACGGACAACCAGAAACTTCGCTATTGACTATCCATATCCATGAGTCAATAAATACGAGAATGAAGAAGAAAGAAGAGTCTTGAGAGAAAGAAGACAGAAAAGAAAAAAAAATTTATGTTGGCCGAGATCTTGAGACAACTAAGTCGAAAGAAGCGGCGGACTCGAGGGGTAGTGGTACTACTCAGTGATTCGAAGAAGAAGCAATGATCCATCAATGGATAAAGAACAAGATCAACTTTGACCAAGAAGATGAGGTACACTCTAACTCATCTCACTCGGTTCTAGTGATAGTGATGATTGTGGCACACACACTTCATCATTCACTAATCTTTATGATTCATTAGGCAAAATGATGAAAGACTTTGAGCACATTAAATCCTCACACACACTATTAAGCGAGGAAAACGGCCCACTCAAAAAGCGAAACTCACAAAATTGACTAAGGAGGCCGAGTACTCGAGTCACATAGCCGATGAGAACAAAGAGTCAAGGCCGAGAATGCTAAACTAACAACGAGAGATAGCTGCTATAGAAAAGAGGAAAATGACCTCAAAAATGTGATTGCATCATTTACAAAGGCATCTAAATCATTGGATATTATGAGCCAAAAAGAGTGTGGAGATAAGACAGGCATAGGATTCACTTCCTTTGTGCATAGTCAAACTCCCGGTGATTTTGGAAAAATGATCTTCAAGTAATGAAGCATCTCAAAAATCCAAAATACCAAATGTTGCACCCACATTCACTCCAAAAGCACAATCACAAACAAACCGGCCTTGTATATAAAGGAAAAGGAAAACAACCCATTGAGTATCACGTGAGGGCAGTGAGAAGAAATCCGGCCAATGTTCCTCAAACTCCAAATAGGAAGTACTCTGTGAAGAATAAACAAGAGCTACCAAAAATCCCAAGTTTTATCAAAGAAACACATATGATGGGAATGGTAGAAATTACCCTAATCAAACTAATTGGAACAATGTGAAATATCAACAAAGACCTATGGAATACAAGCCTAGATGGCAAAGACCTAGCACTCAGCAAATGTCATTCCAAAGGAAAAAGAGCTATCATCAGCACACATATGCACCCAGGCACTACACTCAAAAACATCTCAACTACCCAAAGAAGGCAATTGCTAAAACACACACACAGGCATACAGACAAAAGAGACAGTTGTATGAATCTAAAGCCCCCAAGCAATTTGCCAAAGTGAGTTATGATTATGGCACAGATAGATGGCAACCTCTTAGAGTCAAGTAATTTGATTATAGGTTGGTTGGATCATCTTATAGCACTAACCCCTCAGGACCCAGACAAGCATGGGTACCTAAAAACTAATTTCCTTGATTGCAGGTTCAAGGAACAGCTGAGTGCCAAGGAGCATGGTACATGGATAGTGGTCATTCCCGGACATATGACGGAAAACAAGAAAAATCTGTCAAAATTCAAGGAGATTAGAGGTGCAAAAGTCATATTTGGAGAAATGAAGCTCGAGGAAATAAGAGGCAATCGGATCCTTCAAGAAAAATAGATTAGAAATCACAGATGTTGCATATGTTGAAGGCCTCAACTTCAACCTATTAAGCATCAGCCAACTCTGTGACAAGGGCTACAATGTTGGATTCAATATGGGAGTGTGCCAAATTAAAGATACTGAATCAAATGAAATAGTGTTGCAAGGATCCAGACAGAAGAACATGTATGTGGTAGACTGGTCTACTGCCACACCAAGCACCTGTCTGTTAGCAAAGAGCACAGCCGAATCAAGTTGGTTGTGGCACAAGAAGCTGAGTCATCTGAATTTCAAGACAATCAACAAGCTTGCAAGGAGTCATCTTGTAGAAGGATTGCCAGACTCAGTGTACAAGAAGAAAAGTGTTTGTGATGCATGTCAGATGGGAAAGCAGATCAAATCATCATTTAAAGAGAAGTCTAGTCCATCTTCAACAAGGATATTACATCTGTTGCATATGGATTTATTTGGTCTAATTGAACCAACCAGCATAAGTGGAAAGAAATACACTTTAGTGGTGGTGGATGATTATTCAATATACACATGGACAATCTTTATGTGCAAAAAGAAAGAAACTCTGCAGAAGCTACCTCAGTTGATGAAAAGAGCTCAAAATGAAAAGAGCCAAACCATTATAAACATAAGGTCTGATAGAGGAACTGAGTTTGTCAATGGGATAATAACTCAGTACTGTGTTGAAAATGGTATTGCTCATGAGTTATCTGCAGCAAGAACTCCATAGTAGAATGGAGTAGCTGAAAGAAGGAACAAAACTCTCAAGGAAGCTGCAAGGACCATGTTAGTCAAGTTTGATCCCTAAAAGATTTTGGGCTGAAGCCATCCACACTGCATGCTATACTCAAAATAGATGCATGATAAATAGACAGCTGACAAAGACTCTCTATGAAATCTGGATAGGGAGAAAGCCAAATGTTGGGTACTTCAGAATATTTGGATGTAAATGCTTCATCCACAACAATGGCAAGGATAATCTAAAGGCTTTTAATGCTAAAGCTGATGAAGGTATCTTTTGGGGATACTCAGCTGAAAGCAAAGCCTATAGAGTATTGAACAAGAGGACTATGGTCACCGAAGAATCTATTCATGTGGTTTTTGATGAGCCCAATGTGAATGGAGAAGACATTGAAGAGTTAGCTGATAAGATGAATCAACCAACTATGCAGAAGAGTCCTTATGTTGAAGTCAAACAAGAGAAATCAATCCAGATGAAGAAGAGATAGTTGAATCTCAAAGACAGTTGGAAAGTCTGTAGCTGAATGATGATGAAAGAGTTGTTCAAGACAACACACCAAAAAGACGGCGAACCTAGCTGATTTACTTCAACCTGATGTGAGATGGCTGAGAGACCATCCACCAGAGCTAGTCATTGGAGATGTGAGAGATGGTGTAAGAACCAGATCCAGAGCTCAACAAGAAGCAATGTTCACTTGTTTTATTTCTCAAATAGAGCCAAAAGATGTGTCCCAAGCATTGGATGACACACACCTTTGGATTCAAGCCATGCAAGAAGAGCTAAATCAGTTTGAAAGGAACAAGGTATGGGAATTGGTACAAAGACCAACCCATCAAAATGTTATTGGCACAAAATGGGTTTTCAGAAACAAGATGAATGAGGAAGGATCTGTGGTAAGAAACAAAGCAAGATCGGTAGCCAAAGGGTATTGCCAAGAAGAGAGAATAGATTTTGATGAAACATTTGCTCTTGTTGCTAGACTAGAAGCAATAAGGATGTTTCTTGCCTATGCTGCACACAAAAACTTCATTGTATATCAAATGGATGTGAAAAGTGCATTTTTAAATGGATTGTTGGAAGAAGAAGTCTATGTTGAGCAACCTCCAGGCTTTGAGCAGAAGACTCTTGGAGATAAGTTGTACAAGGTCAAGAAAGCTCTATATGGACTAAAGCAAGCATCAAGAGCATGGTATGATACATTGTCTCAATTTCTGACTGACAACGGATTTACCAAAGGCAAAGTGGACAGAACACTTTTCACAAATCAAGATGGACAAGATATCTTTGCTTGTTCAAATATATGTGGATGATATCATTTTTGGATCCACAAACAAAGAGATGTGTGATAAGTTCTCAAACCTCATGCAGTAAATTTGAAATGAGCATGATGGGAGAGCGAACCTTCTTCCTAGGACTTCAAGTTAAGCGGTGAAGGATGGAACCTTCATAAGTCAAACAAAGTACACTAGAGATTTAATGAAGAAGTTAGATATGGAAGAGAAGTCTTCCGTGAAAATACCAATGAATACATCAATCAAGATGGACATGGATGCGGATGGTAAAAATTTGTAGATCAAACAAGATACAAAGCAGTTATTGGTTCATTGTTCTAATTAACGGCTAGCGGGCGGACATCACCTTTGCGATAGGTGTATGTGCGATTTCAATCTGCACCAAAGGAGAGTCACATGATTAGCTAAGAGAATCTAAAATATTTGAAGGGATCTTTAGGAAGTGAAACTACGGTATCCAAAGGAAGGTGGATTCAAGCTTATTGGTTACTCCGACTCAGACTATGCTGGATGTAGAGTTGACAGGAAGAGTACTTCGGGTACATGTCAAATTCTTGGAAACAGATTGGTTTCCTGGTTTAGCAAAAAGCAAAACTCAACAGCCACATCCACAGCTGAAGCGAGTACATAGCTGCGGCGGTAGTTGCCCAAGCTCTATGGATGAGGCAAAGAAAGAGAGATTATGAAATTGAAGAAAAAGAAATTCCAATTATGTGTGATAACACAAGTCTATTGCAATCACTCAAAATCCTGGGTTGCATTCAACAACAAAGCACATTGATGTCAGATATCATTTCATAAGAGATCATGTTGAAAAGAAAGATATCGTTTTGGAATACATCTCAACTGATAAACAGTTAGCTGACATTTTCACCAAGCCCTTATGTGAATCAAGATTTAAAGAGCTTAAGCATGAGCTAGGGTTAATATAGCTGAGTTAATACTCAGAAGACTCAATCAAAAGAGATGGAAGATAGACAGTGAGAAATGAACAAGTTTTTCACATCAGCCAAGTGAAATGTACCATATCGGAAAGTCAATTTGACGAGTTAGGCGATAGGCGATTTGCTTAATGAAAGGAGAGAAGCTGAGTTAAGTCACTTTTGACATAAGTTGAGTCATTTATGAGCTATGTGACAAAAATGCAGTCGTTTTTAATGAGCGGGAATATTTTTAAAGATGATGTCAGCGCAATAATGATGGGTACAGTCAAAAGCTACATAGTAAGCATATGATTGGATAGAAATGTTGCCGCATTAAATGCAGTTCGGCGTGCTAAATCTGAGCCGTTGATCTTAATCAAATTTCAAAAATCAAAAACACATCCTTTCATTACCCTTATATACTAATTTTTCAGTTTTCTCTCCCCCACACTCAAAACTGTTCATCTTCAAAGCAGAAGCAAGCAAGTTCTTTTCTCTTGAAAACCCTACAAATTCACAAGAAAGTTTATCAAGTCTTATTCGGTAAAACTCTCTAAAAATGGCTCCAAAACTTGATTTTGTCAAGTTATCAAAGCAAATCCACTCTGGATCGACTGTGGATTTCGAAGGAATGATAAAGCAGTTTCCGATGAAACCCTAGTG
The DNA here is from genome assembly GCA_016081115.2 of Rehmannia glutinosa. Lineage (NCBI taxonomy): Eukaryota > Viridiplantae > Streptophyta > Magnoliopsida > Lamiales > Orobanchaceae > Rehmannia > Rehmannia glutinosa. The sequence goes on along the minus strand of JABTTQ020000656.1, from coordinate 102,365 downwards.
AAGAATATACCTGATATGCTGGAAAAGTCCGGTCTCAGGCCTTTTCTTACATTGGAGTACTCGCACACCTACCTGGAAGAGGTGGAGCAGTTCTATGTGAATGCCGAGGTGCAGGACAAAGGTATCAAGTCCTCCATCCACCGCAAGGACATCATGATTACTGCTAAGGACCTTGCGGAGCACTGGTTTTTGCCGTCGGAGGGCATGCCGAAAATATACGAAGCTGATGTCAAGTTGGCTGCTGCATGGAAAGAAGTATCCAAACCAGAGTGTGCTGTGAAAGTCATCTACACAGCTGAGAAGAAGTTGCTGAAGGACGACTATCACAAGCTGATGGATGTCGTCTCAAAATGTGTGGATATGGAGTTTGCAGTTTCAATCAACTGTCAAAGACTAAGCTGATCGTCATGGCTGCGATCATTCAAGGAAAGAAAGTTAACTGGGCTGAGTTCGTATACAGCAGACTCTGCCAGAACGTTGTGAATAAATTGTTTAAGGAAGATGGATCCTTTGGAGGATCACTCGGCTATGCCCTAGTCATTGGCCATCTGATGGAAGTGAAGGGCATTCCCCTTCAACATGGAAAGCCTTTCCATCTAAACAAGAAGATGATCAGGGCTAACCTTTCAGGAGCTTAGAAGAGAGCTCATGCGAAGAGGGCGGATACAAGTGAGGGGGAATCAGCTGACCCCGAGGATACAATTGTTTCCTCCCCTCCCAAGAAGAAAGCTCCAAAGAAGAAGGATGCCCCTGCAGCAAAGTCAATGGACGCCCCTGCCTCTGCAGCCGAGTCACCTGCCCGAGCAGCCGTGTCTTCTGCCCACACAGCCGAGGCGGAGAAGGAAGCCCAAATACCTTCTCCAGCCGTCGAAAAGAAGAGGGCTGCCAAGCCAAGAAAGGCAGCTCCTCCATCTAAGAAAGATGCTCCGGCCCCTGCTGCCAAGGTACCTGAAAAAGAGGAATCCGAACCAGAAATTCCTCTGGTGAGGACAAAGAGAAAGAAGAGAATCTTCAAGCTTTCAGAGCTTGAGAAGACAGCTGAGTCTGCAACTCAGCTGGAGAAAACTCCTAAGATTGCTGAAGAAGTGCAGTCTCCACAGATGCTGCTGAAGGCGAAGAGCAGCAGAGTACGCTACCTTCCATTCCAGAAAAGGAAGGTCAGGAAGAAGAAAATAAGGATGATGATCTCATCATGTACTCACCTATATATCCAGACATTCAGCGCCGTCTGCGTGAATGGAGGGCATGGAAGCTAAGCAACTCCAGGGTGCAGTTCGAACACCCCGAATTTATAGAAGAGGAAGAGGAATTAATGCAATTCCTAGGAATTACCACTGCATGACAGGCTCTCGATGAAGATAATTGCATGGACATCCTCCGTATCATAAAGGCGGATGAGAAAGACAAAGCTGAAGAGCAAGCCCGTGCATTGGAGAAGGCAAACATTTGTCCTTTCACTGGAACTCTAGAACACACTCACCCTCATTTTGATGTGTTCTCCGAAAATGATGAAGACATGGATCCCGCTGCTGCACAAGAGAAGTCAGAAATGCAGCAAGCTCTAAGGGAATCCAGGTTGGCGCACGAGCAACAGTGGATGGAAGGACTAGGAGAGTCCTCAAAATCTCTCCTGGAAATAGACCTGTTGGGGGTAGTGCAGCAGATTGCCACAGTTATAGCTGCAACTAAGTCCCCAGTACACTCAGAAGATGGGTCCAAGGGACTTGGCGATGAGGCTGGGACTTTGGGCACCCAAGTTGAGCCAACCCCTATTGAAGGTGTTTTACCACCTGCCCCCACGGCTGAGCACTCAACAAAAAGCGGAGTCCGGAGAAGAGTGACCCCACCATCATCGCTCCCGGTGGTGTGCACCGAGGGAAACTCACTCCACTGCGGCAAATCGGAGGATCTGCGATGACTCCACATTGCATAAATGAGCCAAAGTGGAAAAGGAAGAGAACCACAAAGATATCGACATTGACGGCTCGAGCAGTTGAGTCTGTCCCGGTGAAGTGCCAAATCGCTTTGTAGTCGAGACGCTGATGCGATGCGATCGAGAACAGGTTGTGAATGCCCCGGGAGTCAACACTATGGGCACTGAAAGTGCAATCCAATGGATTGAGACTCATTCGGATGCCAATGTCCAAGACCCTAAGACAACAAGGATCGTCGAAGGGATTGTAGAAAACCTCGCTCTGATTGAGACTAAGCTGGAGGTATTGAAGGCCCAAGGGAGATTGAGACTTCCTAGGTAAAACTCAAGGAGATAAGAGCATCCCTCCTGTCATCATTGCTGAATCGGAAAAGGAGATTAGTGACAATCATGATATATCCTTTCTGGGATCTGAATACGAAGCTGAGTCCACCCCCATTGCTCCTCAAAAAGACTTGGCTGAGGATGTTCTTCCACGGAGGGGTTAGGCAACTTTTAAAGCTGCTCGTCAAAACTTCAACTTTGATGATGAACCAAGCCCTCAGGCTTCATCATCTTCCGATGACGCTGATGATGCAGCTGAGGACAAGGAAATTCATTTAGCAGAATCTACTGAGGTCGATGAAGCTGTTAAGATAGCTGAGGCTCAGTCAGTTGGCAAATCCAATCAACCAGGCCCAGCTGAGACCAAGTCACCTGCGCAGGCTCCCAAAGCTGCAGCAGAATCGACTCAACCAGGATCATCAAAGGCATGAACAATTGTTCAATCGATCCCATATGTGCAAGATGATGCATTTGAGGAAACATTCCCTTTCTCAATTGAGCTGCCCGACCTTGAAGAAGAGACAGCTCAAGAGCAGCAATGTTTCAACATCCGAAAGCGTATCCGATAATTCCCACCTCTCTATTGTTCCAACAAACTTTGATTTTGATGTTGCATGGCCGCCACCAATCCAAGTACACCGAGATCCGTTAAATCTTCAAGAAAATATGTGGAGAAATTGAGAGGATCGAACGGCACCAGGCCTCACTAGATATGCGACTGGACAATAGAGATGCCACCCTCACAGCAGACTTACGAGGGATTGTGGTATGGATTAGGGAATGGTGTCAGCAGCAGAGTACAATGTAATATGAGCAAGTCCGATATTTTAAGGCATTGTACAATAAGATGCTAGTTTGGAGTGCTGACAATGCTAATATGAAGCAGATGATGCAAGCCAATATTGATAGAATGCATGCCTCTCACACAACTGAAATGGATCTACTGCGTGAATTTCATCGAAAATAAATTCTGCGTGTCGAGGAGAACATGAATAAGAAGTTCAGCCTTCTGATGGCTGAAATGAAACTGGTGGCAGCTGAATCAAAAGCCACTCGCTCAGAATTCCGCACAGCACATGCCGCAGCAGACTCGAAGCAGAACTCCGCTCTCATCCGACTGGATTTCATGCTCGTTGGGATGTTTCCAGGGGTTCCTCTCTCCTTCGATGACGCCAAAAAGGGGGGAAAGGAATACCTAAGGAAGTTGAAGGAAGAGACAACTGTTGAGAAGAAGAAGGAGAATGAGCAAACAGTTGTTGAGAAGCAAAGGAGAATGGAAAAGCTGTTGAGAGGAAAAGGTCAAAGGATGTGACCTTAATGCTTACTGAAACCCCTCAGCAAGGTCATGTCACAGCATCGATAATCAGCAAACTTCCAGTGACTCTGCCGCTCCAACACTCTATTGTGCCTATGTCTGAGAAGAGAAAGATTGTGGAAGCAGGAATGAAGGAGGTTGAAAGAAAGACGGATGCCCGTGTTCTAGAAGTACTAAAAACTTATGGTGGCATTCCAGCAGGAAAGGACACAGATGCTATTCTAGATGACGGGACGAGCCAATATCCATTGAAAAATTTAAAACACTCGAATCCGAAGGTTATTTCAAAAACATGTCCATAGCCCAAGCCTGGGATTTGTCTTTGGGAGAAGAGGTCCAAGGCTCGTGAAGGCGATGGCGGCAGGACTACCAAAGTAGCCATTCAGCTGGTAAGAAGAAGATTCCAGTACAATATACGCCCATAGGAGGAGGAAGAAGTGGTGGAGGAAGAGGTTTTCAACCTAGACCTCTACCCAAAAACATTGAATATGTAGATCCAGGCAAGAAGGGAAGGATCTACTGGGCTGGGTATGATGAAGTAGTCAATCGGGAAATGGCTAGGCAGAATGTTGAATACGTGAAAAGAATCGAGGAGGAAAATAAAAGGCAAGATCAGCTGCGGCAAGAAAGGCAAGAAAGGAAAAGAAAAGACGAAGTTGCGAAGAGAGCTTATGAAAAGAAGAAAGCAGCTGAAGAAGAAAAGAAAAGAAAGAGAGCTGATGATGACAGAGCTGAAGAGGAAAGATGGAGGTAGCGAAGGCGATGAAGTATTGATGCCAACCCCTTCGTGTATCTTACTTTTGTAAATACATATGTGTGTAAGTCATATGTGCATTCAATAAAGTATTGATGTATTGTCTCTCTATTGTTGTATATTAGTATAGATATGTGTAGTTTGCTAGATATGAGTATGCTCTGATACACCTTGTAAACAGCTTTGTAAAGGACAAGAATGATATGATCAATAAAATGATCTATTCAACACATACATTCTTTGTTACTGCATTGTCTGTATGTATTTGTGCTGTTTACATGTTGCTTAATGATTTTAAGTTTTGGCATCATCAAAAAGGGGGAAATTGTTGGGAAATTATTTTGTAGATTTTAATGAATGCCATGTAAAACTTAGATTAGAATGTTGGCACCCCATTTTCCTCGTAATTCTTATTGTAATAGATAGGGTTGAATGAGCTGAATCAAGTCAGCTATGCCTGGAAGATAAGAAGTCAACTGAAGAAGTGAAGTGAAGACTCCGCTGAGGAACATCTGAGTATGGCCAAGATAGAAGAGCAAGGACTCGAATAAAGCCGTAACAGCTGAGGGACAGCTGTGTGAAGAGTCAGTTAAGTCAACCCAAGAAGCCAAGCCACAAGTTGAAGTGACAGATGAGTCTTTCAATCATTGGAGCATACTCAAGTCACCTGGGGAAAAAGCAGCTGCAAAGAGGAGTTAACTGAGAAGAATCCGTTGCACAAAAAGTCAAGAACATTACTTAAATAAGTAATACTTCCATGTTGCCATGTCTTAAAGTGCTCAGTCCCAGAAGCGTGCAAAAGGAATAAACCAATGGGAAGCACTGCACCTCATGTCAGAACCTGAAAAGCTGGACATTCATTTAATACGAGGAAAGGTCTACATCTCAAGACTGAAGACCAAGAAAAGACAAGCCAATGAACACAAGTGACTTTTGAAAATCAGCCTATCTCTTCAACGGGCAGATTTTTGAAAGTTCACTATAAAAGGCTGAGGAATTTCATTGAGAAAAGACAAGCATTATTAAAACTATAACCTGCAAAATATTCTCAAGATATTCAAGCAAAATCCTCAAGCCTAAATCCCGAAGGAAATCGATCCAACACCAAGCTGTGAAGGAAAGACAACTTCAAACTGTTGAAGAGGAAACTTTTGAAGAATCAAAAAGGGGTCTACTTTCTAAGGAGGATTGTGGGAAGGTTCAAGGTCGAACCAATGTCAAGTTATTGGAGAGCTTCGTGATCAAATCCAAGAAGCTTGAGAAAGTGAGTAGTAGTAAGCGCAGTACCTGTGAAGAAGTTGAGTCGGACGAGAAGCCAGCTGTGTGACCAAGGCATCTCTAGACTGAGTCCAAGGAGCAAGTCAGCTGCGTGATCGAGACTTGTCTCTAGACTGATAACCACTTTGTAAACTGATCATTACTTAGTGGATTCCTCCAGGAGTTGGAGAAGAGAGGAGTAGAAGAATTACCCCATCTTTGAACCTGTATAAAATTTACTTATGTCATTTACATGTCAGCATATTTACATTCTTGCACACATATTTTATATCAGCTGATAATTTGCTATCCAACTAATAAAATAACAAGATGCTAAAATCAAGTGTTAAAACAAAGTTAAATCAAATTCAAGGGTGTTAAGTCTTCCAATAAAAACTCACGTGACCAAGTTAAGGTTTAGACTAAGCAATGATTTATTCTATCAACAAATCTATCGAAATGCATTGAGTGGCTAAGTCTGCTGATTAACTAACTTTGTTGTCCCTCAAAGACTTAGATGTGTATTAACTCTGTAATAATTTTAAAAGGACTAAAATCGAAAAGTTGGTAAGGTTTATTCAATCCTCCTTCTAAACCTTACTTACACCCCTTTGGACCTACAGTGCACGAAAGAAATACCAATCCCACAAAGCCTAGCATATGACAAATGTATTGTATCAAATTTTGGATAGATTCTTTTTCAAGATTATTCCTCTGCGTATTCCTTCGCATGTTTGTTCTTTCGCAGTTATTGTTATGGGATTACCCAATCTTAGAGTGACGTGTTAATTCTAGAAAGATCTTAAGTACTATATATATTCCTCCTTTGTAATCAATGCAAATCAATTCATTCAACCATAATCGATATTTTCATATTTTATTTGCCTTGCTCACTTTCAGTTTTTTAGCTTTTTCTATCATGGTTTTTTCTATTTTTCAACAATAGTATCAATAGGGATAGTGGCACAAGATCACTTTGTAATTGAAAAGTATCAATTTTATTAATTTTAAAAAACAAGATCACTTTTCTCCAAAAAGTATATGTATTCAAGGTAACAAAACTTATTATTTAATAGTAAGGATATAAAAGTAGCGCTTTTATTAAACAATTACAACTTATACTCTTAAAAGTATATATTTTCAAGTAACAAAATAGATATTCGTAGTTTTACTATATAGTATTAGTCTTTGCACTTTGAAAAGTATTAGATTTTCCGTAAAAGTATTAGTTTTCTACTAAAATGTATTTAGTAGTTTCCTTGAAGTAGTGTTTAAATTATTCCCTAAAATTATTAGTAGTCAAGCCACTACAAGAAAAATGCTTTGATAGACATCACTACAAAGACGGTTTTATGACTTTTCTGCTGTCTTTTCCCCTATAACAGCGGTTTTCTAAGGAACCGATGTCTAATTAGTGATGTCCTTTGATAATAAACAGCGGTTTCCCAAAACCGGTGTGTATTGTGAAAAACAATCCCCAAATCGAAACAATCGATTTTGGCATCGGATTTAAGGAACCACCGTCTATTTGTACAAATTATTTTAAATTAGACAGCAGTTGTTTTGATATCGATCTAAAACCAGTGTCTTTAATTATTTAGAAACCAGATGTTTAGACACCGATTGCAAATCCGGTGTAATCATATACTTATTACCCTGGTTTAATAAACCGGTGTCTATTTACATATTTCTTAAGTTAGCTCTTTAATTAGGTATTAGTTTTTTTTTAGAACAATTAGCTATTTCTTTTTTAGATATATGAAAATATATAAAAAGAAAGTAAAAGTCCTGATCACAAGTCGATCAGGTAGCAAATGAGAGAACAATTAGCTATTAATTAGTCTCTAATTGTACCGAAATAAGAAATCTTCTCCAAAGTCGTCTTCTTCTCAAAACAAAAAATTACTTTGTTATACAATTTTAGAGAGATCTCTCTAAAATGCTTCATAATCTATTGTGTCAAATCAACAAGCGCTTAGATGACAAATAGTTGAAGATGACAACTATCTTCAACGAAGAAAATAGGTAAATATCCTCACCAGAAATCTTCGAGTTTTATTATTTAAGGCCTCCACTATTTCCTTGTCCCATAAAATTAGAATTTTTAGGTCTATTAATTCACAAGAGATGGCATCCTACAGATCTTAAATCTGCAAGCATCAGAACGCCTTTGCATTTCCATGACCAACTAGTAATTACTACCAAAACCCATTCTGAATGAAACCAAACCAGCCCATATGTTGGAACCTCCAACTCGAAACTCGATTTTCAAATAAAGCCTATGGATGACGAAGAAGAAATTGGAACGATCTCCATGCGGATATGAGATGTAGAAATTGATGTAAAAGTCGAGGTTTTGGGAGAAAGGGAGAGAGGATAGACGGGAGAGGGGCTTTTGCAATTTAACCTATATGTCTAATAGGGGTTAGGATTTGGGATCCGTTTCACATATCTAATCTGTTAGAGGATCTCACAAGAGATATACCCTTAAAGTTAAGAGTTCACACCCATTACATATATGGGTTAGTCTTCTGTCAGGTCATTTAATAGATCTAATTCCACTACAACAAAAGTGACATAAGGTAACACCAAAAAATATTACATAATAGCCATTATATTACTATAGGCAATATGTAGCACTTTTATGGTGATACACTTTCCCGTGCTACCTATAGTTTACGGTATCACTTTTCATTGCTATAGTGCCACTTTTTCTAAGTGTTACATTAAGTACTCATCTATTATAACACTTTAAAAAAAATAATTATAAAATGTTACATATAAGTCTAATATAGCACTTTTTTGTCAAAATATAAGACTTTTTTCTGGCAAAATGTAACACTTCATGTAACATTTTTCCTATCATTTAACAAGTGATTTTTTGCTCCCGGAAGCATCGAACCCAATACCTACATTGTTTAGAAGTGGCAATTTGCCACTGGGCTAAGTTTATTGCATCTTTTGCTTTGATTTTTATATACACATATATATATGCTTATATATTAGAAAGTATATTATATACTATATGTATTAAAATTATATTATAAACTATAAAAATAAATTTATATCATATACTATATATATATATATTAGAAATTATATTTTATATTAGAAATTATATTATATATTAAAGAACATAATAAATATAATAAATAAAAATATCAAATAAGTTTATTAACGAATTAATTTTCCATTGGTAAAAATAAAATGAATTATAGAAATAAAAAATTAATTTACCGATGGAAAAAATCAATAAGTAACTACAGACGATATCAATTTTTATTGGTAATTTTTTTTAAAAAAAAGTTGCCGACGAAATTAGTTTCCGTCAGTAAAATTAAAAATATTAAATAAGAATAATAAATTTACCTAGGGATTTTTTCGTGGATATTGCGTGTTTAATTAATTACATTATTAAATTTTAAAGAAAAATAAAACACCTTCGGTAATGCCTACGGATGGTTTCCATCGATAAAATTCGTTGGTATTTTATAAGTTTCTTGTAATGTTATATAATATTTAGCAATTGATTATGTATCACTTATATATACTCCATATAATAGAATTAATAACAATAAATTAAAAATTAACAAATAAATAATTAATATATTTTATTTATGAAATCTTAAATTATATTAATGTTAAATAACTAACTAAAATCTCGTATACAATAAAGAGGCAAAATAAAAGGTAAAAATCTATTAAAATTGACATTTATTAATATTTATAGATTAATATTACTAAAACATTAAAAAGAAAATAAAAATTAAGAAAAAATATTGTTTTTGTCTTTACCTAATTTTGTGATATCAATTAACTAAACAAATTGTCCGCATTATTTAATTAAAGCGACGTAATTTTGTGTTACCAAAATATAGTCAAAAGTGTTACAATTAATTAAATATAGTATTACGTGGAGTGTTATTTAATTAAAGTGATACATATTTGTGTTATCAAAGCAATAACAAAAAAAAAGTGATACTTAAAGAGTGTTACTTCTTTGAAACTGTTACAAATAAGTGTTACATATTTATAAAGTGCTACAAAAGTGTTACATAAATATTATAATGTAAAGGTATTACAATCATGTGTCACATAATGTGATTTATGTAAAAAGTGCTATAATTTTGTATTACCTAATGTCATTTATGTTGTAGTATTCGTTAGACGAATCCAAATACCCGCCCGCGTCAATCCGCTTTATTGACCCGACAACCACTAACACCACAATAATAACATTATGATCGCTGCTAATAGTTTTTAGGATGGATACTAATACTTTTTTGGAGGACTACTAATATTTTACAGTAGAAATACTAAAATACCTTTAATCGAAAAACCTAATACTTTTCAATAAGATTATTAATAAGTTTTAGGAGGGATACTAATATTTTGCGGGAAAAAACCAATACTTTTCATGAGTCGTATTACAAAAAAAGTACTATTACAAAAAACTGCTCAGGTGGTTACTAATACTTTTCCAGGGGATTACTAATACGTTTTCAAGAGATTGTTAATACTTTTCAAGGAAAAACTAATACTTTTGAGGTTGCATAATATTATGTCACCTAATATTTTTCAAGGGGACAGTTAATACATTTTAGTTGGAATAGTAATACTTTTGAGGCAAAAACATCAATACTTTTCATGAGGGCTACTAAAAATATTGTTCAGGAGATTACGAATACTTTTCAGATGTACTACTAATATTTTTCGGATGTACTACTAATACTTTTAAAGACCCTAATATTTCAAAATGTCACCGATCCGGAGATCCTATGGCACCGCCCTAAAATATTACAAAAATGTCACTGGTATATGAAATTATAAAAAAAAACCGGATCGATTATATTAAATGCAATAAAAAAGACCCGCTAAATGGTCTAACCCAAGTTTTTGTCTACAGATATTAGTTTATGAACCAAACATGATACATCATTAGGTTCAATTTTACTGACATTATCATTATTCATTCCAATTTCAAGGGAATCCAATTCTAGGCATGCACTAATATATAGTATAATTAAAGATTACTTTCCATGACAATAGTTTTTATCGGAAAACATATAATCATATCTACCTTGGAAATAGTCAACCAGAAAGATACGGAAAAAAAAAATCCTCCATTATAACGTATAGACTTTCTCCAAATTCTAAAATTCTAGTCGTGTTTGCTCATCCATCTTCCACTTTTTCTTCCCTCATTATGAGGATGGAAGAAGTAATTTTTATTATTTTTAGTCTCAATAAATTTGTTAGTATGTGATTTTTATTTGTCCCCAATAGGTGACTTTTTTTCCTCTTTTTTAAGCATTTTTTTTGGGTTAATAAATTTGTCTCATATGTGTGATTTTGTATAGAAAATCAGATGAATCATTACCTGGCAATACGTGACAGAAGCGAGATTAAATTCTTTAGTACGTGTTTTGTCCAGCGTTTTCATTGCGATGTTCTGATTTTATGGATCAGTTGGATTTGTTTAGATTTAAAAATTTGTTTTAAATCTTTATAAGCTTATGATTTTGTAGGCTTGCAACTGTATTTTAATTGATGCCGTTATCAGTTGTAAGTTTGTTCTTGTGAATTAATGAAATTCATTTTGCATAAACAAAATTCCAAAATGGCATGTTCTTTAATTAGGTTAGGTTGTGGCAATTTTTGGGTGTACTCTACATCCGAATGCAAAAAGATCAACAATAGTCTTTCAAGCGTAGAAGCTCCATTCATCCAATCAAAAAAAAATCTACTCAAAAGATGCTATTCAAGTGGGTACAACCCAAGTCCTTGTGATTTTAACATGTGTTCTATTATAATGACATATGCATGTCTTTCTTTTTCAAAAAAAAAAAACATCAAAATGGGACACGTATCAAAATTACAAGGAAGTTGGGTTGTACCCATTCGGATATCATCTAACGAGCCTTTAATTAGATTAAGTTATTAATTTTCTGCATGGAACACTAGCATATTACACTATTAGTTCGAGCAATAGTTACCTTTTTAGTCTTTCCTAATTTGGCTAAAATATAAATATAAATAACAAAAAACAAGCCTATAAACTTTTGTGGTCTAATTATGAGATTTTGGACCAACTCGTAATATATTAAAATTTATTGAAAAATATATTTAAACGAATTCAATAAATAATTTCCAAAAATTCTTGATGAGTTTTTTTTTTCTTTTAGTTAACTAGCTATATGATCAAAAGTCAAAACAAAAAGGTTTATAAAATCCTAAATTTACTAAGTAAGACAATGTACTTTCTAAAAAATAATGTAGAAATGGTATCTTTAGCTTATAAGCTCTTTAATTCTTTTCTATAACAAGTAACGAGCTTGTATCTTAATTGGTAACGCTCACATTTTGTAAGGGTGTTAGTCAGGGTTCGAACTCAGTATTTTTCAGTTTCTTTGAAATTTATCCCCTCCCCTCCAACCACTACTCATAACTTATTAAAAAAATTCTTTTCTGATATTGCTTTTCGGGGCAGATCACTCCACAAATCAACTGGGTTGACCAAAATCCTCTTTTTGATAGGGAAGTCTTCATGTCAATCCTCTTCCTGCGGGGAAGCCTTCAAGTCGTCTTCTACGAGAGCTGAAATGTCATTTGATTGACTGAGAACTGCATGCACACACGTGCAAATGTTAGAGATCCCCGGGGTTGTCCTAGAGGATAAAAACGATGGCCCGAATATTGTATAATAAATGCGTAGGAGGATTATAAATCAATTAACTTACAAATAATAGCAGGGACATTTTTATACCTAGGAGATGGGCCACGTGGGCCGTGTAGGAGAATTTGGCCTATGGGCCAGTCCACGTAGGAGAAAATGGTTGATGGGCCAAACCCAGACTCCTTTGGGCCGGTTTAATTATTAAGAACCCATTGGGCAATTGATATTAAATAAACATATATAAAATAAATTATATATTTAAATTTTTAAAAACTATTTTTGCTCCCAACATAAGCCCCCGGCTCGTGTCTTTGGGAGGGATGGAGCGATCTGGGAGCTACACCCGGTATTGTATCCGGCTTGTCCTTCGCGCCTTTGTCTTGCCTTTGGAGGATCTTTTGACGCTTTTGCATAAGGATGCTTGAGAGGAGAACATTTGACCATGTCTTCCAAAAGTAAATTTTCTCTTCCCACCTCTCAACTTTGAAGTTTTTTGTTTTGTAGAAGACTTGGAAATTTCTTGAAAGTTGAGGTGAGACTTGAGATGAGAGTTGAAATGAGAGCCAACGAGGTGGGAGATTGCTCAAGGCGCCTACCCGGAGCGGGCAAGGGCACCCTTTAGGCGCCCCCGTGGGGTGGCCTTAAGGAGATGCCCTCTTGCGTGGAGGAGGACGCCCTCCCGGAGGGCGGCCCAAGCCCCCCAGTCCTTCATTCTTTGTATTTTCTTCCTCTTCTCTGGAGTTTTTTCCATCTCAAGTTGCATCTCGGGTTCTGGCCTTTCTTCATCTCCACGTTTTTCTGCCTTTGAGAGTCTAGCTACTGATTCCTTATCCATGGGGACTTGTTCTTTATTTGTGTAGAGGTGAATTCTTCCCTTTTGGAAGGAAGCTTTATTTCTTTCGGAGTGGGTGGAGATACATGTGGTTTGCTTTATCCCTTCCGGAGCTTGGAGGAGCACCCTTCTCAAGCTCGGATGGATCATCCTTCTGGAGCTTGGAGGGAGCACCCTTCTAGAGCAGTGATAGTTATTTTTCAGCTCAGATGGCCCTTGACTCCTGCCCACATGTTTACGGCTTGCTTCATATGCTTGGATATTTATTGCTTTCTCTTTTGTTCTTGAGATGTTTCTTCGCCCCACGAGGTCGGATGATATTCCGTCATACTCACACTATATGGATGTCCTTCCTTATGCATATCAACTTCCTTTTATCATGCTTGTAGTGATTGCATGTGACGTTCTCTTGATGAGAGACTTGTTCATTTTCCACATTGAGGTGGATCTTGTCTTCGGAGGGAAGCCTTGATTTCTTCGGAATAGCCAAAATTACTTGTTCTAGAGCTACCTGAGGTCACCCTTCTCAAGCTCAAGGGACGTCCTTCTAGAGTTCGGAATGGGTGCCCTCTTGGAGCTCGGAAGGAAGGGCACTCTTCTTGAGCTCTTCTTCAGTTCTTACTCCACCACTTCAATCTCTTTCTTCCCGATATTAGAGCTTTTGGCTTCTTTTTCTATCGGAGAAGAATATTTTGTGGGGTATCCTTCCGAAGCTCAGAGTGGGTGTCCTCATGGTGTTCATGGGGTGTTTTCCGAAGCCTGGATGAGGTATCCTTCTGGAGCTTCCTTCATAATCTTTGCTTTAGCACTTTGATCTCTTCTCCACATGTCTTAGCTTTTTCGCCTTCTTTTCCTTGCACATCAGCATGGAGATTTACGGGGATCCTTGTGAGGAGGCCCCTTCCTCCGGGGTCTTAGCCAGAGGAGGAACGTTTACTAGAACCTCTCCTACGAGGAGGCACCTCTTTTCCTGAGTCTTAGCCGAATCAGGTCTTCCCATCCGGGGTCTTAGCCGGATGAGGTTAGTATATTGGGGGCCTCAGATAGCATAATGCTACCTCATTAGGGGCATTCCCCAATAATCATGGATAGCATTAAGCTGTCTCACTATAGGTTTTAATGAGGGGCCCTGGATAGCGTGATGTTACCTCACTATGGGCGAACTCTAGCGCTAACCTACCTCACTATGGGCAACCTCCGGGAACCCTGGATAATGCTAAGCTATCTCACTATGGACAACCTCTGGGAACCCAAGATAGCGTTAAGCTACCTCACTATGGGTTTTAATGAGGGGCCCTGGATAGCGTGAAGCTACCTCACTATGGGCGAACTCTGTAGCCCTGGATAACACTAAGCTACCTCACTATGGGCAACCCCCAGGAACCCTGGATAGCGCTAAGCTACCTCACTATGGGCAACCCCCAGGAACCCTAGATAGCGCTAAGCTACCTCACTATGGGTATCCCCCGGGAACTCTGGATAGCATTAAACTACCTCATTATGGGTTATTAATGAGGGAGCTGGGAAAATTTGCGGCTTTTGAGGTAGTGTGGCAATTTCACTGTTTGGTCGGGGGAGCTTGCTTATCTTTAATACGGCAACACAATATTCCTGAGCAGTATTGATATCTTCAATAGTTGTGTCACTTTATGGTGTGGGCATCCATCACCTATGTGAGTGGTATGTTGATCTCGCCCACAGACTTGATCGCTGTGTTTATTCTGGAGAGCTCGTCTTCTTCTTCAAGGCCTCCAAGAGTTATGCTTATGACTCCAATCAAATAAATATTTCTTCTTTTCGTGATTGTGGAAGCACAAAGCTTTTAGTGGAGCTTGATAATGACTGATTTGAGTGAGCTTCTTCCTCAAGACTTCTTCAGTATTGTTATGCAGCTCCCATGGGGTAGCCCAGGGCGGGCGCCCAGATCTGGGTAGCGTGCTTCTTTGTGCGGGCATTCGCGAGTGGCTCCTTGATTCGTATCTTTGTTAATAACTCAACCTTTAGCCAAATTGTTGGTGCGTGATCCCTCGGTTGGTTCAAACTTGGTCTTCCTGAGCCGTTGTGGGCACCTTCTTTTCTATGTTGGAGTTTGGTGTCCTCTGCCTGGAAGTGACGCCCATGCTGGCTTCATTGTGCTCTTCGTAGTATGTTGGAAGTGTACTCCATGGCCTCTGGACTTCTAGAAATGATACTAATGATTCCTTGATATGTGAGTCTTTCTTGATATGAGCTTAGTTGGAGGATTATGGTCCAAGTATTTACTCGGGAATCTTTTTCTCTATTGCTCTTCAAAAGATGTGAAGTGTTGACGTCCCTAGAAAGTGTTGGAGTGATGAATGGAGTTCCCCAAGCAGAGAGAGGGAGATAAGAAATCCAGAGGTGGTAGAAGGCGCCCCTGGAGCGGGCAAGGGCGCCCCCTTGGCACCCTCCCGGGCGGCCACAAGGGCGCGCCCCAAGAGACATCCCAAGCCCCCTGTCCCATTCTCCTTCGCGTTGTTCCCTATTTTCTTTAGAGTTTCCGTATATTTCAAGTCGGATTCGGGATTTTGGTCCTTCTTTCATTCCGCTTATAGGCCAAGGAATTATCGGGCGTTAAGTTTCTAGTTTAGTCATTCCATTTCTGCCTTTGTCCATGGAGTTTGATATTCCTCCTTTTGCTCCAGAGTTTTCATCGTTATAGTTGAGTGAATTGTGCTACCTTCGGAGGCTTGGGACTTTAGACTTTGCATGGCTCTTCTGGGTGTCCTCAGGCCGGTCTCCATTTCTCTCGAGCAGCTTAAGCAAAATACTTGAGAGATCAAAAGAAATTTGAAGAAGTCCATTGTCCAGAGAGAATGACAAGTGAAAACACTTCAACGGACGCTTGGTTGCTCCATGTTTCATGTGAGATAGGTTCTCAGGATGATTTCTTCATGGTTTAGCTCTCTTCATCTATGGAGTCTTCGTCTTCTTCGATGAGTTGAGCATTGCTCTCTTCTTTCGTGTTGGGGTGTACATCTTCTATGAATGGAGTTTTTATGGATCTTCCTCTAGCTAAGGATGGTTCATCTATAGGTTGTCCAGGGAGTTCAGTCTTTCTGTAAAGGGTTTCTTATTCCTGAAATAGCTTGACTACTCTGAATGGCTCTTGGATTCTCAGTCCGAGGGCCGAGGGGAGTTTGTGCCTATTTCTGGACTTCAAGGTTTGTCCTCCATCAATATGATGACTTCTTCAGTGTCTGGTTGCTCTCGAGTTTATCTTTTCTCTTTTCCGTTCTAGTCGAGTGAGGGTCATTCTTCATGCAGCAGCTGTTGTGGCCTATAATGGCAAGGTGCCCTTTCGAGGGGTCTTGTTGCAAATCCCGGAGCTTAGGGATATCCTCATGCAGCTCCAGGAGCATTAATGTCTTAGAGTCTTCCGGATAGTTTCATTAAGCTGGAGAGCTTCCCCAAGTTCAGCGGACTTATCTGGTGAGCAGAGCCCTTCAGGAGGAGAAAATTACGAAAGGGCGCCCTTTTGCCAGGCAGGGGATTTCTCTTGAGTGGGCAAAGGCGCCCCCTTCAGCTGGGCCAGGGCGCCTCCTTCAGTTCTTTGAGTTGTTGAATGGCGTCCCTCTGGAAGGAGGGATCTATCCTTATGTCTTCTCAATGATCTTCCTTCTTATTTGGTGTTCCTGGCTTTGGAGCCTGCGGCTTCCCCATATCACTTCATGAGGTCTTGCAGTAACTCTCCTTCCAGTTGTTTTACTTGAAAAGATGAGCCCATGGTCTCTGAATACTTCCTTCTGATGGAGAATCATCGTGCGAGGGCAGTAGTGAGTTTGTCCCTCCCAGTGATTAATCTAATTGGGAGACCATCAACCACGTTAGTGGCGCTTGGTCAGTGTTGTCCGAACACTTTACAACAGGAAGCGTCCATCATACCATAGAGATTCGCCTTTGCATGAAGTTTGTCTAAGTGCCCCTGGTAGACTTCTGGTCTCATCATACTCTGGGAGGCTGGAGATCTTGATGCCAGAGAACAATGACTTAGCCCGAATGGCAGAGGCTAGTGAACTTCCTCCCTATAGCAATGGCCTGCGAGTTGGCTTGGCTGATGCTTTACCGTCTGCGACTCATTAACGGGCTTGTGAATGTGGACTTGGGAGTGTTAGGCTTCATTTCCAGCTTCTCTTCTAGCGGGAGCGTGCTGGTCTCCTTGACTTTTTTCAAGTCCTTCATTTCTTTAACTTCTTTCCCAAACGCTGGGATCTTCAATGTCTGGCGGAGCTTTGAGGGAGGTCTTCCCGCAGCTTCCGTCGCAACATGATTCCTTGAAGTAGCTCGGGCAGATTCTTCGAGCAGGGATCTTCACGTTAAGCGAACTTCTTCAACAAACGGAGCCCCCCAGGAGGAGGAGACGACGCCCTTTTCGATTTTGAGCGGAGGATGCGCCCCTCCCGGGAGGGGAGCAAACCCCTCTTTCGCTCAGCAGTGGCAATGTCCTTCCCTCCCGTGGGTGTGGCATCCATCCAACAGGCAGGTAAATTTCTTCAATGGGTGGAGTTCTGCCGGATGGAGGTGGCAACGCCCTTTCTTCTTGCAAGGAGGCGACGCCCTTCCGGTGGAGAAGTAGTTGGCCTCCTGCCTTCTTGATGACATTTCCTCTAGCTGGTCTCTAGCCCCAGGGCCTGTGATGGCTCAAAAGCTATCTTTAAAACCGTAAGCAAGTGCACCTATCGTTTTATAGTATAGATTATTGAGTACCGAGTGTCATTCCCACGAGGATTGTAAGTACTAATAATTACCGTCTTTTTGTTATTTAATCTAACAATTTTCAGAGTTTTTGTTTGATGAAAAAGGAAAACAAATTATAAATTGTAAAAATGAAGGAAGATTTGTAAAATAAGAAATCAAGAGATAGAAATGTTTTTGAATGTAAATCCCTCTAGAATGTTTTTGTGATTTGACAAGTTAAAAATACAACCGTAAGCCCTTAAGCAAAAACCAGCCTCTTTTAATAAAATCTCATGTCTTGTGCACCGTAGAAATTCCCAATTTAAGTTAAACCCTTTCTCAAGGCGAAAAACTTCTAATCTCAAGTTGATTAACTCGAAATCTCTTTCTAGTTAAAACCCCCAAGACAAAGATTATAACGATTTGTGAATTCCCATATTAGGTTTGACCCTAATCCAGAAGATTTATGTCGTCCTATATCTAGGATTGCATGCAACTCTTTTCACTTATATAGGTTCTATTTCACCATGAATCTCTCGATTTCCCGGATGAAAAATAAACTTCAAATCAATATTGCGCATATACCAATTCGAATGAATAAAGTATAATATAAGTGAATCACACAAAGCATGAAGATTTTATTAAAAACATACACACCTTAATCACAAATCCATTATAGAGTTCATTACATTCAAACACTAGGAGTTTAGCTACTCATGATCTTGACAAAAGAGTAAATTACATAAGAAAATGTAAATATTATAGACATGGTGTACTTATCTTTCTCAAAATCTTAATTGACTTCTTTCTTGAATGATGATGTTGCTCCAAGCCTTCTTCCCCAATGTTGCCTCAAGCTTACTCATCCAAGACCTCTTGATCTCAATTCTACTTAAAATGTTTATACAATGAATCTATAGAATGAGTATATGAATACATGAATGAATTATGAATGATGATTCTTCCAACTTCAACTCTTGGCTTTTATAGACACCATTTTTGTATAATAATACATTGATGGTGCCATCTTTTGCTAAATAATTGCCTCCACTTTCATTGTTGGTTGGTGAATTCTTGTACTCAATTGATGATTGAGGGAATATGGAGACATGGTGGAGCAAAATTGGGTGTTAAAGGTGTACAAAAGTGGTCAAAAAAGTTTGGTTGGTGAGTTTTTCATAGAAAAATTGCAAAAGGAAGTCCGACATGGCCATGTCGCAGAACACACCCTGCCATGCTTTGCCTGACATGGCCATGTCGCCAACACGGCCAGGCCGTGTTGGGGCTGTTTTTGTACGAATTATTTGAGTTTTTGGCTCCCGGAACACGGCCGTGTTTCCCAACACCCCCCCATGTTGGACCAAAAGGCCCCGAAATGACGCGTTTGGCTTGGAATTTCGAGCGTTTTTGCATCCTTAAACTCCCCGACATGTTTTGACATGAATCCATGGTCCGAAATTCACCAAAATTAGCCCTGAATGGTCAATCTACATCAATAAAAGCACCCCAGAGCAATATTAACTATGTACAATCAAAAATTTACAAAACTAACAATAAAATAACTCGAATTCTACTCAAATATACACATAAAACATGCATAAAAGACTTTATCAAATCACCTCCAACTTTGAACTTTGTTTGTCCTCAAGCAAAACATTAAATTAAAAAGAGGGATTCAATAAATCACAACATACAAAGAAGATTCTCTTTTTTTTTTCAACACATTGAACACAAGCGAACAAGTTCTTGGCCTTCTCAATCCAAATTAACCATTCATTAAAAACATAGTTTTGCAAAGCGATCTATTGTCAAGAAAGACCGTAATATCGCTATCGTCATTATTCATCTTTGAAATCATCACTCCACAAATCTGCGATAATTATGAACAACTTCAATTCAATAACGCCATGAAAATACAAGAATTCAATAGATCATTATAGTTAGCCTACTAGTCATATAACCAAGCTTCTTGAACTTTATTGGAATGAGAAGTCAAAGAGTATTCATTCTTCTTTTTTTTTTCTTTTTTTTTTGGGACCTTTCGAGACATGCTTCCACTAAGTTTATATTTTGAATTTATGTTCAAACACTCCTAGGGTGGTTTCCCATACTCATATTCGTGTCGCCGTTTTACGTAAAAGACAAACATGGGGCTCATGAATGCTCCTAGTTACTAAGCAACAACAAATAGAGGAGTATAACCTCGATTGGTCCGTTTTTTCTTCATTTTCTTTTTTTTTCATTTTTCTCTTTCTATTTTTCTTTTATTCACAAGCTTGGTTTAACAACTAGTTAACCACTACTAAATCATGAGTTCTCGGACGTTCATAGCGCTAGGTATCGTCGTATATGCCTTAACACATCAAGTATTTATGGTGTTGGAAATCTCGTCAAAATTTAACCCGCATCCACGTCAATCTATCCTAGACAATCAATTGATTCACATTGAAAACACAAATTAACAAGTTAATATAGGTATAATTGGGCCAAGTTATTGACTAGCAAATACTCAATTTGTTAAAAAAAAATTCACATCTCTTGAAAACAAACACACAAGCATTCAAAATGTTATTGTACCCACCTCCAACTTTAAGATTCACATTGTCCTCAATGTGAAATAAAGAAATGGACAAACACACACAAAACACTCAAAGAAAAACAAAGAAATTAGAATGATATAAAAGAGGTGGAAAAAAGAAAAATACGACCTTACTACAATAGTGGAATCGGTGTTGAGCGACCATTGGGTTGTTTTGGTGCACGGACCTTCAACGACATCTTCATACCTAATCAAAGTTAAGCAACACACAACTCGAATACCGTGAAATCTCAATATTCCCAATTAGGACAAGCAGAAGAAGCTCAAGAGTTTTTTTTTTTATGATTTGAAAATGACTCTAAGGACTTGTGATTATTTTGAAAGAAAATAAAATAAAATAAAAATAAATGAAAACAATTGCACACAAACATCGGGTTGCCTCCGGGTAGCGCTTAACGTCGTATAGTGGACCATTTCACCTAAATGTGAAGATTTAATCGGGGCGAGCCTTGAACTTATGAAAGATTTTATCTCTTTGAACAACATCGCCACCGTATCGATTTTCGAACAATTGACCTTCATGGTCCTATTTTTCTCGCATGTTATTCTCAAAATGGGATTTATCTCAGTGAAAACTTTTGCACATTGAACATCACATACTTTCAAGGATTTATTAGAAGACATATCAAGCAAGGAATCATTTATCCTTGTCTCAATCAAGTTTATAGGAAAACAAGTATCATTTATAAGATTTCTCAAAGGAATTTTAAAGATAACTTGTTCACCCCTACTCTCAAAGTAAGCTTTCCATCATGCATATCAATGAGAGATTTAGCGGTAGCTGTGAGGGCCCTAGAATTAAGGGAACTTATATATCATCATGCATGTCAAGAATAATAAAATCAACCCAGGGAATATGAATTTATCAATCTTAACTAGCACATCTTTAACAATACCTCTAGGATGTTTAATCGATTTATCGGCTAATTGAATGTCCATCCTAATAGGTTTAAGTTCACTTAATTCCGCATGCTTGAATGTTTCATAAGACATTACATTGATACTAGCTCCCAAGTCGGCTAGTGCCCTATCAACAAGTAAACCATCAATTTTGCAAGGGATAATAAAGCTTCCTGGATCATTAAATTTTTGTGGTAGTTCATTGGAAGGACATTTATCATTCAATCGCACATTTGATAATTTATTAAGCTTATTTTCACTAGGAATGATGTCATTAAGATCCCTAACATGCTTTGAATGAGGGTCAACAAATGGAATATTGGCATGTAATTGTTTGAAAGAATCAAGTACTTACCAAATTTGTCCTCCCTTCTATCTTCTTCGATTAGACTCCGTAAGGATCTTGGGCTTGTATTCTCGCAATCTCTTTTTCATGAGCTTTTCTTTGGGCATGTCATCCTCCACGATTTTCGCATGGCGGCATTGGCATAATCATGCTCATGTGGAAAACTCGATGGTGATTGCCTTTACGTGCTCCCCTGGTTTGGCTCGGTATTACCCGAAACTTCCTTGTGGCCTTTCGGAAATCATTTTCGCAATCTGCCTGTTGGTTTTCCAAATTATGGATAGATGCCTCTTGATTTCTTAAGGATGTTTCACCGCCGAATCGGGCATCATTGATTGCACAAACTTTCCCATAAGTTCCTCCAAGTTAGGCTTTCCTTGGGTCGGCCGAATCAAGGGAGGCGTGTGTAGATTAGGATTGGGATTAGGTCGTGGTTGACCTTGATTACTCCAATCAAGTTCGGTCTTGGCCTTGACCAACCTGGATTATAGGTGTTCTTGAAAGGATTATTTTGAGAGGGTCGAGATTGATTACCTAGATAATCCACTTGTTCAAGCGGTGGTATCGCATGAGGGCAATCTTGGTGGTTGTGCGATCCTCCACACGTTTCGCATGAGAAGGCTTGTTGTGGTGGTGGTTTTGGAGCCGCCAACCCACAATCAATTTTCTCGAGTCGAGCTTCGACTGTGCGGCTAGTGTAACCACCGCGTCCGCATTGTATACTCCCACTGCCCTGTTGTTTCTTTCTCGTATGGATTGCCATTGATAGCCATTCATGGCCATTCTTTCTATGAGATCTTGGGCGGCTTCGGGTGTTTTATTGTTCAATGTTCCCCCCGCATCAATCATCTCGCCTTGTCGATGAGAGCGGCCCATTGTAAAATGTTTGGACTTGCATCCAAATGGGGAGACCATGATGTGGGCATTTTCGCAGCAATTCTTTGAATCTCTCCCAAGTGTCGTACAAGGTCTCATCGTCCTCTTGAGTGAATGAAGAGATCTCATTCCTCAATCGTGCGGTTTTAGCGGGTGGAAAATACTTTAGAAGGAATTTTCCGCCATAATGCTCCATGTTGTGATTGTTCCTTAGGTAAAGTGTTTAGCCATTGTTTAGCCCGTCCCCAAGAGTAAATGGGAACAAGCGTAAATGGATGGCATCGTCGAGACTCCATTTATTTTGAAAGTATCGCAAATTTTGAGGAAATTCGCAATATGATTATTTGGATCTTCGTCCCAGGTCCGTCAAATTGAACAAATTGTTGCACCATTTGAATGACATTCGGTTTGATTTGAAATTATTGGTCACCTTGGCGGGCCTTACGATACTAGACGATGTACCGAATCCATAGATGGCTTAGCGTAGTCGCATACATGGTTCTTTGTTGTTCATCACCATATCGGGATCCTTGCTTTCGTTAGTATCCTCCTCGTGGTCTGTACTAATAGTTTCCTCTGTGTTGCTACCGGCGGTCTTGCGCTTCCAAATTCGGCGACGAGTAGGCATGCACTGTGGTAAATAAAGAGGATAAGTATAATCCAAGACTTGCAAAGATAGATACCTAGAAAAACAAATGATGAAATAAAAAAATGATTAAATTAACAAAACTAAGGTGTTCTTAATATTACAATTCCCGGCAACGGCGCCAAAAACTTGATGGCTCAAAAGCTATCTTTAAAACCGTAGGCAAGTGCACCTATCGTTTTATAGTATAGATTATTGAGTACCGAGTGTCATTCCCACGAGGATTGTAAGTACTAATAATTACCGTCTTTTTGTTATTTAATCTAACAATTTTCAGAGTTTTTGTTTGATGAAAAAGGAAAACAAATTATAAATTGTAAAAATGAAGGAAGATTTGTAAAATAAGAAATCAAGAGATAGAAATGTGTTTGAATGTAAATCCCTCTAGAATGTTTTTGTGATTTGACAAGTTAAAAATACAACCGTAAGCCCTTAAGCAAAAACCAACCTCTTTTAATAAAATCTCATGTCTTGTGGACCGTAGAAATTCCCAATTTAAGTTAAACTCTTTCTCAAGGCGAAAAACTTCTAATCTCAAGTTGATTAATCAAATCTCTTTCTAGTTAAAACCCCAAGACAACATTATAACGATTTGTGAATTCCCATATTAGGTTTGACCCTAATCCAGAAGATTTATGTCGTCCTATATCTAGGATTGCATGCAACTCTTTTCACTTATATAGGTTCTATTTCACCATGAATCTCTCGATTTCCCGGATGAAAAATAAACTTCAAATCAATATTGCGCATATACCAATTCGAATGAATAAAGTATAATATAAGTGAATCACACAAAGCATGAAGATTTTATTAAAAACATACACACCTTAATCACAAATCCATTATAGAGTTCATTACATTCAAACACTAGGAGTTTAGCTACTCATGATCTTGACAAAAGAGTAAATTACATAAGAAAATGTAAATATTATAGATATGGTGTACTTATCTTTCTCAAAATCTTAATTGACTTCTTTCTTGAATGATGATGTTGCTCCAAGCCTTCTTCCCCAATGTTGCCTCAAGCTTACTCCTCCAAGACCTCTTGATCTCAATTCTATTTAAAATGTTTATACAATGAATCTATAGAATGAGTATATGAATACATGAATGAATTATGAATGATGATTCTTCCAACTTCAACTCTTGGCTTTTATAGACACCATTTTTGTATAATAATACATTGATGGTGCCATCTTTTACTAAATAATTGCCTCCACTTTCATTGTTGGTTGGTGAATTCTTGTACTCAATTGATGATTGAGGGAATATGGAGACATGGTGGAGCAAAATTGGGTGTTAAAGGTGTACAAAAGTGGTCAAAAAAAGTTTGGTTGGTGAGTTTTTCATAGAAAAATTGCAAAAGGAAGTCCCGACATGGCCATGTCGCAGAACACACCCTGCCATGCTGCCTGACATTGGCCATGTCGCCCAACACGGCCAGGCCGTGTTGGGGGTCATGTTTTGTACGAATTTTTGAGTTTTTGGCTCCCTTGCGAACACGGCCGTGTTTCCCAACACCCTACCCGTGTTGGACCAAAAGGCCCCAAATGACGCGTTTGCTTGGAATTTCGAGCGTTTTTGCATCCTTAAACTCCCCATGTTTTGACATGAATCCATGGTCCGAAATTCACCAAAATTAGCCCTGAATGGTCAATCTACATCAATAAAAGCACCCCAGAGCAATATGAACTATGTACAATCAAAAATTTACAAAACTAACAATAAAATAACTCGAATTCTACTCAAATATACACATAAAACATGCATAAAAAGACTTATCAGCCTGCAGCTTGGGATTCAGCTCCATGCATTTGAGGTCGGGTCTGTGTCTTCGTGTGTTTTTCTTTGCCCACGATGGCGCCAAAATGATGTTTTTTTTTAAGTCACTCTAAATTAACCAGGTTGACCAAAATCCTCTTCCCGAGAGGGAAGTTTTCACGTCAATCCTCTTCCCGAGGGAAAGTCTTCAAGTTTTCTACTCTGAGAGTTGCAATATCCTTCGATTGACTGGGAACTTGCCTATACACACGCACAAACATTAGAGGGCCCCGGAGATTGTCCCAGGGAGGCTTCTCCGACGCTCAAGTCAGCATGGTGAACGAGAGAATAAATAGTAAACGAATACTGTGTAATAAATGCGCATGAGGATTATGAATTAATTAACATACAGATAATAGGAGGGTTCTTTGTATACTTGGAAGATGGGCCCTGTGGGCCGTGTAGGAGAATTTGGCCTATGGGCACCCGCGCGTGGAGAAAATGGGAATGATGGGCCAAACCCGGACTTCTTTGGCCGGTTTAATTATTAAGAGCCCATTAGATAATTAGTATTAAATAAGCATATGTAGATTGAATTATATATTTAAATTATTAAATACCATTTTTACCCCCAATATTTTCTATAACAAATTTAAAAACTCTTGTACGTCACATTTAATTTCAAAACAATTGATAACTATATAAGGTACTGAACTTGAGATGTTTCAAGTACAAAATAAATCCAATCAAACATCTTATTGGCATGCTAATTATCTTTTATGTCTCCGATTAAAACTGTACAAGGGATTGAGCCAGGGGTTGGTAAATGGGCAGTCGTTCCCAACTCCATGAAATTCTACAGATATATAGTATAAATTTTAAAATAAAATTCTTAAATTTTTAAATCTCCCACCCCGTAAAATTGATAGCATCTCATCATTTCTCATTGTCATCGATCGTTGATGAGATTAAATCTTGCTCTTTGAGTTTAAAATTTATGACTATCCATAAGATCGTGATCATGAATTAATACCATATGAAAATTTACCTTTTACACAAATAATTCACCCAATTGTTTTTATTCGACATCGTTTACTCGTACAAAATTAATTTGTCTCCACTCATTCCCTTATTGCATTCATATATATAAGTAGCCCTTAAACAAAAGCTAGAATAACTCTGATATACATATATATATATATATATAGGGAGGGGATCCTGTGAGACCACTCTTCTAGGTTAGTCCATAAGACTAAATCTACACCATCCAAATAGTAAATCAATGGCCAAGATATATTACAATATATACAAAGATTACATAAGTAAGTATACAAATGAAGGGATAAAATATGAATCCGAAAATTAAATATAGTAATCGCTTCCTAAAAATTAGGGACGTGATTTTGTATTGATCACGTCCCCATAATCAAGCGATTCACCTTTCATTTCTCTCTCTTCCCATTCGAACCTGCAATTTATTCAAATATGGCAACAAAATCGTGCAACAATTAATGAAAAGTATACAATTACACTAAACTAACTATACGTTAAAATATTACTAAGTATACATAAACAATTAACTAAGTATACAATTACACTAAACTACCTGTACATTAAAACTTTACTAAGTATACAGAAACATTTAACTAAGTATACAATTACATTGAACTAACTATACATTAAAATAATACTAAGTATACAACAATATTTAGCTAAGTATACAATTACATTGAATTACTTATATAACTAAGTACACAATTCCATTAAACTAAGTATACAAATCCACAGAACTAGGTATACAAATTTACTAACTACTTACTAAACTACTTATATAACTAAGAATACGATTCCATTGAACCAAGTATACAAATCCACTGAACTAAATATACAATAAAACATGACTAAGTATACAAGTCCACTGAACTAAGTGTACAATAAAACGACTGTTCACAAATATGGCGGAAATAAGTATCAATTTTGAAAAAAATACTTGAAGTTGATGATTTTTCCTCCCTAAAAATCGGGTAACTGAAAAGTAGGACTATGTTTCCTTAAAAATAGCTAATAACTTTCCATTTAGCATAATTAATTAAATATAAAAGTACAATTATACCCTTATATGCCTAAATTAACTAAAATGATCTACACCATCCAAAATTTTAAATCAAGAGTCCATAAGTGTTCTTATGGACTAACCTAAAGGGATTGGTCTTATTTGAACCAATCCCTATATATATATATATATATATATATATATATATATATATATGCAACAAGATTCTGTTCACATTATGATCACACAATCTCTCCAAATCTCACATCAAATTCAATGTGAACAATCTCATTCTCCTTCTTCTTCGAACAAATCTCAGTCACCTTCTTCTTCGAACAAATCTCAGTCACCTTTGCTTGTATAGAACACAAGCAATCCTTCCAAATCTCATAGCAAATCAACGTGAACAATCATCCATCTTCTTCTTCAACGCACTCTCGTGAGAAATCATTAATCCTTCTTTTTCAACGCACTATGCGTGAAAAAGTTGCGCGAACAATTCGCCATAGTTGCTAGAGCTCGAATTGATTCGAAGTTTGCTTATGAAGATGTAATTTGTTATACGTAGATGTGTCATGGTGCTTTTATATACCATTAACTACATAAGCAAGTCATAAGCAACAAACCCATACTACATAAGCAACAATCATATACTACATAAGCAACAAATATACACTACATATGCACCACGAATACATTAACTACATAAGCAAGTCATATGCAACAAACCCATACTACATAAGCGATAAGCCTATACTACATAAGCAACGAATATACACTACACATGCATCACAGATACATTAACTACACAAGCAAGTCATAAGCAACAACCCTAGCTATACTACATAAGCAACAGAGAAATTTTTTTGAAACTGAAACGCTAGAGAGAAAGTGTGCGTGAAGAGTGGGTGAAATCGCGTGAAAGAGGGAATGAAATCTCAATAACTGATTGTATAATGCAAAATGACCACGCTACCCTTCTTAGTTGCTGGAACAAAAAAAATAAACATAAAAACTCCTAAAAATCTGGATCATCCAAAGTTGTTAATCTATGGTTAGAATGTGTTCTCATGGACTCACCCCAAGTAGGATGACCTATTTGATCCATATCCTATATATATATATATATATATATATATATATATATATATACACGAGAAATGGATCTCATTTTAATTTCTTCCCCATTAAATTTACAATAAATGGTACGAAACAGATATATTATTCCTCATTTGCAACCATAACTGAACTTGGTCAACGTGCTACATTTATAATGGAACACATTATTCATCACAAAATTCATGACATCTCTTACCAGAAAAAGAACACCCCCACCACACTACAAGCGGATGGTCCACAACCCACATATATGTGTACGGAATACATGCACTAATTTGCCAATTCCAGCTCATCATCATTTATGAACTGGCTGTTTGCACTTCCGCTCTAATAGAAAAAAATACTAGTCGGTTTTCCTTACAAAAATACTAGTCGGTTCCATCCATTTGAATAAGATCAAATACGTTAAGGGCTCATTTGGATGGAGAGATTTGAAATTCCAAGGGATTTCAAATGAATGGATTTCAAAGTCATTGGATTTGAAATCCACCTCTTGTTTGGATGATGTGAATTTGTGTGAGGATTTCAAATCCATCGTAAGTTTTGATGAAAAAAAATTTAGAAGCTCTATTTATTTTCTTAATTGATATTTAATAAATAAAAATAAAAGATATAATCTTATTATTTTGTAAATAATTATAATTTTATACGCTAATAAAAATATGAAATATATAACTTTTATTATGTTTGAATATGTGTGTGATGATAATGCGTGTGCATATATGAGGAGAGTATGTGTGAGTGTGAGTGTGTGTAAATGTGTGTAGTGTGTGTAAATGTGTGTGTAGTGTGTGTAAAAGTGTGCAGCGTGTGTAGTGTGTGAAGTGTGTGTAAATATGTGTAGTGTGTGTAAATGTGTGCAGTGTGTGTAAATGTGTGCAAATGTGTGCAATGTGTGTAAGTGTGTGTGAATTTGCAAGTGAGTATAAAGGGAAAACAAAAGAATGGATTTCAAATGACTAGGTTTTGGGAGGGATTTTAAATCCTTTGAAAATGAACTAAAACTTAAAGAGGGATTTGAAATCCATTGATTTGGATTTATATGCCAAAGAGAGATGTGGATTTAGCTAAGGATTTCAAATCCCTTCTCCCAAATCCCCTCCCAAATCCTCCCATCCAAATGCACCCTAAAAATCTGTCAAAAACTTAAGAAGACTAATTAAAACAATTATTATTTAAGAAAAGTTATAAATTTAGTCTTTAGTTATATGCATGTGTTTATTTGAAGTACTATGATAGGTTTGTTAGATGCGTTGTTGTTAAATTCTTTTTCTTTTTCTTTTTAACTTTAAATTAGTTTAATTAGTAGATTTAACCATATATAACTATTACATTTACTCTTTTGACATAATATAATGAAAAAAAATGTATCAAGTTATATTAGTCGCGAACAAACATTCAATTAGTCAGTCCGACTAATTATATTCAATTGACCGAACTGCAAAATCCATTTGAAATTATGAAAAACTACCCTTAGCTATAATCTTCTAAATGTGATCAAAATTATTTTTATTCCTTCAAAAGCAATAATTGACCCCAAGAAGAATCTGCATGTTATGTTCTACACTACAATAAAAAACCAGTTTACCTACAGAAAAATCTGTAGGCAATTATTAAGAAAATTGTAAAGTGTAGGTAAAATCATTGTAGGTAAAATATTTACCTACAGAATCTAAAACTGTTGGTAAATACCTACAGAAAATCTGTCGGTAATTGAAAAACTGAGGGTAATCTGTCGGTAATTTGTCGGTATAATTTGGGAAAAAGTGACATTTTTTATTTTGTAGGTATTCTGTATGTAATTATAAAATTTAGTGACAAAATCATTTATGTCGGTAAATTCTGTCGGTAAACTGAAATTTTCTTGTAGTGCTATATCCATTTTAGTCCAAGAAAATAGACATTTTTTTATTATTGAAAAACTATCAAAGTAGTATACCACTTTTATGGATTTGCCAAGTGATCGATCAATTGAAGGCAGTACATGCAGTGGGCTTCACTTAATTAATCAATTATTGATGATGATCATAGATGAATATGAACTCTCTTTTCTTCCAAAGATTTTACATAGATCAGGTTTATCACACCAAATAATATAATCCAAGAATTTCACGATCAATCATAAGGCTTTGTTTAAATTACAAATTTATGATATCTTTATATAATGTTATATATATTTAATTTAAAATTAATATAATGATTCAAATGGTGTAAATATATGTCTTTTTTATTGATGATGAGACAATTTGAATATATTTATATATATACAATGACTGGTAGAAAATAATTTTGAATGATTCAGCATGAAAATTGGGCTATCTTGTATTATTGATCCAATAACCGAGTAGCACTTTCCTCCATTAATTTAGGATAGTGGCAAGATAGAACATTAACTTCTAATTTGTTGCACATTGAGTCCAATCTCTATTGACAATTGAAAAATCAACCGGAATTCGCTCCCAAATTTTGTAGATTGCAACTCGTCCATGTGGAAACAAAAAGTAATTCACTATGTTGATGTCATCAAAAATGGTCGGAATGATTGAAATCCCCAAAATTTAATAGCAATTCCGGCTAATTAATTTCGCAATTTTCGGCAAATATTGGACTCAATGTGCAATATTTTAGAAGTTAATGTTCTATTTTGTCATACCCTTAAATAGTAGACGAAAATGCAACTTGGTCAGAGTTACTGGACCAAATATGCAAGCAAGTCCAAATGTTTGATTATTGATGGGAGGTTTTGGGGAAAATATTTGGAGAAACAGGAGATTTAATGTGATGTATTTAAAATGTATTAGCATACAAATGCATTATAAAATGTAATCTATATTTGGTTTTATCTCGAGAAAAGGGATTATTTCGAGTGTTTCTTGCTCATTATCAACCTAGTACTGTAGTGAAAGCGCGAGTAATGAAATTATGCTTACTTGAGCCATTGGGATTAGGCCAGTGGCCACGGGTATCACTCTTTTTTTTTAAAAAAAAAAATTATACTTACCTAATACTTTGTGTGCATGTGGAATCTTTTATTCCAAATAATACGTCATTATATATTCTAATAACATTAATATATACATATATGATTTATGCTAATATATTTAAAATAAAAGATAAATTAAAATGCCATATAATTAAATAAAAATCCAATTTGCTTTAAATGTGAAGATCAGATATATAATTCAAAAAGTAACCTATAATAGTAAAAACGAGGGAGGACATTTAAGTCATTAATAGAAAAAGGGTGTTGTCAATCAAAGCAAAAGATGTCTTCTGATTGCTGAAGGAAGAAACAAAATCATATATATTATTCCTTATTTATTTTTTTAAGTTCCCTTGTCTCCATCTGGCCTTTCCCTTCAACATCTTTTCATTTCCACAAAAGCCCTAACCAGGTCCCTCCACACTCACCATTTTACCAATACCAATATTCACACATTAATTAATTTTCACTCTCTCTTCTCTTTTCCTCTCCACTTTTATGCACAATAACAACAATAGAGTGTTAATGTTAGTACTACAGTCACCACTCCCATTCCCCTTTCTGGAAAAAAGTAAAATATATATCAGTCAATATCTTCATATATATGTTTGCAGAAAACAAAGCCATAACCAAATATCCACAATTTTCTGGTACTGATCATCAAACATAGATTTTTAATAGAACAAGAGCCAAAACAAGAAATTTCAATCTTCTTTGATCTTTTATTCTTGTCCATTTAATTTCCTTCTTGCCAAACATGATCAAAAAAACCCTATTAGCTTCATGATTAAGAATCTAAAATTTATTTGATCTTAAACCCTAGAAGCTTCACATATTACATATTACTCCCTCTCTCTCTCTAGGTTTCCAGATCGATCAGCTAAACTAGTTAATTAGCTTTTGATGGATCCAATAACTGAAGAAATGAATTCCGACCAGTTCAACACTTTCACCATCACCACCGCCACCAACTCAACAATGATGGGATCACCGTCAGCCTCCTCCTCCTCCTCCATCTCCGCCGGCGCCGTATCCTCCCCGACGACCCTCAGCCGCTACGAGAACCAGAAACGCCGCGACTGGAACACCTTCGGGCAGTACCTCCGCAACCATCGACCGCCGCTGTCACTCTGCCGCTGCAGCGGGGCTCACGTCCTCGAATTCCTCAGGTACCTCGACCAGTTCGGGAAAACGAAAGTCCACACTCAGCTCTGCCCCTTCTACGGGCACCCCAACCCGCCCGCACCCTGCCCCTGCCCGCTCCGCCAGGCCTGGGGCAGCCTCGACGCTCTCATCGGTCGCCTCCGGGCAGCCTACGAAGAAAATGGGGGCAAGCCGGAAGCAAACCCATTTGGGGCACGGGCAGTTAGGCTTTATTTACGGGAAGTTCGTGATTCGCAGGCTAAGGCCAGAGGGATCAGCTACGAAAAGAAGAAGCGGAAGAGACCGACACCGCCGCCGCAGCAAGCTGCATTGCCGCCGACGGGTTGATCGATCTCTACTCTACAGCAGGTGCAGTGGTCCAAGTGAGATCATCACCATTTGCATATTGTTTTACTTACTATATATATAGTCTATCTACTAGCAGTTACCCAATTGACGAATCGTCATTATGAAGAGGTACTCTAAATTTTCCTCTCCGTGTAAGCTTGTGTATTATTTGCTTTTCCTTTTCCCTAAGTTGTTTTTGGTTTTAAGAAAAAATATATGGTTGGAATTTATGGGATTTTTCTATAAATATATATATGTATATGCATAATGTATGTATATGCTTGTTCATTTTTAGTAGTAAATAAAGTGGTACCCTAAATATTCACTCTGTAAGCTTGGAATTTTTCCTAATTAAGTAAATTATTTTTGTTAAAAAAACTATGGTTAGAATATATGGGTTTTTTTCTAAATTTGATGATGGTACATATAGTATTATAGTATGTGTGTGTGTGTGTGCTTGTTCTATTTTGTAGTAAATGAAGTGGTTGTTTTTGTTCAAGTTATATATATGATATGATGCTTAAAAAAGGTTCATGAGCAAGAATTTTGAAGGTGTTGTTGCTAATGTAAGTGGCAGTTTTTAGGTAGTACAGTGGCAGGTACTACTAAGATCTATGTGACCAATTTGTCATTGGATGTGTGTTCTGAAAAAGCCCTTTATGACAAGCAATAGATTTTGCATATCATCTACTGTGTCTTTTTTCTAATATGTTGGTGTTTTTTTAATGGGAGTTGGCAAATCATCATCAGAGATATATATAAAATATAACGTATGAGTTACTTTGCTAAGATCACATGTCACCATTGTCTAGCTAGCACTAAATTATTTGTCACTGCTGATGGATTTCTTCTTCAGTTTTCCTTTTTAGAGTGCCCTTTTACTAATTTTGAAACTCATCAGAATAGTTGATGAACATGCCATTAATTTGTATGCAAGGGAAATTATCTAGTTTTATCTTACTATCTTATATTCCACTTTTCCTATTCAATTCACTTCATATTACAAGAAATATGTTGGATGAAAAACATGTGTACAGTTATATATATATATATATATAATCTCATCTTGTACATGTGTCTTTATGATGTATATGAACAGGGAAAATGGCCAAAATTTATATCTTTGTATGCAGGGAGTGGGATGAAGAAGTTTCAAAAAGGTCAATGAACGCTCAATAATTAATTAATGTGAAAATCCATCACCCATTTCTCAATTATGTCATATCACCCATATATGTTCCCCAAAGAGAAGATGGCATTAAATTAGTCAAGTACGCTCACATGAACTCTTTCAACAGTAAAATGTAGTTAGGTATTCATTAAAGGCTATATTCATCTATCTATAAATGAAAAACAAGACAAACCCCATGCCATCTTTCAAGATCCTTCAATTTATTGGATTCCAAGAGACACACATGGCCTAATTAATTAATTTTGCAGTGCTTGTGGTGCTATATTTATATGTATATATGCTTAATTTGTTTTGTTGATTGGTCATTCTGGATTTTGGTATTGGACTGAACCCATTACCATATATGTTGCTAATTCTAAATCAATTCCACTACAAAAATTTCTTTTGATTTAAGTAGCTGTGAGATCAAGAAGTTTCATGAATGTCGGGGACCCATTATATTTTTGAAAATAATTAATAAAAAATTTAATTTCTTTAATCATCTTTTCTGTTGATGTTTTGCAATTATAATTAACAAATTATTGGGAGTGGGCTTAGTGTACCTATCAATAAGATATGTACCTTTTTTTTAATATGTGATGCTATTTTTATATTCATTTTGTTATCATGATTACTATATATATGTCAAACACCATGTCGGTATAAGAAGCTGCTTCAATTTGTGATTAGCAACCGCGCGCCCAGAGAAATTATATATATACCAGTTCTAGACGAAACAAACACATGACATAAACTTTATTATATCCAATTAAAGCATATATATATATAGAGAGAGAGAGGATATGTTTCTTACTTAATTAGTACTTGAATCTTAATGGGATTTGAGATCCCCTGAAATTTTGACTCGTTAATGTCAGAATCCAATTTCAAGATAGCTAAGAGCATCACCAATGGTGCTTTTTTGTGGGGTTTGTTGGGGAAAAAACCTCTACAAAAAAGCTCAAAACCATTGTGTGACTTAAGGGCATCTACAATGCCATAATTCTAATTTTTATACTTTTAATTTTATACTTTTAATTTTTATTTGAATTGTGAATTTCATATTTTAGAAATAAAAAAATCTATTTCCTACAAATATTTTACTAACACATTTTTTACTAAAACTATTTTAAAAAAAATATTTATTTTTATTTCCTTTATTGGTTTAAGTTACTTATTGATTTTAAAAATAATAAAAAATATAAAATTCACATATAGTTATTGGAAATATATTCAATTCAACTATAAATAAAATAAAATAGTTTATAATATTGAATAATTTCATAATTTATAAATATAGAAATTATTTTTAAAAATAAGAAAAATACTATTAACAAATTATCCATCTTTTCAAAGAGAATAAATGGTTATTCAAACTTTAAAAATATTAAAATAATATTATTTCAATTTCTATTATTTTATATTGTTATTTTATTTTTAATCAAACATTATATAGATATATATACGCATATACATTAATATAAACATGTTACATACGTATGCATAACATACACATATATACAATATACTTGAAAAGAATTATTAGTACTTGGTAATTATAATAACTAATTATTAGTACTTCGGAATTATTAGTACTAATAATATATAATGTTTGATTAAAAATAAAAGAAAAATATAAATAAATAGAAATTGAAATAATATTTATTTTAATATTTTTAAAGTTTGAATAACCATTTGTACTTTTTAAGAAAATGTATAATTTGTTAATATTTATATATTTGTAATTTAAGTATACTTTTACATAGAAATATAAAATATTTTAATAGTATTTTTCTTCTTATGAAAATAATTTCTATATTTATAAAATATGAAATTATTAATATTGTAAACTATTTTTATTTTATTTATAGTTTTAGTAAAAGATTTTTTTAGTAAAATATTTGAAGGAAATAATTTTTTTAATTCGAAATATTAAATTCACAATTTAAATAAAACATTTAAAAGTATAAAATTAAAACTCGTTTTTTATCATGAACAAAATTCTATTTTTTTAAAGTTTATTTAAAGTTTGAATTAAAGATAATCCACTAGCAGGTAACATTTACCTATTATAGCAGGTAACAGGACTAAAAGTCCAAATTTTGTTCATTTAAAGGACTAAACTCAAAGTCGAGAAAAAAAAGGACTAAATCTCCGAGTGGCTCTACTTATAGGACTAAAAAACAATTTTGCCTCACAATAACACATCATAAAAACCTAAAGAATGAAAAACCCCATTTTGCCTCTACAATCCTAAAACCTCCAATAACTTCTTGTGGGCCCTACACTTTTAACCATAAAATGTACAAATCATCACTAATTTTCTTTTTTTTTTAATAAAATAATGGGAAGAAGTGGTACCGCTTTCTTGGGGAAGGAAAAAAGTTGTTGCCCACAATGGGCTTGGGTTTTTGTATTAAGGTTTTTCACTTGAAAAACCTATCAAAAAAGTGGGCATTGTGGATGCCCTAAGGTTTGAGGTTTTTGGGTACAAACCTGGTTTGTACCTACAAACCTGGTTTTTTTGAAAAAATAAATATAAAGAAAAGATTGTTGTTGGATTTTTAAAGAAATGTGTTTGAGTGTGGGCCCATTAAAAAATTATTGTGAGATGTTTTGGGTTTCCTCGATGCTTCAACAGGAGTAATCCACCAGCCATATCCCCATGCGACAAGTGTCCACTTTTTTCTTTTATATTTTTTCCTTTTTTAATTTTGTTTTTCCCTTATGCTTTTTCTTTATTTTCTAACAACTGCCTTATTAAACTAACTAGAGTTGGGAAAAGTAGAGAATTTACAAACTCCCGCTCAATGATTAAAATTCCTCCCCAAAATTCTCACTTCTTTTTTATACGCTCAAGGTAAATTATCCCAAAATTTTCAAAGCAATTTGTATTTTATCTTCAATTTATTTTTTTGCCTTCTCCTCCATCAAATTAACAGTCTGTATGAGAATCATTCTAATTGAACAAAATGCAAATAACACAAGCCACCAAAGATGCATACAAAAAAAAAAGAAATTTGCTCTCGAGCCCCAAAACACCCCTGCAAAGACGATAGAAAACACAACTAAAATTGATAAAATTATAAACAAAAGAAGAAAATTTGTTGTGTTGTTTGTTCTCCGTGTAAGTGCAAGAAACATCTTTTTTCAACATTCTCAACAAGGTGGTTGTTAACATATTTAATTGAAAGCACAATAATTAAAAGGGAAAATTAAGAAAAGGCCCCTGAGGTTCGGTCTAATAAAAAAAACCCAGAGATTTTCAGAAATTACAAAAAAACCCTTTAAAATTAATCCATCTTACATTTTCCCCTTCATATGCAATAAAAATTTCAAAATTTCCCCTTATCTTTATCAAAATATTACAGTTACTCCCTTAAATTTAAAACACAATCAAACCTTAAAGTTTTTTTTTTTAGTTTTCAAAAACCTATTGTATTTTTTTTTGTAATTAGCTCAAATCTCAGGGGCCTTTTTCTAATTCTTCGTAATTAAAACCAGTCTCATAATTTAAGCAATTTATTTGTTGTAAGAACTCAAAATCGGGGCCCTTTGCTCAACTTTGTTCTGATTACATTATATAGTTTCAAACTAGCATTTCTTTAATCCACACTGGTAGGCAGATACCATGCTACAGTCTCAAACTCTTGTTATTTAAATTGATACTTTTCGTGAATGAGGGAAACTCGATTCCAGTCCACACCTTGTGCCCTTTTTTTCACAATATAATTCATCTTTGTTCGTGTCCTTTTTTTCATAATATAATTCATTTTTGTTTGTGTCATTCTTTTTTCACAAACACAGTGAATCTGTCCAACTATGAGATGAATGTTTGAGTATCATGGTTTAGCTCCATTTCAAGTCATGTGCCTTCAATCCATATATGTTACACATGACATAAAATTTTCATCACATTTGAACCAGAGTAAGGAGGCAAAAGAATATATATCGCCACTCAAAGCTTATCAATTTATTCTTAAAAAGAGGTGCAAAATATATACTCCTTTACAAAGATACTAAACATAATATGAGACATAAAGAATTCTTCAAGCTAAAGTCACCACACAATTAATAGCCAAAACGTTTCCTTAAATAGTAATTGAATCTCTAAGACATGAAGTGGTCTCTGCGAAAATTGGGTGGCACCTCCTTGTTGTTAAAAGAGACCTGTTACAAGTTATTTTCATCAAAAATAATTCTACTAAGAAACTATAACTAATAAAGCTGTATAGTACATACCTCTGACAAAGTAGAATCTCCATTTTGGAACATATTAGGGGAAAATTGACCAAGGTTATGGTTTGGGCCTTGCCCCTGTACATTTGTTTATATGCAATATAAGATGATAATTCTACATATAACCACTAACTAAATAAAATAATTACTTACCATATTCATTGTCGAAGATGGAATTTGAATCAACCAATTAGGTGGATGGGTACTAAGCTGGGAACCAAATGGGATTTCTTGAAAATGATGAACACTGGCATATTGCAAAGGTGCTAAAAAATGAGTAGCTCTTTCTGATGGAAAAACATTGGTAGACTCTTGTGATGGATGGGAGCTTTGCACCTTCTTTTTCATACTTTTTGAAGAGATATATATATCCCATTGTTAGATCCGTGTTTTTACACGTCATCTAATAATTTTTCTTATTTTCGAAAATTTCAAATTTAAGTGTTTTGCCTTTCTTGGTTACTTCTTGGAATATGATTTATTAAATAAGGGAAGTTGATTTAGAGAAGGATTGTATTAAAACTGGATTCTCGAGTTTTATATTAATATGGAAAGATCGATTTTAAAGGATATTTTTAAAAGAGTCCTAGTCCTTATATGATTAGGAATCCTAGTTCTACTATGTCTCTTTCTTCCTTGTTGTGTAGGGACTCAAACTCTTCAAAGGATTGCCTATATAAAGAGGACGTCTCCCACATAATCGAGTACGCAGAATTACAATTTAGAGAGCATATACACGAGAGAGTTCGAGTTCTGCGAGAAGAAACAAAGTACGATATACTACACAGATCGGAGTGTTGAATGAAGTGCTGCTGCAGTTTCAGTACAACACCTGAATATTGAGAGTCTTTGTTTCTTTGATTTTCGTCCATCTTTTATTTTCATAGAAGTTCTGAATAG
Source organism: Rehmannia glutinosa (assembly GCA_016081115.2). NCBI lineage: Eukaryota > Viridiplantae > Streptophyta > Magnoliopsida > Lamiales > Orobanchaceae > Rehmannia > Rehmannia glutinosa. Next base: position 63,495 of record JABTTQ020000656.1, on the reverse strand, counting down.
TCTATATTCTTTCTTTTTGGACGAGTTTTTTACAAAGTATAGATCTACTCATAGAAAGGAGTTTTGATAAGTTTTGTACTAGTTGAGTCATTCATGTTGAGATCTGTAATCGATACAATCAACTAGTGAATTATTTCGTCTTGCTGGCACGTTTACAAGTATTTTTATACTTGTAGACAAATTTTATCTCTATGTTTTACTTTTATCCGTTGCGGGTTGGTACAAGTGTTACTGGCACTTGTAGCAACACTTTATTCTGTGTGTTTTATCCTTGAACATTGGGACCTTAAATTTTTTCAATTGGCATCTAGAGCCAACACTTGATTTCACTAAGTGTTGATCCTAAGTTCGAGCAAGCAATGGATAGTCAAGTTTCAGCTATGTTTCGTTCACCTATGTTGGATGGATCTAACTACTCGATTTGGAAGATCAAGATGCGGGCTTTTATAAAATCAATCGATGAGAAAGCCTGGCGCGCTGTTCTGGTTGGATGGACTCCTCTAAAAATCATAGATGTCGATGGCGATTACATAAATCAGAATGAAATAAGCTGGTCCAATGAAGATATTCAACCTGCGAACTACAATTGAAGGCTCTCAATGCGATTTTTGTGCGATCGATTTCAACATGTTTAAAATCATCTGCAACTATCTGCAGCCCAAGGACGCATGGGAGGCTCTGCAAAAACATTGTGAAGGTTACGCAAGTGTTTGTCTCTCCAAGTTACGACACCGACGATTAGGTTTGAAAATTTGAAGATGGAGGAAGATGAAGATATTACATCTTACCATGGGCGACTACGTGACATCGCCAATGAATCTCAATCTCTGGGTGAGCCGATCTCAAATTCCAGGTTAGTAAGCAAGATGATGCGTTCCCTACCTGAAAGGTTTGATATTAAGATTCTTTGCGGTTGAAGAATTATCAAACATTGCAACACTACGACTCGATGAGTTAGTGGAATCCTCAAAACTTGGGAACTCAATTTTGTCGACAAAAGGAGACCAAAAGGGAAAAGCATTGCTCTACGGGTAATACCTAATGAAACTAGTGAATTGGCTCAATTAACTAAAGAGGTTGAGGAATCTGAATTAGGTGAGGAATCTATGGCTATGTTTGCAAAAACATTCAGTAGAATCATGAAAAACAAAAGCAAAACTCAGTTTCCTTCCAAAACCAACAAACCTTTTAAACCTAATGCTCCTAAATACCCTCAAAGGAATATGCCTGATAGAAACCAAGATAAAACTGGGAATCAGTTTGATATTGATAAGGTCAGATGTAGAGCATGCACCGGTTTTGGGCACTATGCCAATGAATGTGCAAATACTTTACGTAAAAGGGTATAAATTTGAGTGTTACTTTGAGCAATGATGAGTCGGAGGAAGAAAACTCGAGTCGAAATGATGAAAATATTTGCTCTCATGACAATCATCAATGAGAAAAGGGCGTGCAAATCAATCCATTGGGTGTCTCTCGAGGTGTTGCTCGAGACATTCCAACACCTAACGGTATACTCTTTCTAACCCTTCAAATACGTTTTGCTTAACATCCGCCTCTCTAGTTGAAACAGATATCCAGGTTCTTTGAGGACTCGATAATGAAGAACAGGACATCATGGATGCTTACCAAAAATTATACCACGATTGGGAAAACGTGTTGAACACATCGGATGCACGACAAAGGAGAATGAAAAACTTACAAAGGAGAGCGAGGAAGCGAAGAATTCACGACACGATTTGGAAATCATACTAACCAGGAAAGATGAGGAATTAGAAAAGGTAAAATCCGAACTTGAGAAATCTCTTGAGACATTGAGAAAGCTTAATGCAGCAAAGCTAAACTTGACGAAATCCTAGCTCTAGAAATACAGAGAAAAGCGGCTTGGGATATAAAACTCCTACTTTTGTAAAAGGATCTCAAGACTCTAAGGCTTCAAATTCTTCTACTGATGATCCTTCTTGTTCTTCACGATTAATCATAAGGCTTTGTTTTCTTCCAAAGATTTTAAATAGATCAGGTTTATCACACCAAATAATATAATCCAAGAACTTCACGATTAATCATAAGGCTTTGTTTAAATTACAAATTTACGATATCTTTATATAATGTTGTACTTATATACATTTATTTTTAAAATTAATATAATTATTGAATGATGTAAATATATATATATATATCTTTTTTATTGATGGGACAATTTGAATATATCTATATATATATATACACAATGACTGGAAGAAAATAATTTTGAATGATTCAGCATAAAAATTTGGCTATATTGCATAATTGATCCAACAATCGAGTAACACTTTCATCCATTAATTTAGGGCAGTTGGAAGATAGGACATTAACTTCTATTTTCTTGTACATGCATTGTTTCCAATCTCCGAAATGAAAATATAATGAATGCAAGCAAGTCTAAATGTTTGATTATTGATTGGAGGGTTTGGGGAAAATATTTGGAGAGACTAAGAAAAAACCAGTTTACCAACAGAAAATTCTGTATAGGTAAGTATTAAGAAAATTATAATTTGTAGGTAAAATTATTGTAGGTAAAATATTTACCTACAGAATCTAAAACTGTTGGTAAAATACCTACAGAAAATCTGCAGTAATTGAAAAACTGTCGGAAATTTGTCTATATAATTTGGGGAAAAAATAATATATTTAATTCTGTAGGTAACTGTAAAATTTAATGCCAAACTCATTTCTGTCGGTAAACTAGAATTTTCTTGTAGTGACAGGAGATTTAATGTGTGAAAATGGATTATTTCGAGTATTTCTTGCTCATAATCAGCCTAGTACTGTAGTGAAAGTGCGAGTAATGAAGTTATGCGAGAAAATTCGCTTTTGATCCCATTAGATTTAACCCCTGATGATTTTAGACCGATTAGACTCACTTTTAGTCCCAAGTCGATATTTTTTACCAAAAATCGGGTGTTGCTCCGTTAAAAAATTAACGGAAACCATTACTGATGACAAAAATGGTCCCATAGGACACCAAAGTTAAATTTTTAACGACAAAAATGGTCTAATAGAACACCAAAGTTAATTTTTTAACCAAAAATAGTCTCATTATTCTTTTTTTTGGTTAAATTTAATATTATTGATTAAAATTATTTTCAATTTTATATTTTGAGATATTTATTTAAATTAATATTGTGAATGTCCCACTTGAAAACTAAAAAAAAACTTTGTTCTTCAAATTTTTTCTAATAAATATCTTTTTCAAAGTCGTTTTATTTCACTAAAACAAATTCTCTTACTTCAAAATATTTAAAAAAACAAATAATTTTTCTATAATTATTTTAGTTTAAATCACTTCTTGATTTTGAAAATACAAATAATTACAAAAATCACATTTATGTATTGGAAAAAAATTCGGTCCCATTAGGGATCGAGCACACGATGATTTTAGTCTCATTGTTCTCACTTTTAGTCTCAAATCACGGGTTTGACTTTCAATTTGATGTTTGACCGTTAATTTACTAACGGCGGGACTATTTGTGTGACAAAAACAATCTTATGGGACTATTTTCAAGTCATTGGACTAAAATCATCGGGGTAAGTCTAATGGGACCAAAAATGATTTTTTCTCGAAGTTATGCTTACCCATACCACCGGCTAGTTCGGTGGCCATGGGTATTACTCTTCAATGAAGGGGCACGGGTTCGAGTCGCCGTGAGTGATTTGTTTTAAAAAAAAATATTATGCTTACATTATACTTTGTGTGCATGTGGAATCTTTTATTCCAAATAATACGTCATTATTCTAATAACATTAATATATACATATATGATCTATGTTATATTTAAAATAAAAGATAAATTAAAATGCCATATAATTAAATTAAAATGCAATTTGCTTTAAATGTGAACATCAGATGTATAATTCAAAAAGTAACCTATAATTAGGGGTGCAAACGATCCGAGCCGAGCCGAGCTTTAACTTGTTTGCCATATGTTCGTTTAATTTTATACATGTTCAAGCTTGGCTTGAGCTTGATTCGATTTTAAAAAAACTTGTTCGTGTTCGGCTTGATAAAAAAATTTAATGCTTGAATGTGTTTGTGAACATGTTCGTGAACGTGTTCGTTTTGAGTTCGTGTTCAATATGTTCGTGAACAATTAATAACTTTGTTCGCGAACAACAAATAAACAAAAAAATTAACTTTTTTGGTGAACGATAAACAAACAAACATTTTTCAAACTTATCGATGAAAATACATATAAATTATTGTCAAAAAATAAACACACATAAACTAAGTAACTAACCAAACAATTGGCAAGTCTGCCAAACTATATTTTAGAAATAGTGAAAAAATATGGGCCAGAGCATATTTAATGAGAATTATCATTATTACGTATTAGGATAGGGTTTATTGAGTATTATGTATCTTAAGGGCTTTAAGTCTTTTTAATTTTATTAAAATAAAATATTTTTAATTCTCTATTTAAAATAATCAAGCTATTAGTTGAGCCATTAACAAGTTTGTTCACGAACAAGTCTAAAAATATATTATACGAGTTTGTTCTTGAACATTTATAAACGAACACTAAACAAACTTGTTCACGAGCTTTTAGTAAACGAGTATAGAATTGTTCAAGCTCTGTTCGTTTATTACACGAGCCTCAAAATGTGTTCATTTATGCTCACTTAACTAAATAAACGAACATAAACGAACGTTATCCGAGCATATTCACGAGTTGTTTGCCGAACGCTCTGTTCACCTACAGCCCTACCTATAATAGTAAAAACGAGGGAGGACATTTAAGTCATTAATAGAAAAAAAAAAAGAAAAAAAAAAGGTGTTGTCAATCAAAGCAAAAGTTGTCTTCTGATTGCTGAAGGAAGAAACAAAATCATATATATTATTCCCTCATTTATTTTTTTAAGTTCCATTGTCTCCATCTGGCCTTTCTCTTCAACATCTTTTCATTTCCACAAAAGCCCTAACCAGTTCCCTCCACACTCACCATTTTACGAATACCAATATTCACACATTAATTAATTTTCACTCTCTCTTCTCTTTTCCTCTCCACTTTTATACACAACAACAACAATAGAGTGTTAATGTTAGTACTACAGTCACCACTCCCATTCCCCTTTCTGGAAAAAAGTAAAATATATATCAGTCAATATCTTCATATATATGTTCGCAGAAAACAAAGCCATAACCAAATATCCACAATTTTCTGGTACTGATCATCAAACATAGATTTTTAATAGAACAAGAGCCAAAACAAGAAATTTCAATCTTCTTTGATCTTTTATTCTCGTCCATTTAATTTCATGACAATCATCAATGAGAAAAGGGCGATGCAAATCAATCCATTGGGTGTCTCTCGAGGTGTTGCTCGAGACATTCCAACACCTAACAGGTATACTCTTTCTAACCCTTCAAATACGTTTTGCTTAACATCTGCCTCTCTAGTTGAAACAGATATCCAGGCTGCTGAGGACTCCGATAATGAAGAACAGGACATCATGGATGCTTACCAAGAATTATACCACGATTGGGAAAAACGTGTTGAACACATCGGATGCCTGACAAAGGAGAATGAAAAACTTACAAAGGAGAACGAGGAGCAGAAGAATTCCCTGACACGACTGGAAATCATACTAACCAGGAAAGATGAGGAATTAGAAAAGGTAAAATCCGAACTTGAGAAATCTCTTGAGACATTGAGAAAGCTTAATTCTGGCAAAGCTAAACTTGACGAAATCCTAGCTCTAGGAAATACAGAGAAAACTGGCTTGGGATACAAAACTCCTACTTTTGTAAAAGGATCTGAAGACTCTAAGGCTTCAAATTCTTCTACTGATGATCCTTCTTGTTCTTCACGATTAATCATAAGGCTTTGTTTTCTTCCAAAGATTTTAAATAGATCAGGTTTATCACACCAAATAATATAATCCAAGAACTTCACGATTAATCATAAGGCTTTGTTTAAATTACAAATTTACGATATCTTTATATAATGTTGTACTTATATACATTTATTTTTAAAATTAATATAATTATTGAATGATGTAAATATATATATATATCTTTTTTATTGATGGGACAATTTGAATATATCTATATATATATATATATACACAATGACTGGAAGAAAATAATTTTGAATGATTCAGCATAAAAATTTGGCTATATTGCATAATTGATCCAACAATCGAGTAACACTTTCATCCATTAATTTAGGGCAGTTGGAAGATAGGACATTAACTTCTATTTTCTTGTACATGCATTGTTTCCAATCTCTGAAATGAAAATATAATGAATGCAAGCAAGTCTAAATGTTTGATTATTGATTGGAGGGTTTGGGGAAAATATTTGGAGAGACTAAGAAAAAAAACTAGGTTTACCAACGAGAAAATTACGTATAGGTAAGTATTAAGAAAATTATAATTTGTAGGTAAAATTATTGTAGGTAAAATATTTACCTCTGAGAATCTAAAATCTGTTGGTAAAATACCTACGTAAAAAATCATATAATTGAAAAACTCGTTTAAATTTGTCTATATAATTTGGGAAAAAATAATATATTTAATTCTCAGGTAACTCGTAAAATTTAATGCCAAACTCATTTAATCGGTAAACTAGAATTTTCTTGTAGTGACGGAGATTTAATGTGTGAAAATGGATTATTTCGAGTATTTCTTGCTCATAATCACCTAATCTTTGTAGTGAAAGTGCGAGTAATGAAGTTATGCGAGAAAATTAAGCACTTTTGATCCCATTAGATTTAACCACGATGATTTTAGACCGATTAGACTCACTTTTAGTCCCAAGTCGATATTTTTACCAAAAATCGGGTGTTGCTCCGTTAAAAAATTAACGGAAACCATTACTGATGACAAAAATGGTCCCATAGGACACCAAAGTTAAATTTTTAACGACAAAAATGGTCTAATAGAACACCAAAGTTAATTTTTTAACCAAAAATAGTCTCATTATTCTTTTTTTTGGTTAAATTTAATATTATTGATTAAAATTATTTTCAATTTTATATTTTGAGATATTTATTTAAATTAATATTGTGAATGTCCCACTTGAAAACTAAAAAAAAACTTTGTTCTTCAAATTTTTTTCTAATAAATATCTTTTTCCAGTGCGTTTTATTTCACTAAAACAAATTCTCTTACTTCAAAATATTTAAAAAAACAAATAATTTTTCTATAATTATTTTAGTTTAAATCACTTCTTGATTTTGAAAATACAAATAATTACAAAAATCACATTTATGTATTGGAAAAAAAAATTCGGTCCCATTAGACTGAGCACCTGATGATTTTAGTCTCATTGTTCTCACTTTTAGTCTCAAATCACAGGTTTGACTTTCAATTTGACAGGTTTGACCGTTAATTTACTAACGGCGGGACTATTTGTGTGACAAAAACAATCTTATGGGACTATTTTCAAGTCATTGGACTAAAATCATCAGGGGGTAAGTCTAATGGGACCAAAAATGATTTTTTCTCGAAGTTATGCTTACCCATACCACTGGGGCTAGTTCAGTGGCCATGGGTATTACTCTTCAATGAAGGGGCCTGGGTTCGAGTCTGCAACGACAGAGCTGATTTGTTTTAAAAAAAATATTATGCTTACATTATACTTTGTGTGCATGTGGAATCTTTTATTCCAAATAATACGTCATTATTCTAATAACATTAATATATACATATATGATCTATGTTATATTTAAAATAAAAGATAAATTAAAATGCCATATAATTAAATTAAAATGCAATTTGCTTTAAATGTGAACATCAGATGTATAATTCAAAAAGTAACCTATAATTAGGGGTGCAAACGATCCGAGCCGAGCCGAGCTTTAACTTGTTTGCCATATGTTCGTTTAATTTTATACATGTTCAAGCTTGGCTTGAGCTTGATTCGATTTTAAAAAAAACTTGTTCGTGTTCGGCTTGATAAAAAAATTTAATGCTTGAATGTGTTTGTGAACATGTTCGTGAACGTGTTCGTTTGAGTTCGTGTTCAATATGTTCGTGAACAATTAATAACTTTGTTCGCGAACAACAAATAAACAAAAAATTAACTTTTTTGGTGAGCGATAAACAAACAAACATTTTTCAAACTTATCGATGAAAATACATATAAATTATTGTCAAAAAATAAACACACATAAACTAAGTAACTAACCAAACAATTGGCAAGTCCAAACTATATTTTAGAAATAGTGAAAAATATGGGCGAGCATATTTAATGAGAATTATCATTATTACGTATTAGGATAGGGTTTATTGAGTATTATGTATCTTAAGGGCTTTAAGTCTTTTTAATTTTATTAAAATAAAATATTTTTAATTCTTTATTTAAAATAATCAAGCTATTAGTTGAGCCATTAACAAGTTTGTTCACGAACAAGTCTAAAAATATATTATACGAGTTTGTTCTTGAACATTTATAAACGAACACTAAACAAACTTGTTCACGAGCTTTTAGTAAACGAGTATAGAATTGTTCAAGCTCGTTCGTTTATTACACGAGCCTCAAAATGTGTTCATTTATGCTCACTTAACTAAATAAACGAACATAAACGAACGTTATCCGAGCATATTCACGAGTTGTTTGCCGAACGCTCTGTTCACCTACAGCCCTACCTATAATAGTAAAAACGAGGGAGGACATTTAAGTCATTAATAGAAAAAAAAAAAAAAAAAAGGTGTTGTCAATCAAAGCAAAAGTTGTCTTCGATTCTTGAAGGAAGAAACAAAATCATATATATTATTCCCTCATTTATTTTTTTTAAGTTCCATTGTCTCCATCGGCCTTTCTCTTATGGAAACTGTGAATGTTGTTTTTCGATGATTTAGGCGGCCTTGCAGAAAAACAAGAAAACGTGTCTCTGATCTAATTGAGACAAATAATACCTCTGAGTCGAGTCCACAAACCGAAGTTGAACCAAGTGTTACAACAGATGTTGTTGCAAGTGTTCCAATAGATGTTGAGACACCTAAACAACACTGTAAACACACACAGAAACAGATTCGGCTGAATCGATCATGAGAACGAACAAAACCAAGTACTTGATGATCATGTGACCGATCGCACTGAGACATACTGCGAGAATTCGGAAAAATCACCCAACTACTCAAGTGATAGGTGAAGTTCTTGAAGGTGTCTGGAACACGAAGAAAGGAGAAGGTAAACTACCGTGACATGGTAAGAAATGCATATTTATCTTCAAACCGCACTCTGGTAAGAACTTGCCTTTATCTCTAATTTTGAGCCTAAGAATATCAATGAGGCTTTGAAATATGAATTTTGGATTAATCTTTATGCAAGATGAACTTGATCAATTTGCTAAAAATGATGTATGGTATTTAGTTCCTCGACACGATAATGTGAATGTGATTGGAACTAAATGGATTTTCAAAAACAAAACTGATGAATCTGGAAACATTGTGCGTAATAAAGCTCGCTTGGTGGCTCAAGGGTATACACAGGTTGAGGGGGTTGACTTTGATGAAACCTTTGCTCCTATAGCCCGAATTGAGTCCATTAGACTTCTTCTTGCTATAGCTTGTCACCTCGGTCTTACACTTCACCAAATGGATGTTAAAAGTGCTTTTTTAAATGGGATTTTAAATGAAGAAGCTTATGTTGAACAACCAAAAGGTTTTGAAGACCCCTATAAGCCAAACCATGTGTTTAAGCTTAAAAAGGCTCTTTATGGTCTTAAACAAACCCCTAGAGCCTGGTATGGTAGATTGACTGAGCATTTACTCCAAATGGGTTTTAAACGTGGTGAAGTGGACAAGACTCTTTTCATTCAAAGAACTAATCATAGCATTTTAATTGCTCAAATATATGTGGATGACATTGTGTTTGGTGCTTCTAGTCAAAAATTGTTGAAAGAATTTGTTGATTGTATGTCATCTACATTTGAAATGAGTATGGTTGGTGAATTGAACTACTTTTTGGGCTTACAAATCAAACAATCGAAGGATGGAATTTTTATTTCTCAAAGCAAATATGCACGAAATTTGGTGAAGAAATTCAACTTAGATAGTGCATCCCATATGAAAACTCCCATGGGTTCGAGTCAAAAACTTAGTAGAGAAGATGTTGCTGAAAGTGTTGATAACACTTTGTATAGAAGCATGATAGGTAGTCTGTTGTATTTAATCACTAACTGCCCGATCATCGATATCATGTATAGTGTGTGTTTGTGTGCTCGTTATCAAGCCAATCCTAAGATCACTCACTTGAAAGCCTTGAAAAGAATTATTCGATATATTGGAGGCACCACTAATCTAGGAATTTGGTACACTAAAGATACCAACACAAATCTAGTTGGTTTTAGTGACTCGATGGGGCTGGAGACGTTGATGACAAGAAAAGTACAACGGTGGTTGTTTCTACCTTGGTAATAATTTGGTGTCTTGGTACGATTAAGTAAACAAAATTGTGTTTCTCTTTCATTCTTGAATCGAATATGTTGTTGTTGGGAGTTGTTGTTCCCAATTGCTTTGGATGAATCAAATGATTGAGGATTATGGTCTTCATAGTGATATCTTAACCATCTATTGTGATAATTCAAGTACTATTGATATTTCAAAAAATCCGGTACAACACCCTCGCACAAAACACATAGACATAAGACACCACTTTATTCGTGATTTGGTTGAGAAAAACATTATTCGCATAGAATACATTGGTACTGAAAATCAGTTAGCTGATATTTTCACCAAAGCTTTAGATTTTGAGAGATTTTCCACTCTAAGGAAGTCTCTTGGTTTGTGCGCGATCTAACACTGTTCGTATAAGTGTTGCAGCCTACACAGTAACACTTGCTGCAACACCTTTGTTTTCTGTTTGTTTTTTTTTTTTTTTTCTTGCATTCATGCATTTAGTTAGATTTGCATCTGCACGACGAAATTAGCTTGACAAAGTTCTGGTAATGTACCCAAGATTGTTCACTTGATAAGCTGATGTGAGTGGATGTTTCCAATCTACAAAATCATTATTATATTTTTTACCCAGTCGATGAGTTTAAAAAAAATATCGACCATCTTTTGAGGCCTTTGAGGGAAACAACTACCTACCCCACTGAGTGCAGCTAATCCTTTTGACCAATTCTTACCTTTTAAAAGTGTTTTAAGCGGTATGATCTTGTGATAAAAAGCTACCATTGGGATTTTGTGTGAAAGCTACCCACTGGCTAAATCTGGCATGTGTCTTGGAAAAATTAGAAAAAAAAAAGAAAACTCGAAAAATCATATATGCTGGGTATGCGGATCGCTATTCATTGAATCGGCGTAAAGGTGTCTCTCTCAGGTGTTACAACACTCTCGGTATGATGTCGGTGATATAAGTCCCCCACTTGTGTGTGCGTTTTTTTTTATTTTTTGTCACATTTCTAGGCATAATTAGGACATGCATATTTGGTGAAATTTGAAGAATAACTGAATTTTGGATTCCCTTGGATTGTATGCGATCTTGCATTTTCTTTCCTTAATTATTGGATCTCTTGGAATCTTAAGTCTTGTGGTGTTATATGCAATGTGATATACTTTAATGATTTGGAAAATCTGTGCATTGCCTTATCTATATTTGCGGTTAAGAGTTTCAGTATTTTCAAAGACTTAAATTCAAAAATCAAATTTTGGGGAAGGATTTTATTTTGGATCCAATTTTGTGTTCGAATTTTTAGGGTGTGAATCTCAAGAGTTTATTTCTGTTGGGGGTCTTGATTTTGAATTCTTGAATTTATTTAAGTATCCCAACTTCACACACTATCACCATATTACTCTGTACCTCTCTTATTTTCTCTCGATATTTACTGCGCATCTCTCCCAAATTTCCTCTAAAATTTTTCCTCATATATATTGTTTCGCTAAACCAAAGATGAAGATAGAACTGAAGAAGTTCCTTATGCTACTTCTGCTCCTAAAAGTGTTTCTCAGGGTGTTCCTACCAATGTTCCTGAAAGTGCTACTAACACCCCTGATATCTCCCTACCTGCATTTGTTACTTCTAGTGCTATTTCTGTTGCAATGAATTTTATGCAGGGACAACTTGTGTTTGTTGACCATCAGATTGCCTTGGATAAGAAACGCATCCAGTACTATGAAAACTACAAAGTTCACATCCACATCATGCTCTCACCTCTTTCTGGACAAAAAGGGGGAGAAGAAATTTGATTTTGAGGCTGAATTGTATCACTTTGACAAGTGATTTGTCTCTGATGTGTTTTGATAAATATGGTTGCTCTTATACTTGTGTTTTGACTTTATACTCTGATACTATTTTGAGTATTAATTATTTTTTGCAGATTTTAAGTGTTCGTGGAAGTGTTCTGACATCTGCAACAACACTTTTGAAACAGGGCGATTTTTGATTAAGGGGGAGAAATTGTTTTTGAAACTCTGATTTCTGTTTAAGGGGGAGAAACTTTCTTTATCACCAATTTTTGATTAAGGGGGATAATTGTTTTGAAACTCTGATTTTTTAAATGAGGGGGAGTTACTTACTTATTTCCTAAATCCTATGATTGATTTTCTATGTTTTGTCCAGAAAGGCAAAAAGGGGGAGATTGTTAGATCCGTGTTTTTACACGTCATCTAATAATTTTTCTTATTTTCGAAAATTCCAAATTTAAGTGTTTTGCCTTTCTTGGTTACTTCTTGGAATATGATTTATTAAATAAGGGAAGTTGATTTAGAGAAGGATTGTATTAAAACTGGATTCTCGAGTTTTATATTAATATGGAAAGATCGATTTTAAAGGATATTTTTAAAAGAGTCCTAGTCCTTATATGATTAGGAATCCTAGTTCTACTATGTCTCTTTCTTCCTTGTTGTGTAGGGGCTCAAACTTTTCAAAGGATTGCCTATATAAAGAGGACGTCTCCCACATAATCCAGTACGCAGAATTACAATTTAGAGAGCATATACACGAGAGAGTTCGAGTTCTGCGAGAAGAAACAAAGTACGATATACTACACAGATCGGAGTGTTGAATGAAGTGCTGCTGCAGTTTCAGTACAACACCTGAATATTGAGAGTCTTTGTTTCTTTGATTTTCGTCCATCTTTTATTTTCATAGAAGTTCTGAATAGTCTATAGTCTTTCTTTTTGGACGAGCTGTTTTACAAAGTATAGATCTACTCATAGAAAGGAGTTTTGATAAGTTCTGTACTAGTTGAGTCATTCATGTTGAGATCTGTAATCGATACAATCAACTAGTGAATTATTTCGCCCTGCTGGCATGTTTACAAGTACTTTTATACTTGTAGACAAATTTTATCTCTGTGTTTTACTTTTATCCGCTGCGGGTTGGTACAAGTGTTACTGGCACTTGTAGCAACACTTTATTCTGTGTGTTTTATCCTTGAACATTGGGACCTTAAATTCTTTCAATAAATTGAAAATAAAAATAAAGTAAAATGAAATAAAAAAAAACTAAATAAAGCAAAATAAAAGTGTTGATTTCAACTCCTCTTTTGCTCTTTGAGTCTCATAATTGAAGGTTTAATATTTTCTTTTCCTCTTTTGCTCTTTGAGTCCCAATGGCTTGGAAAACGCTTATTATTAACTCCTCTGGACTTCACTAAGAGAGGGTTGAGCACATGCTCACTGTCCATATTGTTATTTTCTTCCAAAGTATCCAATTTTCTTGATTTCAGAACCCTCTAGCCCCTTATCAGTTATCAACAGCACATGTAGTCATACCATCCATACTCAAGGCATCAATTAAAGCATTTAAACTTGAGAGAACACTCTTGAGCTCATTTGTCACCAAATTTCTCGCTTTAAGATGGACTTTACTTCTCATTGTGAGATCATAACAAAATCTCATTGTATGGCTCACATATACTGTCCCAGATTCATGATCACTTCCATTGAGATAGTCTTCACTAGTGTTTACTCTATCCCTTTCATTTTTAGTCCATCTCATTTTTATATAACTCGTGGGTATTTTATGCACATTCATTTGTTTCAAAACCAACAAAGCATGGTTGCATAATATACCAACTGACTCGAAATATTTGCATGAACATTTTATTTCATGCGATTCTACATCAAACTCAACTTTTCGTACTCGATTTGAATTACCTTGAGATCTTACTTTAAACTCAAATAAAGTTCCAGTACATGTAGGTTGCCCATCAAAGTCGATACCCAAAGAATCAATCAATTCTGACTGAAACATATTATATATCGTATGAGTATAAATCGCAGCAGCATCTTTCAACAAACAATTCATCTTTACAGCAAGTGTAGGCATCCCATGACAACATTTAAAGTCATATTCCTTCTCATCTTGACGCCATTTCTTTTGAATTTTTTCAAACCTTAAGACACATTCAAACAAAGTATGTGTCCTTTTACCACCATCTTTCGTAGTAAATTCGTACCTTCACTTCTTGATGTAGCCTTAAGCCTTGCGAATCAACTTTTTACTAAAAGCGGCAGACCATTTATGTCTCAATTTGTACATATTCTTTAGCCAAGAATGATCATAAAGATTATAATCAACAATCATTTTACTCCACACTTCCTCAAACTCTTCTTCAGATTCACAAAATTCCATACACTTATGGAACATATTCTTAAACCCTGTATTATTATTCAAACTACCGAAATGTGATGGAGCATTTTGATAGATATGCCACTGACACAAACGATGGTGAGAGTCAGGAAATACAATTTCGATTGCATTCATCATTGCTTGACATTGATCTGTAAAAATTGTTTCTGGTTGTTTGCCACCCATAGATTGAAGAAATGTATTAAACAACCATTGAAAAGAGGCCTTTGTTTCATCAGACATAAAGGCTAAGCCGAACATCACATTATGCATATGATGATTAATGCCAGGTGAAAGGGGCACAAATCAAATTGTATTTGTTGGTTTTGTAAGTTGTATCAACTGAAAGGACATCACCAAAAGCCTCATAATCAATCCGACATCGACCATCCCTAAAAAAGAAGTTGCACATCATATTATTTTCATCAACTTGAAAATCCCAATAGAACAATGCATCTTCATTTGATTTATTTTTGAAATATCGAATTAGTTCAGCAGCATCTCCATCTTCAACACGCCTGTAATCCTTTGCTAAACGATTAAGATAATCATAAGCATTTTTTTTAAGAAATCCTATATTTTCCCTCCCATTCGATTCTTGTTGCATATAAGAATAAGCATTAGCTACTGAAAATCCAGCATCTACTAACGCTTTCAACGTATCCTCTTTAGCATATGAAATATTACGAGCCGACCCCAACATATATCTTTGATCAGCAGTAACCATGTCATGATTGTGTTCGATATCAAAAATAATAACTCTCCACTCTTCGTTCTTTTTGCGCCCAATTCTAAGCCTTGCGGTGCAACCCGTCCTTGTTTCCATTTTTAGATAGATTGCTTGCTTGGTTTTGCCGCTACGTTTCTCATCTTTTGTTCCATTACAAGAACAATCAAATTCCTTCATATAAAGTTCTCCACTATTATCATGGAAATATGTTTGTTTCCTTTTCTAACACCTCGAAACCTTTAGTACACCCATATTCACAATATAATAAATATGCATCCTCGGGATTTTTATCCTTTGACCAACCTGCTAATCTACGCTCAAATTCTTCTACCATAGACTTATTATGTACCTCGGTATGTTAAAAAAATGATGATTACGTTGTATATTGCTTTGGCCCACAATTAGCATTTTTGGCTCCGAGTGGTGAATTTTCATCCATGTCTGCAATTGATAGACATAATAAATAGAAGTATAAATATCAAGCCTTTATGTACATTACCAGAATAAAACAATAAGAAGCAAAAATCTATATAATCTTTTTTAGAATTAATTTTAACTCATTGTTTTCTTCAAGTTGTACTCGAAATTCGAAAAAAAAAGAAACAAACTGTATTCATGGTATAATCAATTCTCGATCAAAATAAACTAATAAGTAAAACAAATATCACAAGATTTGTTCCTCATATTCCAAAACATAATCCTTTTAATACTTGTAATCATGATGTTGCAAGGGAGATAAAATGGAGATCAACAATGGATAGAGAAAAGGGATAACGTTTTTAATCAACCCAAACTATACGGGTTTTTACACTTTGCAACCCGAACTTTGACAAGTTACTGATTGCAACCTAAACTTTACAAAATTTTACACTTTGCATAAAATTCCGGTTTTACCCCTGGTTTCAGGAAAGTTGGTTTGTAGTTTACACTCTAAACTTTAAAGTTGTTACACTTTGCAACCCGAGCGATAAATTTCATTGCATTTTCTTTGATTACTCCCAAAGGTCTTGCGATCCTCGAAAATGGTATCGAGCCCGGGTTTATTAAGAACTTATAGATAAATTTATTATATTTATGTAATTAACAATTGGTGAGGAGAAATTACTCGAGATTATGGATCCGGACCGATGTCCGAGATGTACCCTTACAGGACATATCGTCAAATATTGACGATGTATGCACAAGAACACCTTGACCAGGTTTCATATTGGGAATACCAACATGAAGAAAAGGAACAGCGGAGCCGACGGGAAACCTTAAGGCAATGCAAAATGCGGCGAATATTATAAGCGATTCGGATGCTTAACTGGACCTATATGTTCACTTGATGAACCTTCAAGAAACGGTTCATGAAAATTCCCATCGAGAACAATGATTCCGATGGAGTACCGAGTGGAACGAGATACTTCCAGACAAATCTAAGATCTCCGAAGATCTTAGAGAAATCGAAGACGGTGCGGAGTTATGGCAACCGCCATATTCATCTACCAAATAAGTTCATCGGATCCAACTGGATGGAGACGATGGTAAAATATCGAAGGAAACTCTTGAACTCCTTCATGATATTCAAAAAACGAGTCAAGAACCTGGAGGGACGGGGCCAACTTCATCCGGAGGAAGGAAACGTATTGATTTTGGGACGGTACCTATTTACACCAAAAAGGGAAACCAACAAGTCATACGAAAAATAACAGATGAGGAGAAGCTCATTGCTCTAATCAAAGGAAAATCCATCAAAAATTAAAAAGATGGATATTGAAAAGATGAATCTTAAAGATCTACATGACTGGCGGAATCCTTGGCGGGATTAGGTATTGTAGATTTAAAGATGAATGCGGGAGAGGAATCGGCTTTGGTTACCTATGACCCACAAGGTAGACCAATTCCTCCACCACCGCCACCGATTAATCCTAACGTCGAAGAAAGTGCGGGTTCACATCATGGAGCTCGGGGCGAGAGGATGCCACATGCTGGGGATTTCACTACGGGGAGTGATCCACTTTCAGGGACAGGAGGTCGAAACCCTCTTGCAGGAACGAGACAACCTACCGGAAGGCCGAATGTTTATCGGGGCGCCTTATGGAAGATCGCACCTAGACCCAATACATCCGTATGGGTTGATGTTAAATCTGGACATCCCATATTTTAAAAACAGAGAAGTTCTCATTGATGAATGGGCTTGACTATGAGAATTTCAAAGCGAGAACCCTCGATCTTACAAAGGATTCATTCATTTTACTCCTTGAAATGAGTCTTGAAGGATCGGTGAAGATTGCCTGGGATATGACCGATGCTAGTACGAAGAGTTCGGTCACATTAGGGGAATCACTTAAAGGAATTGTCGATGGTATGGCAAAACTATTCAAAATCCAGTTCATCGGCACAGGTTATTTCGAAGGATTAGAGGATGAAAAAAGAAAGAAATATAAACAAGCCCTCTATAGCCTTGAATTACTGGATATTTGTCATATTGACGAATATATCAAGTTGTTCACCGAATACCGGTGGAAATCCAAGATTGAGGAAAAAGAAGCTGCACAGCTATTCTTTGCCAAGATTCCGAGTCCCTGGAGAGAAATGCTTATCAGGGAATACAAGGGTGGAGCTGAAGTAGAAATCGTGGCGAGAAAAATGTCTTTTCTAAAGGCGAAGTTATCGAATGGTGCTATCAAGCGACTCTGCACAGAATTACAAGAGATTAAGAGGAATTAACAAAGCAGTTCCTCTATGTTGCGTGGATAATGACATCCCAACAATTGTGGGAGGTCAACCAAGGCGGCACAAGAAGAAGAAGGACAGAAGCCATCCATACCGCCGAGGAAGCAGCAACAAAAGAAGCAGGTCTTCATGGAGACCTAGAAGGTTAAGTCAAAACAAAAGGCCCGGTTATAAATCGGGGCAAAGACCAAAGACCTGGCGGGAGTAGAGCCTCATCATCGAGTTCTAATCAAGCAAGTACCAGCAGAAATCCAGGAAGAAGAACTTTCAGGCGTGCTCACACCAGAGCTAATGAAAGTTTCAAAGATTGTAATTGCTGGACATGCGGAGCAAGAGGGCATATCTCAACGGATTGCCCAGACAATCAAAAACGAGAGTCGACAGGTTCGAGGCCACACCAGAAATCGAAGAAGTTCTGTCTATTATCGGGATTTAATACGGTGTATCAATTTGAGGATATTCCCTCGGATGAAAGCATCTATGAAGAAGAGATCTATTCGATGATGGAAGTGAATCGATTCAGAATCGAGTGAAGAAGAAATTTTTCAACAAACGGTCGGGGAGGATATGTCGATTCCTTTCTCACTACGGTGTCATAAGACTCTTATGAGAATTATGAAGGAAGATCCAAAGCTTCAAATCTATGATGGATTTACAATTGGAGCGATGGAAAAGGCTTTGGATAAGATTGGTTTTCGTAATAGAAAACACCAAATTATCCACGGGGTAACAACCGAGAATTGGCCATTCCGATGGAGTTTACCGTGTAACCGATCGAGATGCGGTTGGTCCCTATTAAAGAAATCCGAGGAGATCAAAAGCGAGTTAAAAGAGAAGTTGCAAATACACTCTCATGGATTCATATCGGAGCCATAAGAGTAATTATTAAAGCAACATTCAAAGAAGGAATAGATTCGCCTCTTAATCTTGCTATCTTTGACAAGCGAATCTCGCATCTCAAGGATTCATGCCTTGGAGCGATTACAGGAAATTTGTATGCAGGGAAATTGGCATTTAATGTCTATCCTAGAATTGCATACAATTTGGGAGATCGAGACTTGATGAGAGTCCTAACCCTTCATCAAGATTTCAAAAAGTCGATTTGATGAAAGAAGGAAACATGCCTTACTTGATCACATACAAGATTTCCTATGCTCTCTCGAATACCCATCATTCCGAAGTATTCTTGAGAAAGGAATTTATTGAAGTCCCAAGAATCTTTGAGGACTTTGCCGAGTGGTGTTACCAGAAATCATTGAATCTCCAACTATTAAGGAGATTGATATGATAATTCAAGATCAACCATCTTCAACAAAAGTCGGAGTCTCGAGTTGAGCACAGAAGGATGTCTTTCCAAAAGAAGACAGAATGGTGAGTAGTAGCCGTTGGGAAGAAAGGAGACCAAAATGCGGTTCAACGCATCCCGATGTTTTTAAAACAAAGAGAGAGCCGAAATGTCGAGGAAAGGATGGCGAGAGGTTGAAGTAATATTCGACATCACTCAAAAGGATAACATTTTTCCTTGTGATGTTCTATATTATCTCCAACAACCAATCGTGGAAAGATATCAAGAAGCTTCAAGATAGGAGAAATTGAGCTTACTATCACGGGAGTTGCGGGAAAGATCTCGAACAATTAATACCGGGAATTGAATTTCTTGAGGAGCATAAACATTGGGAAAGATTACAAGATGGAATGGAGTTCACAGTGGCTAATAAAAGATATAGAATCGGATGACCACTAGTCCATTCTCCATATACATTTCTATTGGAATGTTATATGTTGAATACAAGGCCGAGTATTTCGCCGCCTATATTGATTCAGTCTTTGGAATATGTCTTGCAAAGCGGATGTTTTTCCTAAAGAAATTGGAGAAGATTTACCAGCTATTGCGGAAGAGATTTCTCTAAAAGGATTCTTATCCTTAACAGGAATTAAACAAGCGAAATAATGATCGGAGGAGCGGGTAGTACCCGTGGTACAAAGTAAAGACGCCACCAATCTATTTCCATGATACAGTGCGAGATATTTTGCTAGGAAACAATTTCCTACAAACATTCAAGCGATTCACACAAGAGAACGAGACGAGAAGACTTATTTTCACAACCTTATGTGATCATAAGATTATTGTCCGAGAGATCTGCGGAAGCATTTTACGAGAAAAATGCCTATTAATTTTCGCGACAAGCGTGGTGATGAAGCCAAACTTCGCAATCCAAAAATGGCGGATCGAAGGAAATTTGGTGAAGCTTTATTATCCTATAGACAATTTGGTTCCATCCGGAAGGATCGAAGATATGGGATAATAACTTGTATTCATTCGTCAGTACAAGGAGAAGAACGAGTCACTCCGGAAGCCATTGCGGACTTATGGATTAGTCGATGGAGAATCCACAGAGTGATGTAACCATAGAAGAACAAATATCACTCGAGGATATCAAGAAGAAGATCCAAAGGAATTACAATGAAGATCCTTTGGCTTGGTGGGATAAGAACGAGCTTAAAGATTCCTTAAAGGTTAAACTGGAAAGGAGTACGAGTTCGTAAGATTCAAACCAATCCTTATGAATCGGGAAGATCGTGAGGATATGCAAAAGATACTTAAGGAACATCTTGACCTTAAGTTAATTTCACCAGGAGTTTCTCCATACAAAGAGATCCGAGGATTCTTAGTCGAAACCATGGAGAAATCAAAAGAGGAAAGCGAAGACTTTTATTAATTACAAAGGGATTAATAACATTTTGGAGTTCGACGGATACTATATCCCAAGCGAGAGAACATCCGTTAATCGTATCAAAGGTGCCAAGATATTCTCAAAGTTCGATTGCAAGTCCGGATTCTACCGTGTTAAGATGGAGGAAGAAAGTAAGAAGTTCTGACTTTCTCTACACCACAGGGGACACTATATTTGGAACGTGATGCCTATGGGATTGGCTAACGCACCCCAAATATATCAAAGAAAGATGGATAATCTTTTCAAAGATTATTTCGATTTCATGTTCGTGTATATCGACGACATTCTAATCGCATCAAAGAACATGAAGGAGCATCTCAAACATTTGGAAATATTTTGAGATGTTTGTCACAAAGAAGGATTAGTACTTTCGGAAAAGAAGGCGTGTAATCGCAACAAGACAGTTGAATTCCTCGGAATTGAAATCGATGAATCTGGAATTATTCTACTGAGAATCATATTGTGGAAAAGATACGAGGATTTCCGGATACACTTAAAGACAAGAAGCGGCTTGAGTTTTAAGGGAGTTGTTAATTTTCTTTGGAATGTTTATTAACAATCTAGCATACTACGAAAGGTGTTTAGCCCATTCTTAAAAAAAAGATGCAAAGATTCAAATGGGAAGATGAACATCAAGAAGGAATTAAGCAACTTAAAGAAGTTTGTAAACAGCTTCCAAAGCTTGCGATTCCCCAAGACGAGGACGAACTCGGTTCTATATACGGATGCCGGTGATGATTGGTGAAGCAACGATTCTTACGAAAGTCACACCAAACGAGGAAGTGCCATGCGAATCTGCGCGGTTTATTCACCCCTAGTGAAGCAACTCGGTGGCATATTAACGAAAAAGAATTCTTCGCGATCGAAAGGCTTTTAAAAAATGGCCTCTATTTTCTTGGCTAAAAGTTTACTTTAAAAATTGATAATTCTAGTGTCAAGGCTTTTAAAAAACAAAATTGAATCAAAACCAGAAAAGGCTCGATTACTTAGATGGCAAGTGAATGTCAATATTATGATTATGATATTGTCATTATAAAATCTCATGAAAATATTCTTGCAGATTTTTGACACGAGATGGAAGGACGCGTTCTTGGTGTCCTTAAACGAGTAAGACATCTCGGGGAAAACCTGGAGAGTCTAGAACGAGATTTTGGGGCGTTATGTCTCAATGCGAGAGTTCTTTGGGCGACTTCAACAGGTGACTGACCAACCGTTTCTAGTCAAATACGAGCATGCCGGTTCGCTCAAGGACAATTGTTCTTAGACCGCAAGGGCCTCTCTTCCAGCCGCATCTCCTACTGGTGCAAAAAGGGGCCGAGAGAGTACGGGGCTCTAACCCGAGGTTATGGATTCAAGTACCATAATCACAAGTGTTGCGGGTGATGCATCCCCGAGGTGTACAAATCAGAGCGAATGTTGAAGCTCCTGTCACAACCCGAGTCTTCAAGTCAACCCAAAGACCTGCGGGGTAAAGAGGGAGAGTTGAATCTTGGGCCACGACAGTAAATCTAAGGTTCAAACGAGAATAAGATTTCTCCTATGCGGGTATATCGGAGGCAATGGGAGAAACTAGTTACAAGACAAGGTATTAACCCGGAAAAAACAATGGTTGATATCTCGGCAAGTATCCCGAGTTTGGATGAAACCAGGGAAGTCATCCAAATGAAGTACAGGAATGGTATACTTTTGGAGCTTTAGCTTCAATCTATACCGTGTCACCAGGATTCCCAGAAATCTCAAAATTACCAAAATGGATTGGGGAAGCAGTTTACGAGACTTGGGCCAATAATCCACACTTGGCCAGAGGCGATATTTTGGAACTGTATTTTATCAGTGCAGCTCCCGAACCAAGAAGAAAGGCTTTAATGAAGCTTTTCATTTCATCAAGCTAAGAAGACCGGATGGAAATGCTTTAAAATATATTAAGCGGCTTCCGGAAGAAGGACCAGTGTTAGTAGGAGCATTTTCTGAAGACGAAGCTTCTACCAGACGAGCATGGGGTCTTTGGGTTTGTCTAACTGAAATGGACAAAGTCAAATATCCATTCAAGTTCTTCCAGAATTCGGCAAATGGATCTTTCCTTTTGAATTCGATGACTGGATCAACCACAGGGTTTGCAGAAGAACTCTTTGAGACCAAAAGAAGAATTCTCTGGGAAAACAAGATTCCGGCAAGCAAAGAAACTTACCGGAAATTCTGTAACATGGCGCATGTTGGCCGTTGGGTCGACCGGATCTGTCAAGCATGCCCGAACAAAGGAACCCGAGTTTGGGAAAGGATTCCGACCCAAACCCGACCGACAAGATCATGCAGCTGGAAAGGATAAGGGCCCAGCTCACAAAACGCGTTATCCTCGGGGACCACGTAAACCAAATTTTTAAAAGATTCCCCGACAAACATCACATGGGCTGAGTCACGCGGGAGAAAAAGAAAACCAGCTGGCGAGGCAATAATGTGGGATATGACGTAAGCAGTGACGTCATATATATCAGCAAGATTTGAAGTCCGCCTTTGAAGTCCGGACTTACCTCTATAAAATGCAGGATTTGAAGGAAGCTGAGGACATCGAACATTTTCCTTAGTTTTCTTATAATAAAGTCTGAGAAAAATTTGTAATATTTTGAGTGTTTTAGTTTTTAAGTTTTTATGTATTTTCGAGTGCAAGCCTCATACATGAGAGGCTAAACAAGTATTCTCCTCCCAAAAGGAGATTACTAATGTAATAAATTTTTCTTTAAGTTCTTAATAAAATAAAGGCTGTTTGTTCAACATGTGTTCATGATGTACTATTGATCAATTCCCTTTGAAGAATTACTTTTACGCCTTGGAGTAGGAAACGAACCAAGGTCTTGGCGATTTACGGAAGGAGTCGGATAACTTGCGGATCATCTTCCCGAGGGTGAGGTTGAGCAGTGATGAGGTATTTGTCAAACGATCCGGGGCAATAATTTTCCGATCGGTGGTGTTGCGAACCACTTAACCCTTGTCTTTTTTGGTCAAAAGAGGTATGAATTTTAAGGGATTTATTAATTTTACGGAAGCATGTTGGGCCGATATGGTCGTAATGGACTATTTTCATTTTCGGTCTAAAGACCCAATTTGTATACGGATAAATACTTGAAATAAGATCTTGATAGAAGTATGTCTTGTTGAGTTTATAGGTCGAAACCTGACATGATCCATCTAAAACCTCGAATAGAGATCGGATCTAAGTAGGTGTAACAATGCCACGAACAAAACAAGTTCTGAGAAAAATCGGGTTCTTATTTCTCGAAAAATCCGAAAAACAAATTGATTAGGGAGTGAAAACTTTTTGATTATTGTATAATGCAATATATTTATCCTTATGGAGCAATCTGCAACAAATTAGAGTTTAAAGGGATAACTAGAACTATTGTTATTAAAGAATAAAATCCTAGGGGCAAAATGGTCCAAAAGTTGCAAAGAGTAATTATTTTCGTAGTTCAGGATGCAAAAGGTTAAAAATAAAAGTCTAGGTTGCGAAGTGTAAAAAAGGGTAAAGTTGGGGTGGTTAAAAATAATTATCTCTAGAGAAAATATAGTCTGCAGTTGATGAGTTGCCGCTCAAATTCTTGAGTTGTGAAGGTACGTGGTTTTGGTGGATGGAGAGAGAAAATTAGATTTGGATCAATCTAATTAAGGATTACCATTAGCAGACTAAATTAAAATTTAACCCTGATTAAGTTAATAAATTAAAAAAGAGAAAAACAAAATTAAAAAAGGAAAAAATATAAAAGAAAAAAGTGGACACTTGTCGCATGGGGATATGGCTGGTGGATTACTCCTAGTGGAGCATCGAGGAAACCGGTTTTTTGATAGTGGAGAGAAAAGTGAGGTTTTTACTTTTGACGTGACAATGATGTGACAATGTTGGAGAGGTTTGAACCTTAGAACCATTGGAGATGCCCTAATTCTATATGTAGGATGCAGCTGGATAATATATAATTACTAGCTAGGAATACCTTATAGCTGGGTTTATCACTAAACTTAATAAATAGTTACACTTTAAATTGTGAATTATGCTAATATTGATTGAGCTAGTGTGTTATTCAACTAGCTGGCTAGTGTTAGTTGAACCTTCAACACCTCGTGACTATTATGAATAGTTAATATAAAACTCGATCGTCGAATAAAGTAATTAATTAGCTCAATGCTCATTTAAAACATATTATTTTTTAGTCAAAAATCCTACTAAAGAAGTTTGTTAATGGTTTTCATTTCCCACTATACTGATTTGATTTGCCAGCATCATTCCTCTTAAAAATATAATTCATATTCACATGTTAACATATTCTGAGAAATGTTAAACTTGTGATGGCACCAATAATACCGATTAATGCGTGTGGTTTTGGATAAAACTGCTGGTGGAATCATAGGCTTAGGTGCTACTGTTGAATGCCTATTATTAGATGTGATTTTTGTTAGTATATATTCCCAATTAAGTTAATGAATTATGTCAGTACGTATTTCATAAGGTATATATATATATATATATATATATATCCAATGAGACCACATTTTATAGTGAGACATGTTAGAGTAGTGCCCTGCGAGCCAATTAGTGGCGAACATTTTATACTCTTGTAAACACAATCTTATTCATAATATTTATTAATAAAGGCATTTATCTTTATCATTAATTATTTTATCAACTGGATAAAGTCCCTAGATCACATTTAGCTACGTGACGTGGTTGCCCATTTGATGGTAATCATGGAATGGCATCTCTACGGTTGTGGTCTTAAATTATGTTCCGAGTCAAGGGGTCATTGAGATGGGACATTGATAAAGCCCATGAGACTCGCACATATGATGCATGCTCGAAAGAAGAAATAGCTCATTCCATATATATTCGCATAGGGATGTTTAGTGCATGTATGTGGGTGCTTGTTGGAGAACAAGTACATTGAACGACCTAGTGGAAATTCTTTGTGGAATTGTATGTCGAATAAAGAATTTCCTAATTTACGATAGTGCTTTAATTAGTCCTTAGACTTGAGACCCGTAGTATGCTTGTGCGTAACACTATGCATTTTGCCGTATATCCCGATTGCTTGACAATCATAAGGGGTTTACGTTGGGTGCCTAGTCTTTATGTATGGGGACTAATGAGTCGCCGATAAAGAATCTGTCACCTATGGACTAGGTGAATCTCCTATGTTTTCATAGTCGTTGATCCAAACAAGACCTTGGTCAGGGCAATGATGAATAGTTATTCATAAAATGATCAAAGTGACTTGAAATGAGATCATAGCTATTAAGTCTACATAGGGTTTCGACTTTTACCATACCCTTGAATTAATCAGGAGATTAGATGATAGATGGATTGTATCTGCATGGCATTCATATAACAAATAGCCTCACTCGCTATTCACCTAAGACTAGGTAATCAAGATGCACTTGCTAGGGGCTTCCCTTGATTTGTGAGGTTCTTGAAATTAAGGAGATAATTTCAAGCGGATTAATTAATTGGAATAATTAATCGAAATATATATGATATTTATAAGTTACAAATGTTGCAAGCCCACTGCTAGCTAAGTTGTGAACCTAAAGGGTTAAACACAAAAGACGAGATGAAACTTTTCTAATCTTGGATTGATTCAAAGAGTTGAATCCATTAAATGGGGTTTTAACTTAATTCACTTGATAGATTAATTATTTAATTAAATAATAAGATTATTTAATTGAACCTAATAAATGTTAGGAAACTCAAGTTGGAGCGAAATAATTAATTAATGTGGTTAATTAACTATAAGAAATCTAGATTAATTTAATAGTTAAATAAATTTAGTCAATTAAATAATTGGATTACTTAATTGGGCTTGATGGAATTAATTAACGGAGATAAATTAAATTAAATGGGTCAAGTTAATTAATTGAAGAATTAATTAATGGACCTTTAATTAAAATTAAATGGTCTAGCCCAATTTAATAAGCACACGTAGGAGGGCCCATCAACCAATTGGATAATGTAGAAGTTTCCTAATTGGATTAAGAAATTAACTTATGGAAGAGTTAGACTCCTACCATAACTTGTATTACTTTGTTGGCAAGAAAAAAGGTTTCCAAGTTAGAATAGGATTCCAATTAAACCCTAAATTACCAACTAGAAAATCAAGTAGGATTGCTGGCGAAATTTTACTTGAAGGTTTCATCCGTTGGTGTGGACTATCTTTGGAGGGAAGACGCTTGGATTTCTGAGGCGAACCAGTTCGTGCGATTGAGGCGTTGAAGGAAGATTGTGAGGATTCACCCTGCTGGTAGGAATTCGGATTCCTTTTAATTTTCGCTGCGTTTGCCCATCCCGGATTCGCGAAACCCAACAAGATAGTGTGGACTAATCTCAACCCTCATCCATTTACATCAACGGCTAGGAATAATTTGGGATAACAATACATTAACCATTTAATTAAATCCCAGAAAGGGTAAAATTATAAAAACAAATATGTGGGGGACCGTCCAAATATGGAATCAGTTATTGGGAGAGAGAAAATCACGTGGGAAGAGAGAAAATCACGTGGGTGCTCTGCCATGCAGTATGTTGGACATTTATCATATATTTACTGTATACTTTACACTATTTTACTGTATGTTTAACATAATTTTACTGCATATTAAAATGGTCAAACTAAAATATGTGAGGAGTGTGAATTAAGGAATTAGTTATATATATATATATATATATATATATATATATATAGAGAGAGAGAGAGAGAGAATCACTCTCATTAACATATGGAGACCGTGATTTAAGTAAATCAGTTATATAGAGAGAGAAAATCACGCTCATATTGTACTGTATATTTAACATATATTTACTATATATTTAACACTATTATATTGTATATTTAACATATTTGTACTGCATATTACAATTGTCAAACAAAAACAAGTGGGGACTGTGAATTAAGGAATCAATTGACATGGAAGATTATTCTGGCCAGACCAATAATTACGGTATACCAAATAACAATGATTAAAAAATCAACAACTAATAGACACAAATCAATTAACTAAATTATAATACAGTAAACTATGTCTAACTGTACAATAAAATTAGACTACTTGTACAGTCAAACTATGTCTAACTATACAATAAAATTAGACTATGTATACAGTCGCCCTCGACGCGCTGTTTACTTTTTCTACCTCTTTTAGCCATGATTAACAAAATACCAGTCCTGACACAAAAAACCAAAAATAAAGTGTCAGAGCAGAATATATAAAAAACATACGGTGAAAATTAACCAAATAATCATCAAAACATATATAAGTATACAGCAAAAATCTTCTAATTTTTTGAACAAATATATGTATACAGCAAAACGCATATAAGTATACAGCAAAACACATAAATATACAACAACATAAATACATATATCAAAAATTAACTACTTATACAGTAAAACACATATAAGTATACATCGAAAAATATATAAGTATACAGTAACCTACTAAAATATAAGTATACATCAAACATATAAATCTGTCTTCTTCACCTAGAAAAATACCTAGAACCTCCATTAACAAAAGCTTAACCACCATCACCGAACAAAATGTTCTTGTATTTTAGCTTAAATGTCAAGGGTAGTATTTGTAATTCCCAAAATAGTAAACCAACAAAAGGAAAACAACTCGAAACTTAAAGGGAATGGCACAAAAAAAAAAGAAAAAAAGGGCTCCAATCTCTTCAAAGAACCTATTCCTCTTTGAATGTTTTTCCCACATCAATTACAAACCTAAATTTGACATCACCTCTGGCAAGCCTCTCCATGGCAGTATTCACATAATCCATCGAGATAATCTCAACTCCAGGCAAAATATTATGTTTCGCCGCAAAATCAATCATCTCCTGCATCTCTTTCAATCCACCAATCATACTCCCACCCATCATCTTCCGTCCCATAGTCAACGAAAAAATCGGCAGATCAAGCGGCTTCTTCGGCAAGCCGAACACAACAAGCTTCCCATGTGGCTTCAACAAATCTAACAACCCCAAAAGTATAACGAAATATCTAAAAATTCAAAAAAAAATGGCGGTTGGTTTGTGGGAGAGATGATCGTATTTGGGGGGATTTGGGGGGAGTTACCAATTGGGGGTGAAAACTACTCATAAGAAAATGACCAACCTGCCCTTATTTGATTTATAATAAAAAAAGACCACTAAATTGGGTAAATCTCAACCATCTAAAATTTTAAATCTGTGGACATGATTAGTCCACACTGTCTCACTTTAGTAATGTAGTCTCATTTGATCCAATTCATATATATATATATATATATATATATATATATATATATATAATATTATCAATGGAGAATCGTGGCGATATTTAAGGATTAAGGAATTTCTATCAACTTGAAAATACAATATGTGTGTGTATATATATATATATATATATATAGGAATAAGATCAAATAAGACCACATAATTAGAGTGAGACAGTGTGAACTAATCCTGGCCACAAATCTCAAATTTTAGATGGTTGAGATTTACCCAATTTAATGGCTTTTTTATTTTTTTAAATCAATAAAGGGTAAACTAGTAATTTTATTATTAACAATTTCATTACCTTCCATCGCTCCTCCACATCCGCCCACCCCCACCTCCACCCCCCTACACACACTGATACACGCAGACAAGCACACACCTCCTCTCCACCCACAAAAAGCTGTACTCAGAAATCTGAACTTCCCAACAATGGAGGTTGGATAATCGAGTAAGAAACGTTGCTCCTCAGCTGAAGCGGTCATGCTTGGAGCCTTAGCATTCCTTCAATTTTACAACTATTTCGAGAAATTTAGAAAAAATTGCAGCCATTGTGTTCTATATAAAACCAAAAAAAGAAGAAAGAAAAAGAAAATCAAAACTCTACTAAATTTGGCTAATATTTTTCGCTCCACTCAAATTTTGCTACTTATGCACAGACATCTATTCATTACCTAATCCTTGGATTTAAATTAATTAAACTTTTACTTCTCTTCTCTCTCGAGGAAGGGGAAGCTTCACCGATCACCCATTGACTCTTTCGGTTAATCGAGGCATTTATTCTTATGCTGGGTGTGTGCCTTGCTGTTATGCTGGGTTTAGCCTTCTTCTTTAACAACTCATCTTTGATTTTCCATGTCAGTTGGAGGATTGGTGAAGAAGATGATGCTGACGTGGAGAAAACGAGAGCTACGAGGAGGCAGTTAGGTTTACTGTACACTTAGATGTTTTTTGATGTATACTTAGATGTGTTTTGCTGTATAAATAGTTAATTTTTGATGTATGTATTTATGTTGTATACTTATTTTTTTTGTTGTATACTTATATGTGGTTTGTTGTATACTTATATGTGGTTTGTTGTATACTTATATTTTTGTTTGACAATTGTAATATGCAGTACAAATATGTTAAATATACATCATAATAATATTAAATATACAGTAAATATATGTTAAATATACAATACAATAACGAGCCTGATTTTCTCTCTCTATAACCGATTTTACTTAATCCACGATCCCCACATGTTAATGAACGTGACTCTCTCCCTCTCTCTCTCTCTCTCTCTCTCTCTCTCTCTCTCTCTCTCTCTCTCTATAATTGACTCCTTGATTCACGGTCCCCACATATTTTTGTTTGACCATTTTAATATGCAGTACAATTATGTTAAACATACAACAAAATAATGTTAAGTATACAATAAATCATTGATAAGTGTACAACATACTGCCTGACAGAGCACATGCGTGATTTTCACACTCCAGCACGATTTTCTCTCTCCCCACGTGATTTTCTCTCTGCTAATAACTGATTTCATATTTGGATGGTCCCCCACATATTTGTTTTGACAATTATACCCTTATTTTGCCTTAATTAAATGTTCAATGTAATTTTAGCCCCTATTTATCTTAGCCATTGATATAAATAAGGAAGGGTTGAGATGAGTCCACATTGTCTCACTATAATATGTGGTCTCATTGTATCCTCCCCTATATATATATATATATATATAAGATTTAGATCGTGTGAGTCCATCTATTTAAGTACAAGAGGACAAATCATAATCGTTGGGTTCTTTTTTTTAATGGTCCAAATTTAAAGGATTGTTTCAATTTTTTGTTTGTTTAAGTAGTTAAAAAGACTATTTGAGTCATTTTACATTTAAAACAGTTATAAGTCAGATTTGATTAGATTTTAAGCGTTCCTTTTTCTTTTCAGTCAGTAGATATGATATCAGACTTTTCGGCTTCCACTTTCTTCATGATCTCTTGTTTTTTTTTTCAGTGTATTCTATTGTAGCTGCTTATATAATATAATCATATTGTATATGTAGTATAGCCATATTGCATTTGTAATTTAATCATATTGCATATGTAATATAATCATATTCTATGTACACATTTAAGTTGCATGTTTAGTGTAAATGTATTGCTTATGTAGTATGCAATTCTTGCATATTCAATATTAAGATGGTGTGTTTTAAGTGTGTGTGTGTGTGTGTGCATGTAAGTAATAATTTTGCTTATTTGAAGTGTGTGTTACATATGTAGTATATGTTTGTTGCTTGTGTAATGTGTCGGTGTTGCTTATGTAAAATATTTTTATGATCCTAAGTTAATGTATATGTGTTGAATAAGCAGTGTATATTTGTTGCTTATGACTTGTTTATGTAGTTAATGCATCTGTATTGCATACATAGTGTATATTCATTGCTTATGTAGTATAGGTTTGTTGCTTATGACTTGCTTATGTAGTTAATGTATTTGTGTTGCATACGTAGTGTATATTCGTTGCTTCTGTAGTATAAGTTTGTTGGTTATGACTTATGTAGTTAATGCATTTGTATTGCATACATAGTGTGTAGTCCCAGGGGTGTGAGTAAGGTTTAGAAGGGGGTTGAATAAACCTTACCAACTTTTCGATTTTAGTCCTTTTAAAATATTACGAGTTAAATACACAACTAAGTCCTTGATGGACAGCTAAGTTAGTTAACCAAAGAGAGTTAGCCACTCAAAGCACTCGATTGAGTCGTTGATAGAATAACTCGATTGTTTAGTCTACACCTTAACTTGGCGTGATGAGATTTTCAGGAAGACTTAACACCCTTGAATTTTGGTTTGAGTTTGTTTTAACACTTGGTTTTAGCACTTTGTTAATTATCAATTGGATAGCAAATTATCAAATGAGATATAAAAAGATATGTAGAAAGTAAATGCTGAAATGTAAATGACACAATAATTTTTATAGAGGTTCAAGATGGGGTAATTCTTCTAATCCTCTCTTCTCCAACTCCTGGAGGAATCCACTAAGTATTGATCGAGTCACAGGTGGTTATCACCCGGATACAAGTCTTGATCACACAAATGACTTGATCCTTTGGTACTCGATCGAGATGCCTTGGTCACACACACGGCTTCTCGCCCGACTCAGAAACTTATTCACAGGGCAGCTGCCTTGCTACTTCAACTCACTTGCTCAAGCTTCTTGGATTTGATCATGAAGCCCTCCAATAACTTAAGACTGGTTCGACCTTGAACCTTTCTACAATCCTCCTTGGAATGTAGACCCCTTTTGATTCTTCAAAAGTTTCCTCTTCAACAGTTTGAAGTTGTCTTTCCTTCACAGCTTGATGTTGGATCGATTTCCTTCCAAAGTTAGGCTTAAGGGTTTTGCTTGAATAACTTGAGAATATTTTTGCAGGTTACAACTCGAATAATGGCTTGAATGTCCGTGGTTCATGTAACCTTTTCTCAATGTGATTCCTCAGCCTTTTATAGTGAACTTTTAAAAATCTGCCCGTTGAAGAGATAGGCTGATTTTCAAAAGACACTAGTGGTCGTTGGCTTGTCTTGTTGCAGTCCTTGATATTGACATTTCCTCGTATTAAATGAACTTTCAGCTTTTCAGAGTCTGACACATTGGAAGACTCTTCTGGTCCTTCCATCAGCTGTTGCTCGTGCATCATCCTAGATTCCCGCATGGCTTGCTGCATTTCCAATTTTTTTGTATCAGCAGCTGGGTCCAAGTCCTCATCACTTTCTGAGAGTACGCCAAGATGAGGATGAGTATGATCAGTGGTTCCAGTGAGAGGACAAATGCTGGCTTTCTCACGAGCTTCAGCTTCTTCTGCCAACCTTTCATTCTCCTTTTCTTTGAACATCTGCAAGATATCTAGGTAGTTTTCTTCATCCAGTGCCTGGACCACTGTGGTCAAGACGAGGAAGTTCATCAGTTTTTCCTCTTCTTCAATGAATTCAGGTCTCTCGAACTGTTCCCTCGAGCGACTTAGCTTCCATTTCCTCTATTCTCGCAGACGATTTTGGATGTCTGGATATGGTGGAGATAGCATGATCACATCATCGTCATCATCTTCTTGTTGTCCTTCTTTTCCAGGAATGGAAGGCAACATACTCACGCTCAACTCCTTCAAAGCAAAGATCGGGGCAGTGTGGAGACACAATCATGTCAGCAGGTGATTCTACTGTCTCCGTTGCTTCTTGTTCCTCAGCTGTCCTGTCCACAGCTGGGTCTTCGATGTGCCTCTACTGATCGGCCTAAGAAGACTTGGCGGTTTCATCAATGATTTCTGGAGACTTTACTTCTCCAGCTGTCTCAGCGATCTGTTCCAGCTGAGTGGCAGACTTAGCTGTTTTCTCAAGCTCTGAATGCTTAATGATTCTTCTCCTTCTCTTCGTTTTCACCAGAGGAATGTCTTGTTCTACTTCCTCCGGTTCCTCGACGGTAAAGGCCTTTGAGGTTGCCTTAGAGGCAACTGCCTTTCTCGCCTTGGCAGTCCTCTTCTTCTTAATTTCTGGAGAAGGTACTACGGATTCCTTCTCCACCGCGGCTGCAGGGGCAGGAGACACGGCTACGAGGGCGGTGTGACTTACTTTTGTAGGGGCAGTGCGTTTTCTTCTTTCTTCTTTGGGCGTGATCTTCTTCCACTGCGGGGGCAACTTTCTTCTTCGAGGAGGAGGCAGTTGTTTCCTCGAGTCGATTGATTCCCCTCACTAGTGTCCGCCTCTTGGCATAGGATCTCTTCTCGAGCTCCCCGAAAGATTTGATCGGAACATTTTCTTGTTGACATGGAATGCCTTTCCATGTCGAGTGGAACACCTTTCACTTCCATCAACCGCCAATAACAAGGCCATACCCCCAGGATCCTCCAAATGATCCATCGTCCTTGAAGGACTTGTTTCCAACATTCTCGCGAGTCTGCGTATACAAACTCAGCCCGCTTTACCTTCTTCTCCTCCATGATCGCGGCCATGTGATGACGATCGGCTTAGTTTTGGGACAAATTGAAAGCTTCCAAACTTTATGTCTACACATTTGGCAACAATATCCAAAGAACTTATGATAATCTTTCTTCACTTAACTTCTTGTCTGTGTGACCACCTTCGCAAAGACATTTCGAGTTTGGCCACTTCCTTCCATGCGGCCCAGGTTTACATCACTTCGAATATTTCCTAGACACCTACCGACGGCGGCAAGCAATGCTCCACAAGGTCTTCAGCAGTGATGGTAAACTCCTTTTCCGTGAACAGAGGACTTGATGCCCTCGTCATGAACTTCAGCGTTCACGTAGAACTGTGCTACCTCCTCAACATAAGTTATCTGAAACTCCATTGTGAGAAAGGGTTTCAGTCCAGACTTTTCGATTTTGTCGGCTATCTTCTTCACAAGGGTTTCATCGGAACCCTATTTGATCATCCCTTCGAAATCTACGTAGAACCAGTGTGGATTTGCTTTCCCAACTTAGCGAAATCATAGGTAGTTGCCATTTTTGAGTTTTACCGAACGAAACCTTAGAAATTTGCCTAGAAGATTGATAGGGTTTTGAGAGAAAAAAGCTTTCTTTGCTTTTGGAGAGATGAACAGTTTGAGTAATGTGAGAGAGAAAACGGACGAAATGGTATATGTATGGTTTATGAAAGAACGTGCATACGGTTTTTGAAATTTGATCGAGATCAATGGCTCAGATTTAGCATGCCGATTAGCATTTAATTTCTCGCATTTAATGCGGCAACATTTATATCCAATCATATGCTTTGTCGTGCAGCTTTTGACTGTACCTGTCATTATTACGCTGACGTCATCCTTAAAACATTCCCGCTTATTAAAAACGACTGCGTTTTTGTCACTTAGCTCATAAATGACTCAGCTTACTCCTTAGTTGATTCAATTCTTCTTCTCTCTTTTCACATAGGTACTCAGCTGTCAGCTAACTCGATGCAGCTGATTTTCCGATACGGCTAATTTACTTAGCTGATTCACGAGCTCAGCTCTATTTTCATTTTTTTTTGTTCCATCTCTTCTCCTTGAGTCTCCTGAGTGTCAACTCAGATCAATTAACCCTAGCTCATGCTTAAGCTCTTCAAATCTTGATTCACATAATGGCTTTGTGAATATCTCAGCTAACTGTTTATCAGTTGAGATGTATTCTAAGGTGATGTCTTTCTTTTCAACGTGATCTCTTATAAAATGATATCTGACATCAATGTGCTTTGTTCTTGAATGCAACACAGGATTCTGAGTGATTGCAATAGCAACTTGTGTTATCACACATAATTGGAATCTCTTTTTCTTCAACATCATAATCTCTCACCGTTGTTGTCTCATCCATAAGACTTGGGCACAACAAATTGCCCCGCAGCCTATGTACTAAGCTTTTTAGTCAGGATGTGGCTATTGAGTTTTGCTTCTTGCTAAACCAGGAAACCAATCTATTTCCAAGAATTTGACATGTACACAAGTACTATTCACCGCAACTCTACATCCGAATAGTCGAGTCGAGTAACCAATAAGCTTGAATCCTCCTTCATTTGGATACCATAAGCCGACTTCCTGGCATCCCTTCAAATATATTAGGATTCTCTTAGCTTGCAGTCATATGGCTTTCTTTTGGTGCAGATTGAAATCTTGCACATACACCTACCGCAAAGGTGATGTCCGCCCGCTTTGTTTGTTAAAATAAGCGATGATCCAATAAGTGCTCAGATCTTGTTTGATCCACAGGCTTGCCATCCGCATCCATATCCATCTTGACTGATGTATTCATTGGTATTTTCACAGGAGATTTTTCTTCCATACCAAATTTCTTCATTAAATCTCTGGTATACTTCGTTTGACTTATGAAGGTTCCATCCTTCAGCTGTTTTACTTGAAGTCCTATAAAGAATGTCAGCTCTCCCATCATGCTCATTTCAAATTTCCCTTGCATGAGGTTTGAGAACTTATCACATTGCTCTTTGTTTGTGGATCCAAAAATAATGTCATCCACATATATTTGAACAAGCAGTATACTCTCTCCATCTTGAATTCTGAAAAGTGTTCTGTCTACTTTGCCTTTGGTGAATCCATTATCTATTAGAAATTGAGATAATGTATCATACCATGCTCTAGGTGCCTGTTTCAATCCATATAGAGCTTTCTTGAGCTTGTACACCTTATCTCCAAGAGTCTTCTGCTCAAATCCTGGAGGTTGTTCAACATAGACTTCTTTTTCCAATAATCCATTCAAGAATGCACTTTTTACATCCATTTGGTATACAATGAAGTTCTTGTGTGCAACATAGGCAAGAAACATCCTTATTGCTTCTAATCTTGCAAAAGGAGCAAATGTTTCATCAAAATCTATACCTTCCTCTTGGCAATACCCTTTGGCTACCAATCTTGCTTTGTTCCTTACCACAGAACCTTCTTCATTCATCTTGTTTTTGAAAACCCATTTTGTGTCAATAACATTTTGATGAGTTGGTCTTTGCACCGATTCCCATACTTTGTTTCTTTCAAATTGATTCAGCTCTTCTTGCATGGCTTGAATCCAATGTGTGTCATCCAATGCTTGGGACACATCTTTAGGTTCTATTTGGGAAATAAAACAAGTGAACATTGCTTCTTGTTGAGCTCTGGATCTGGTTCTTACACCATCTCTTACATCTCCAATGACTAGCTCTGGTGGATGGTCTCTCACCATATCACATCACGTTGGAGTAAGTCACCGGTGTTCGATCGTCTTTGCGTACTGTGTTATCTTGAGCAGCTCTTTCATCATCACTTAGCTGCAGATTTTCCAGCTGTCTTTGAGATTCAGCTATCTCATCTTCACCTTGATTAATTGCTCCATCTTCAGCTTCATCATAGCGACTCTTCTGCATAGTTGGCTGATTTAGCTTATCAGCTAACTCCTCAATGTCTTCTCCATTTATATTGGGTTCATCAAACACCACATGGATATACTCTTCTGTGACCATTGTCCTTTTGTTCAACACTCTATAGGTTTTGCTTTCAGCTGAGTATCCCAAGAAGATACCTTCATCAGCTTTAACATCAAAAGCCTTTAGATTATCCTTCCCATTGTTGTGGATGAAGCATTTACATCCAAATATTCTAAAGTATCCAACATTTGGCTTTCTCTCTGTCCAAATTTCATAGGGAGTTTTTGTCAGCTTTCTATTAATCATGCATCTATTTTGAGTATAGCATGCAGTGTTTATAGCTTCAGCCAAAAATCTTTTTAGCAATCCAGCTTCAGCTAGCATAGTTCTTGCAGCTTCCTTGAGGGTTCTATTCCTTCTTTTTGCTACTCCATTCTGCTGTGGAGTCCTTGCAGCAGATAATTCATGAGCAATACCATTTTCAACACTGTACTGAGTTATTATTCCATTGACAAACTCAGTTCCTCTATCAGATCTTATCTTTATAATGGTTTGACTCTTCTCATTTTGAACTCTTTTCATCAGTTGAGGTAACTTCTGCAAAGTTTCCTTCTTTTTACACATGAAGATTGTCCATGTATATCTTGAATAATCATCCACCACTACTAGAGTGTATTTCTTTCCACTTATGCTAGTTGGCTCAACTGGACCAAATAGATCCATATGTAACAGATGTAATATCCTTGTTGAAGATGGACTTGACTTCTCTTTGAATGATGATTTGATCTACTTTCCCATCTGGCATGCATCACAAACACTTTCTTTCTTATACACTGAGTCTGGCAATCTTTCTACAAGATTACTCCTTGCAAGCTTCTTAATTGTCTTGAAATTCAGGTGACTTAGCTTCTTGTGCCACAGCCAACTTGATTCGGTTGTACTCTTTGCTAGCATACAAGTGCTTGGTGTAGCAGTCGACCAATCTACCACATACATGTTCTTTTGTCTGGATCCTTGCAACACTACTTCATTTGATTCAGTGTCTTTGATTTGGCATACTCCCATATTGAATCCAACATTATAGCCCTTGTCACAGAATTGACTGATGCTTAACAAGTTGAAATTAAGGCCTTCAACGTATGCAACATCTGTGATTTCTAATCCATTTTTCCTGATGGATCCAGTGCCTCTTATTTCCCCTGGAGCTTTATTTCCTCCAAATATGACTTTTGTGCCTCTAATCTCCTTGAATTTTGACAAATTTTTCTTGTTTCCTATCACGTGTCTAGAACAGCCACTATCCATGTACCAGGTTCCTTGGCACTCAGCTGTTCCTTGAACCTGCAATCAAGGAAATCAGTTTTTGGTACCCATACTTGCCTGGGTCCTGAGGGGTTAGTGCTGTAAGATGATCCAACCAACTTATAGCCAAATGATTTGACTCTAAGAGGTTGCCATCTATCTGTGCCATAATCATAATTCACTTTGGCAAATTGCTTGGGGGCTTTAGGTTCATACAACTGTCTCTTTTGTTTGTATGCTTGTGTGTGTGTTTTAGCAATTGCCTTCTTTGGGTAGTTGTGATATTTCTGAGTGTAGTGCTTGGGTGCATATGTGTGCTGATTATAGCTCTTTTGCCTTTGGAATGGCCTTTGCTGAGTTCTAGGCCTTTGTCATTTAGGCATGTATTCCATAGATCTTTGCTGATATTTCATATTGTTCCAATCAGCTTGGCTTGGGTAGTTTCTACCATTCCCATCATTTGTGTTCCTTTGATAGAACTTCTGGGGATTTTGGTAGCTCTGTTTCTTCTTCACAGAGTACTTCCCTGTTTGGAGTTTGCTTTGAGGAACTCTGATTTCTTCTCACCGCCCTCTCAAAGATACTCAATCGGTCGTTTTCCTTTTCCTTTATATCCGAGGCCGCTTTGTTTGTGATTGTGCTTTCGAATGAATGTGTGCAACATTTGGTGTCTTGGATTTTTGAGATGCTTCATTACTTGAAGATCCTTTTTCCAATATCACTTTTGGAGTTTAACTATGCGCAAAAGAATTGAATCCTATGCCTGTCTTGTCTCCACATTGTTTTTGGCTCATGATAAGGTCATCCAATGATTTAGATGCCTTTGTGAATGAAGCAATCACATTTTTGAGATCATTTTCTCTCTTTTCTATAGCAACTATCTCTGCTATTAGTTTAGCATTCTCAACCTTCAGCTCTTTGTTCTCATCAGCCATGTGACTTAGAGTACTCAGCTCCTTAGTCAGCTGTGAGTTTTGGTTTTTGAGCTGGCTGTTTTCCTTATTTAATAGTATGTGTGAGGATTTAATGTGCTCAAAGTCTTTCATCATTTTGCCTAATGAATCATAAAGATCAGTGAGTGATGAAGTGTGTATGTCACAATCACTATCACTAGAATCTGAATGAGATGAGTTAGAGTGTACCTCATCTTCTTGATCAGGTTGATCTTGTTCTTTAGCCATTAGATAGATTAAGGCTTCTTCTTCAGAGTCACTTGAGTAGTCAGCTTCACTACTCTATGAGTCTGCTGGTTCTTTTGACTTAGTTGTATCAGCAGTCTCAGCAGCCAACATAGCTCTTTTCTTTTCTTGTCTTGTTTCTTTGAAGACTCTTCTTTCTTCTTCATTCTTGTATTTATTGACTACAAGATATGGACATTCAATAGCAAAGTGTCCTGGTTGTCTGCAATTCCAACACAGGTTTTCAACTTTTTGATCAGCTCTCTCATTTCTTGGGTTGTCAGCTCTCTGATATTCGATCTTTTGATACTCAGCTCTCTTTGGTGGCCTATCTTCCCTTGATTTGGAGGGAGCTGAATGCCTTGTGGAGGATTCACCTTTGTTTCTTTTGTAGTTCTTGTTGAAGAACTTGTTGAATCTTTTAACCATCAAGGCAATTTCCTCCTGGTCAATGACTTCTTTGGTCTCAGCTCTCTTCCCTTCCTTGACTATGAGTGCAGCTGTTTTAGGTACAGCTATCTCCTCTTGATCCTTTCTTCTCAGCTCAAACTCATAAGCTTTGAGGTCTGGGAATAGTTCATGATTGGAAGTTTTTGATAGGTCCATCGAATGCCTTAGAGCCATGGTCTTCATTTCCCACTCACCGAGGCTCCTTAGTATCTTCATACACATCTCCTTCTCGTGTGTATTCTTTCCCAAGTCTTTGAGAGCTCATTTGTAATTTCAAAATGAATCTAGCATCCAAATGGTCCATCGTTTCACCTACAATCATTTTGAAGTTTTCAAAT
Organism: Rehmannia glutinosa; assembly: GCA_016081115.2. Lineage (NCBI taxonomy): Eukaryota > Viridiplantae > Streptophyta > Magnoliopsida > Lamiales > Orobanchaceae > Rehmannia > Rehmannia glutinosa. Next base: position 23,308 of record JABTTQ020000656.1, on the reverse strand, counting down.
TTTTGAACAACAACAGATAATTTGTTTTCCTTAATTTGCTCAGATCCTTCACAAATTAGGGTTAATTTATCCTAGATTTCTTTGGTTGTCTTGCAAGATTTGACGTTGTTGAACATGACTCGATCCATTCACTCTTGGTTTTTCAACCATAGTCGTCAGGAGGAGCGACTTCTTCTTCCTCACCGCAACAACTCTCCTTTGCAAAATGTGTTCACCTTCATTATTTGTAGTGGCCCATCCTCTATCACTATCCACATCTCATCATGTAAAGGCGATAGATGAGCACGCATACGTATTTTCCACCATCAAATTCTTCAATGGTGAACATAGGAATGCGTGTCAAATTTGCTTCCATGATAATAGCTTTGCTGTTAATAAAAATGGCTTTTGAGAGAACAAGTGTTAAAAACCACTTTGAAGGATTGGAGATCTAGTTCAAGAACTGATGCGGAAGGCTCAATGAGCCAACCGCTCCGATACCACTTGTAGGTCCCAAGGGGTGTGAGTAAGGTTTAGAAGGGGGTTGAATAAACCTTACCAACTTTTCGATTTTAGTCCTTTTAAAATATTACAGAGTTAAATACACAGCTAAGTCCTTGATGGACAACTAAGTTAGTTAACCAAATAGAGTTAGCCACTCAACAAACTCGATTGAGTGATGATAGAATAACTCACCGCTTAGTCTAAACCTTAACTTGGTCACGTGATGAGATTTTCAAATGGAAGACTTAACACCCTTGAATTTTGGTTTGAGTTTGTTTTAACACTTGGTTTTAGCACTTTGTTAATTATCAATTGGATAGCAAATTATTAGCGATATAAAAAGATATGTAGAAAGTAAATGCTTTGAAATGTAAATGACACAATAATTTTTATAGAGGTTCAAGATGGAGTAATTCTTCTAATCCTCTCTTTTCCAACTCCTGGAGGAATCCACTAAGTATTGATCGAGTACGAGTGGTTATCGGTCCGGATATAAGTCTTGATCACACAACCGACTTGATCCTTTGGGACTCGATCTGAGATGCCTTGTCACACAAATGGCTTCTCGCCCGACTCGCTTCTTCACAGGGCGTGCCTTTGCTACTTGACTCACTTGCTCAAGCTTCTTGGATTTGATCACGAAGCCCTCCAATAACTTAAGACTGGTTCGACCTTGAACCTTTCTACAATCCTCCTTGAATGTAGACCCCTTTTGATTCTTCAAAAGTTTCCTCTTCAACATTTGAAGTTGTCTTTCCTTTACACTTGGTGTTGGATCGATTTCCTTCCAATGTTAGGCTTGAGGATTTTGTTTGAATAACTTGAGAATATTTTTGCAGTTACAAATCGAATAATGGCTTGAATGTTCGTGTTCGGTAACCTTTTCTCAAAGTGATTCTCGGCCTTTTATAGTGAACTTTTAAAAATCACGCCCATTGAAGAGATAAGCTGATTTTCAAAAGACACTATTGGTCGTTGGCTTGTCTTGTTTCAGTCCTTGATATTGATATTTCCTCGTATTAAATGAACTTTCAGCTTTTCAGAGTCTGACACAAGGTGCAATGTTTCCCATTGGTTTATTCCTTTTGCACGCTTCCTGGGATCGAGCACTTTAAGACATGGCAAAGATGGAAGTATTACTTGTTTAGGTAATATTCTTGACTTATGTGCAACGGATTCTTTTCAGTTGTCTTGACTTGACTACCTTTTCCCCAGGTGACTTGAGTCTGCTCCAATGATTGAGAGACTCATCTGTCACTTCAACTTGAGACTTGGTTATCTTGAGTTGACTTGACTGACACTTCTCACGATTGTGTCCAAATGATACTCCTTGATCGAGTTCTTGACTTCTCCTTCTTGCCATACTCACCGCTTTACAAAAAGCGTCTCCATTTTAGTCTTGATTGACTTCTTGCATATCCAGCATAGCTGACTCGACTCACCAGCAAATGTTCTATCTATTACAAGGAAAATGGGGTGCCAACTTTCTAGTCTAAGTTTTACATGGCATTCATCAAAATCTAAGCAATAAATTTCCTAACATAATATATATTCGTTGCTTATGTAGTATACATTTGTTGCTTATTAATTGCTTATGTAGTAAATGTATATGTGTTGCAATCATAGTGTATATTCTGTTTGCATCACGATGCTTGTCATGGAGCATGTAATAAAGTTATTTCTGGATTGTGATGGTGAGACGAAAATTGACTTTTGTTGGAACTATTTTGATTCTATAGTAATTATAACTGCTTTTATTTGCAGATATTGAGTGAATTTTTTTTCTCACAGTACTGTGTTGAAGACGATGATGGTAGTATTTTTTTCTAGGAGATAAGAGTGATTTTACTTTATTTTTATCGTGACTGATTTTCTATAGATGGTAGAAGATAATGGAAAAGATTTTCTTAAATATCCAACGTAAACGCCTTCTATTTTGTTGTAATGGACAAATTGTTTGTGGACTAATTCACCTTTACTTTAAGTTAATTAAGTAATAAATCATAATTTAACTTGTTAAATATAGGCCATTGAAAAATTCAGATCTACGGTTTGTATTTGTACATATGGACTCACCCTATGCAATGGTCTCATATAACTCTCTCCATATACACATATACTAGAACAACACCCGTGTGTTAGACGGATTTGTCAGAAAATAAAATTTGTGTCACAAACTCTGATAGTTAGAAGAGATCCAAAATAATAATTATAAATACTAAAAAAAAATCAAAATTTAGAAGAGTTCCATACAATCGTTCACTTCAAATTCTAAAAAACTTCTTTGTAAACTACATTATTTGTTCTATTTGAGAGTGTAACATCCTCGTCACAACAACGAATTTTCAAGCCGTATTAGTTTTAAATGGTTGAAAGAGTGCAATTTCAATCTTTGAATATTTTCTGGAAAGGGTAAAAAGCTATAAAATTGTTTATTTGTGCTAATTTCAAAATACTTGGCCGTAGTTTGCTTTTGCACAAAAGCTAATAAATTAGTTATGGTAAAAAATAATGAATCCTTGACATGCTTAAAAAAGATATTTAATATAATTGGTATACCCCCGTAAATGATTTAAATCACAATTAAAATTATAATATGTATTAGAGATAATAATTGAAATTATATCCTTGTTTTTTGTATCATAATAATATTTAAATCAGAATTTCTTTGCAAACTGAAAAAATATTTGCTATATTTATATCCTTGATTTTTGGGATTATTTAATTTTCTATTTAAATGTTTGATTGGATTATAATAGTTATATACGGAAATAGGAAATTTAATTATTAAGTTGATGATAAACTGATAGTAAATTGATATAGTAAATCAATTTATAATTGGAAGAATAAGGTGGTGGCATAGTGTGCCACGTGGCTAAATATGAAGGTGAGACATGGATTTGGAATAATAAGTTGTTGACACGTGTACCAAATTTCTCAGGAGAAGACATGTGGCAGTTTGTTTTTTCTTTTAGTATATAGGGTTGATATATATATATATATACATGGAGGAGTACATCAATTAATTTATTCATGGGAACAAATTTCTTATTCCAATTGTGTATTCCACTTCATATTTTATTCATCCAAACGAATGACACATGTCAGTGAGATCACGTGTTAATACCATTAAACAGTCAACTCATTTTTATCTCACTGATACGTATCATTCATTTGGATGAATGAAGCATGAATACTACAGGAAAATCGCCAAATAGCTACGGAACCCTGAAAATCCGTCACTAAAAGGTTTTGCGACAGATTATTTTTGTCTTTATCCAACTCGTCATTAATTTTGTAACGACGGACTAAGAAATTCGTCATTAAGATAACGACAGAAAAATCCATCGCTAATGGATAACAATATATCGCCAATTATGCACTGGAAAAACAACATGATGATAAATTAGTAATAACACAAATTTGTCTTTTAGATTGGAACTTAACGATGGATTTGTCAATCGTTACATTTAACAACGGACCACTCTGTCACTAATGTTGTCTTTTTAGTTAGCAAAAGCGAGGGATTTATTGTTATAATATACTAGTATTCGACCCATGCAACGCACGGGATGTAATGAAATGTGTTATTGAATGTAAATTGCGTGTATATATAAAGATTAAAATAAAAAAGAATGTATAATTGAAAAATAGAAACTCGAGAAAAATAAATCAAGGTAATAACCACATTCAATAATTACACATTTTGGAATATTTCCTTGTACACAACATTATTCGTCTGTTTGTTTTTCGATTTATCGTCTCCACAAACTAATATTTTCAGCCCCTTAGGATTCGTAACTGGAGAGACAACAACGTATAATTGACCATGATTAAAAACATGAATTTTCAAATACAGCCCACATTGGAGAGAGATTATCCTTAACTCTTGTTACATGAAAATAGGTTTTTGGATTTTACATGAGGTCGTAACATCTCTTTGTATCAAAATAATGCCCCACAAAATTGACACGTGTATGTTACATCGCCAACGTCCCAATATTATGTAAATAATTTAATGAAATATTAATTATTTAAATAATATTTTAATACATTTGATTTAAATTGATAAAAATATCTGAAAATAGTTATAATTACCAATGATAGTCAAGGTAACAGGCTCAATTAAGTGGGAATGAGTTACATCATTCAAAATATTTTCACTGATTATAGTATTTAATCCAGTCGCATCAATTTCATCATCATCATCATCGAGATTGAGATCAATGATCACCTTTGTGTTAGAGCGTCTATCGGGATATGTTACAGAGATATCACCAAATGAAGTGCCAACATTGTTGATATTTTTGCGAGATTAACCTTTCAAGCTGGGAACCTTGACTGACAAAAGTTAAATTACATGCGTCAAAGAAATCATATATAAGTACATGAATTATTTATTATTTTAAAAATGAACCGACAAAAAAAATATTGAATATACCATTTGTGATGTCACCAAGTGGTAAACTCGACAGTTGATAAATACTTCTATTCGATGAAACTTGCATATCAATTCTATTCGACAGATTCGAAGATGTGCCTACTGAAACTATATAGTTTTCTGAAAAAAGTCACTAAATGAGTTTGAGAAAATATAGAATTCATAAATTAATTTAAAATTTTAATTTAAAAATTTAACCAAAAATATTGAATTCATAAAAAACTTACAACTTTAATATAAAACATTAACAAAATATTAATTATTCAAAAACCATTCAATCAATTTATATAATTATTAAATTTTGGAATATATATAAATATATATGTAAAAAATTGCATAGTATATAATTAATGAATTTTATTTAACATTCCATTAATTTTAATAAATATCTAATTACAGATTTTAATTCTAATAAAAATTAAAATCTATTAGTGGAGCCCAAATATTATAGCCTTTAAAAAAACAGCCCAATCCTTTTTTTTTTTGAAAGAAAAAACAGCCCAATCCTATACAAATCAAATATAATTATTTAGCCCAAATAAAAAAGGCCCAATTAAATGTGTTAGTGTGTTACATTTGTTTAATAGGAGCACAATGTTTTTTCAGCATTCTTGTGCTCTTATATGGAACGTCCCACTCTTGCTGCATGTTGGGAAATCATTTTTAGATTTTGATGAATGCCATGTAAAATTTAGAATAGAAAGTTGGCACCCCATTTTTGTTGTAAATTGCATTGTAATAGATAGGGCTGGCCGAGCTGAGTTAAGTCAGCTATGGCAAGATATGCAAGAAATCAACTAAAGACTAGAAGGAAGACTCCGCTGTGAGGCAGCTGAGTGTGGAAAAGAAGAGAAGACAGAACTCGATCAAGGTGCAAATTGAGATGCAATGAGTGAAGTGTCGACAAGTCAACTCAAGACAACCAAGTCTCAAGTTGAAGTGACAGATGAGTCATCCAATGATTGGAAGCTGACTTGAAGTCACCTGGGGAAGTCAAGGAAATGCAGTCAAGTCGAGATAACTGAAAGAGATCCGTTGCACATAAGTCAAGAGAATTTCTTAAACAAGTAATACTTCCATACTGCCTTTCTTGAAGTGCTCACTCCCATAAGCGTGCAAAAGGAATAAACCAATAGGAAGATCGCACTGTGTCGAACTCAAAAGTCAATACTCATTCATACGAGGAAATGTCAATTTCAAGGACTGCAACAAGACAAGCCAACGACCACAAGTGTCTTTTGAAAATTAGCCTATCTCTTCAACGGGCAAATTTTCAAAAGAACACTATAAAAGGCTGAGGAATCTATTTGAGAGGTAGTTGGTTACCTTGACAATCAGAAAAACAAATATGAACAAGAAAAGCAATATATGTAACCAAAAATATTCTCAAATCATTCAAGTTCAATCCTCAAGCCTACATTACGAAGGAAATCAATCCAACACTCGCCTGTGAAGGAAAGACGACTTCAATCAGTTGAAGAGGAAATATTTGAAGAATCAAGGGGTCTACATTCCACGGAGGATTGTAGAAAGGTTCAAGGTCGAACCGTCTCAAGTTTTGGAGGGCTTCGTGATCAAATCCAAGAAGCTTGAGCAAGTGGGCTCAGTAGTAGTAGCAAGCGACTAACCCTGTGAAGAAGTTGAGTCGTGCACGAGAAGCCGATTGTGTGACCAAGGCATCTCTAGACTGAGTCCCAAAGGATCAAGTTAGCTGTGTGATCAAGACTTGCATCTGGACTGTTAACCACTTTGTATATTGATCAATACTTAGTGGATTTCTCCAGGAGTTGGAGAAGAGAGGAGTAGAAGAATTACCCCATCTTCGAACCTCTATAAAAACTTATTGTGTCATTTACATTTCAAAGACTTTAATTTACGCACATTACTCTAATATCTCACGATAAATTTGCTATCCAATTGCTAATCAACAAATTGCTAAAACCAAGCATTAAAACATATTTAACCAAAATTCAAGGGTGTTAAGTCTTCCAAAAAACATATCACAATCGAGTTAAGTCTTTAGCCAAAACAAATGAGTTATTCCATCTCTACAAATCGATCGAGTCTCATTGAGTGACTAACTCACGATTAACTAACTTAGCCGTCCACCAAGGACTCACTGTGAAGTATTAACTCAACATTTTAAAAGGACTAAATCGAAAAGTTGGTAAGGTTTATTCAACCCCCTTCTAAACCTTACACCCACACCCCTTGGGACTACAAGTGGTATCGGAGCGTTGGTTCATTGAACCTTCCGCACCGTTACTCGAACTAGATCTCTAAATTTTTCAAAGCTTCCTTTAGCACTTGATCTCTCAAAACTCTTCTATTCAAAGAAAGTTATTATCATGGAAGCAAATCGACACACATCCCTATGTTCACAATTGAGGAATTTGATGATTGGAAAATTCAGTATGCGAGCTCATCTATCAAAGATTACACGATGAAATGTGGATAGTAATAGAAGATGGGCCACTGCAAATCTTAAAAGTGAACACAAACAGTAAGGAGAGCTGCTGCACCAAGGAGAAGAGGATCTTGCTCCCAGACGCAGCGATGGTTGAAAAACAAGAGTGAATGGACAAATGATGACAGAAAAAGATATAACTTGGACAATGTGGCCAAGGATATTCTTTACAAAACTTTGGACAAAGCCATGTTCAACAAAGTCAAATCATGCAAAACGGCAAAAGAAATCTGGGACAAGCTAACCTTGATTTGTGAAGGCTCAGAGCAAATCAAGGAAAATAAACTATCTGTTGTTGTACAAAAATTTGAAAACTTTAAGATGTTTGCGGAGAAACCTTGGATCACCGGATGCTCGGTTCACGTAAATTACCAATGAACTATCCGCACTTGGAAAAGAATATACACGAAGAAATGTTCATGAAGATTCTAAGAAGTCTCCAACTGAGTGGGATATGAAAGTCATGGCCATGAGTCACTCCATGGACCTATCAAAGACATCCAACCATGAGTTATTCTCAGATCTCAAAGCCTACGAATTTGAGCTGAGAAGAAAAGACCAAGAGGAGACAGCTGTGCCCAAAACAACTGCTTTAATAGTTAAGGATGGTAAAAGAGCTGAGGTCAAAGAAGTCATTGACCAAGAGGAGATAGCCCTGATGGTTAAAAGGTTTAATAAGTTCTTCAACAAGAATTACAAGAGAGGCAAAGGTGAATCCTCCAGAAGACACTCAGCTCCCTCCAAGTCAAGGGAAGATAGGCCAACCAAGAGAGCAGAGCATCAAAAGATTAAGTATCAAAGAGCTGACAATCCAAGGATGGAAAGAACTGATCAAAAAGTTGAAAATCTATGCTGGAACTGCAGGAGCAACCCGGTCACTATGCCATTGATTGCCCATATCTTGTAGTCAACAAATACATGAATGAAGAGGAAAGAAACGTCTTGAGAGAAAGAAGACAAGAAAAGAGAAAGGCAATGTTGGTGCAGATCGCCGAGACAAACCAAGTCAAAAGACGCAGCAGACTCGGAGAGTAGTGAAGCAGACTACTCAAGTGACTCTGAAGAAGAAGCCTTGATCTGTCTAATGGCCAAGGAACAAAACCAACCTGACCAAGAAGATGAGGTACACTCTAACTCATCACACTCAGATACTAGTGATAGTGATTGTGACACACATACTTCATCACCCACTCCATCTTTATGATTCACTAGGCAAAATGATGAAAGACTTTGAACACATTAAATCCTCACACACACTACTAAATGAAGAAAACAACCTACTTAAAAGCGAAAACTCACAAAATTGACTAAGGAGCCGAGTACTCTAAGTCATATAGCCGATGAGAATAAAAGTTTAAAGGCCGAAAATGCTAAGTTAATAGCAGAGATAGCTGCTATAGAAAAGAGGGAGAATGACCTCAAAAATGTGATTGCCTCATTCACTAAGGCATCTAAATCCTTGGATGATCTCATTATGAGTCAAAGAGAATGTGGAGATAAGACAGGCTTAGGATTTAATTCCTCTGTGCTATGTCAAGCTCCAAAAATGATTTTGGAAAAAGGATCTTCAAGTAATGAAGCATCTCAAAAATCCAAAACTCCAAATGGTGCACACACATTTATTCCAAAGCAAAATCACAAGCAAACTGGCCTTGGTTATAAAGGAAAAGGAAAACAATTGAGTGTCTTTGAGAGGACAACGAGAAGAAATCCAGCCGAGTTCCTCAGCAAACTCCAAACAGGAAGTACTCTGTGAAGAAGAAACAGAGCTACCAAAAGCCCCAGAAATCCTATAAAAGGAATACATATGATGGGAATGGTAGAAATTATCCAAGCCAAGCTGATTGGAATAATGTGAACTATCGGCAAAAAAGATCTATGGAATATAAGCTGCGGCAAAGGCCTAAGATTCAAAGAAAGGCCATTCCAAAGGCAAAAGAGCTATCATCAAAGACACATATGCACTCGAGACACTATACTCAAAGATATCACAACTACCCAAACAAAGCAATTGCTAAAACACATACACAGCATACAGACAAAGAGAGAACAGTTGTATGAACCTAAAATCCCCAAGCAATTTGCTAAAATTAATTATGATTATGGCACGATAGATGGCAACCTCTTAGAGTCAAATCATTTGTCTATAGATTGGTTGGATCATCTTACAATACTAACCCCTCAGACCCGCACAAATATGGGTACCTAAAACCCAATTTCTTGATTGCAGTTCAATGAGCGGTGAGTGCTAAGGAACTGAACCTGGTACATGGATAGTGGTTGTTCGCATACACAACAAGAAACAAGAAAAATCTATCAAAATTCAAGGAGGTTAGGGTGCAAAAGTCATATTTGAAGGAAATGAAGCTCCGGGGAGAAATAAAGGCATTGGATCCATCAAGAAAAATGGATTAGAAATTACGATGTTGCATACGTTGAAGGCCTCAATTTCAACTTACTAAGCATAAGTCAACTCGTGACAAGGCTATAATGTTGGATTCAATATGGAAGTGTGTCAAATCAAGAACACCAATCTAATGAAGTAGTGTTGCAAGGATGCGACACAAAAGAACATGTATGTGGTAGATTGGTCAACTACAACACCAAGCTTGTTCGCTAGCAAAAAGCACGGCAATCAAGTTGGATGTGGCACAAGAAGGTTGAGTCACCCGAACTTCAAAAGAATTAACAAGCTTGCAAGGAGCAATCTCGTGGAAGGACTCTAGACTCGAGATACAAGAAGGAAAGTGTATGTGATGCATGCCGATGGGAAAGCAAATCAAATCATCATTCAAAGAAAAGACATGTCCATCTTCAACAAGAATCGCACCTTTTTGCTACATATGGATCAATTTGGTCCATTGAACCAAAGTATAAGTGGGAAGAAATACACTTTGGTGGTAGTAGATGACTACTCAAGATACACATGGACAATATTCATGTGTAAGAAGAAAGAAACTCTGCGAAACTACCACAAATTGATGAAGAGAATCCAAAATGAGAAGAGTCAAACCATTATAAAAATAAGACTGACGGAGGAACCGAGTTTGTCAATGGTATAATAACTCGATATTGTGTTGAAAATGGTATTGGTCATGAATTATCAGCTACAAGGACTCCACAAAGAAATGGAGTTGCGAGAAGAAGAAGGAAATGAACTCTCAAAGAAGTAGCAGGACCATGTTAGCCAAGCAGGTCGCTAAAAGATTTTGGGTCAAGCAATAAACACACAAGATGCTATACTCAAAATAGATGCATGATAAACAGACGGTGACAAAGACTCCTATGAGATTTGGGCCACAGGAGAAAGCCAAATGTTGCATATTTTAGAATATTTGGATGCAAATGCTTCATCCATAACAATGGCAAGGACAATTTAAAGGCTTTTGATGCTAAAGGCGATGAAGGTATCTTTTTGGGATACTCACAAAAGCAAAGCCTCTGAGTGCTCAACAAAAGGACAATGGTTATCTTGGAGAATCCATTCATGTGGTGTTTGATGAACCCAATGTAAATGGAGAAGACATTGAAGAGTCACCGTGATAAGTTTGAATCAACCAACCATGCGAAGAGTCCCTATGTTGAAGCCAAGTCGGAATTAAAAACCCGTAAGAAGATGAGATAGCCGAGTCTTAAAGACAAATGGAAAATCTGCGACTAAGTGATGATGAGAGAGAGCCGATCAAAATAACACAGCTGCAAGACGGCTGAATCCAGCTAACTTACTCCAACCTGATGTAAGATGGCTGAGAGACCATCCACCAAAACTAATCATTGGAGATGTAAGAGAAGGTGTAAAAACTAGATCCAAAACCCAACAAGAAGCTATGTTCACTTGTTTCATCTCACAAATAGAGCCAAAAGATGTGTCACAAGCTCTGGATGACACACATTGGATTCAAGCCATGTAAGAAGAGCTGAATCAGTTTGAAAGAAACAAAGTATAGGAATTGGTTCAAAGACCTATCCATCAAAATGTTATTGGCACTAAATGGGTGTTCAGAAACAAGATGAATGAGGAAGGTTCTATGGGAAGAAACAAAGCAAGATTGGTAGCCAAAGGGTATTGCCAAGAAGAAGGAATAGATTTTGATGAAACTTTTGCTCCTATGGCAAGATTGGAAGCCATAAGGATGTTTCTTGCCTATGCAGCTCACAAGAACTTCACTGTATATCAAATGGATGTGAAGAGCGCATTTCTCAACGGTTTATTGGAGAAAGAAGTATATGTTGAGCAACCTCCAGGATTTGAGCAGAAGACTCTTGGAGATAAGGTATACAAACTCAAGAAAGCTTTATGTGGATTGAAACAGGCACCCAGAGCATGGTATGATACATTATCACAATTCCTGACTGAGAACGGATTCACAACAGGCAAAGTGGATAGAACACTCTTCAGAATTCAAGATGGAAAGAGTATACTGCTTGTTCAAATATATGTGGATGACATCATCTTTGGATCCACAAACAAAGAGCTGTGTGATAAATTCTCAAATCTTATGCAAAGCAAATTTGAAATGAGCATGATGGGAGAGCTAACATTCTTCCTTGGACTCCAAGTAAAACAACAAGGATGGAACCTTCATAAGTCGACAAAATACACCGAGAGATTTAATGAAGAAATTTGGTATGGAAGAGAAGTCTTCGTGAAAATACTAATGAATACATCAATCAAAATGGATATGGATGCAGATGGCAAGCCTGTGGATCAAACAAGATACGAGCACTTATTGGATCACCGCTTCTATCTTACAAAGCGGCCGGACATCACCTTTTTGTGTAGGTGTATGTGCAAGATTTCAATCGCTCCAAAAGAAAGCCACATGATCATAGCCCAAGAGAATCTTGAGATATTTGAAAAGAAGCCAAGAAGTTGGCCTATGGTATCCAAAGGAAGGTGGATTCAAGCTAATTGGTTACTCGACTCGACTATCTTTGGATGTAGAGTTGATGAAAAAAGTACCTCAGTACATGTCAAATGCTTGAAATAGGCTAATTTCATGGTTCAAAGAAGCAAAATTCAATAGCTACCTCCACAAATTGGACGCATACATAGTCGCGGCAAACGTTGTTGCCCAAGTCTTATGGATGTGACAAAGAATGAGAGAGATTATGAAGTTGAAGAAAAGGAAATTCCAATTATGTGTGATAACACAAGTGCAATTGCAATCACTCAAAATCCGTGTTGCACTCAAGAACAAAGCACATTGATGTCGATATCACTTCATAAGAGATCATGTTGAAAAGAAGGACATCACCTTGGAATATATCTCAACCGATAAGCGATTGGACATATTCACAAAACCATTATGTGAATCAAGATTTGAAGAACTCAAGCATGAAGTAGGGTTAATTGAGCTGAGTTGACACTCAGAAGAGTCAAAGAAAAGAGATGGAATATGAAAAGATGAAAAAGGGCTGAACTCTTGAATCATCTAAGTGAATCAGCCGGATCGGAGAATCAGCTGTGTCAAGTTAACTGGCAGCTGAGTACCTATGTGCAAAGAGAGAAGAGTTAAATCAGCTAAGGAATCAGCTGAGTCATTTATGAGCAAAGTGACAAAAACACATCGTTTTTACTAAGCGGGAATGTTTTTAAGAATGACGTCAAGATAATTATGATGTGTACAGTCAAAAGCTGCACACAAAGCTTTTGATTGGATATAAATGCTGCCGCATTAAATGCGAGAAATTAAATGTTAATCGGCGTGCAAAATCTAAGTCGTTGATCTTGATCAAATTTCAAAAACCACCCGCACGTCCTTTCATAACCCATACATATACCGTTTCTTCCAATTTTCTCTCACTTTACCAAAACTGTTCATCTCTATCTCAAAGGCAAAGAAAGAAATTGTCTCTCAAAACCCTACAAATCCTCAAGTTCATTTTCAAAGTTTCATTCGGTAAAACATCGAGAAATGGCATCTACTCATGATTTTGTTAAGTTGGGAAAGCAAATACACACTGGGTCTACTGTGGATTTCGACGGCATGATCAAACAGGGGTCTGACGACACCCTCGTGAAGAAGATAGCAGAGAAGCTGGAAAAGTCAGGACTGAAACCGTTTTTGACGATGGAGTTTCCGTTGACCTACGTGGAAGAGGTCGCACAGTTCTACGTGAACGCTGAAGTTCACAATGAGGGCATCAAGTCCTCTGTTCACGGGAAAGAGTTCACCATCACTGCCAAGGATCTGGCAGAACACTGTTTGTTGTCGGCGGAAGGAGTGCCGGAGATTTATGAAGCTGATGTTAACCTGGTTGTTGCTTGGAAGGAACTAGCCAAGCCCGACTGTGCTGCGAAGGTTGTCTACGCAAATGGTGAGAAGTCATTGAAGGAAGACTACCACAAGCTGCTAGATATTGTTGCCAAGTGTGTGGGCATCAAATTTGGAAGCTTTAATCAGCTATCCAAAACCAAACTGATCATGATGGTTGCGATCATAGAAGAAAAGAAGGTGAACTGGGCTGAGTTTGTATACAGCAGACTCTGCCAAAATGTTGGGAATAAATCCTTCAAGAAGGATGGTTCGTTTGGAGGATCCCTGGGGTATGGCCTAGTGATTGGCCGGATGATGGAAGTAAAAGGAGTCCCTCTTTGACATGGAAAGGCGTTCCATGTTAACAAGAAGATGTTCTAGTCTAATCTCTCCGGAGCACAGAGAGAGCTTATGCCAAGAGAGCGACACGAGTGAGGGGGAATCGATTGGCCCTCAAGAAACATTGTCTCCTCCTCTCCCCCGGAAGAAGGTTGCCCTGCAAAGCAAAGAAACAAAAAAACAAAAGATGCCCCCCCCTGCCCGAAGTCACCGTCCGCAGGCCGTGTCTCTTGCCCTGCAGCCCCTGATGGAGAAGGAACCGTTAATCCCTTCTCCAAAGATTAAAAAGAAGAGGATCACAACAAGGAAGGCAAAATGCTTAAGACAATTGCGGGCATTTACCTTCGACGAACCAGAGGAAGTAGAACCGGATATTCCTCCGGTGAAAACCAAAATAAGAAGAAAAATCTTCAAGCGCTCCGAGCTTGAGAAACCGGAGACCTATTTGGAGAAGTAGAGTCTCCGGAGATTATAGATGAAGAAACAAAGTCTGCTCAAGCCAATCAAGAGAGGAAATTGAAGACATAGTAGTCGTAATCGAGCAATTTGAGACACAAGAAGAATCGAGAAAGCAAACTCTCCCGTTGGGACAGGGGTTGTATCCCCTCCCCGCAAATGCACGCCATCGAGGTGTGGGGCACCAAAGTTTGCTACCTTCAATCCCCGAGAATGAGGGACAACAGGAGAAGATGATAAAGATGATGATGATATAATGATCTTATCCCCACCATATCCAGATATCCAAAATTGTCTGCGAGAATGGAGGAAGTGGAAGTTGAGTCGATCCAGGGAATAGTTCCAAAGACCGAAATTTGTTGAAGAAGAAGGCGAACTATTGAACTTTCTCGGATTGACCAATGTAGTCCAAGACCGGATGAAGAAAATCGCATGATATCTTGCAGTCTTCAAGACAAGGAGAAGCGGAGATCGGCAGAGGAAGCTGAGGCTCGTGAAAAGCCCAATATTTGTCCCTTTCCTGGAACCACTGATCATACACATACTCATCTTGACATCCTCTCTGGGAGTGATGAGGATCTGGATCCTCGCCGCCGCTGAGAAGAATTGCGTCATGCAAAGAAGCCATGCGGAAATCCAGGAACCTGCGCATGAGCAACGGTTATTAGAAGGACCGGGGAGTCTTCCACATCACGCTTGAGATCGATCCGATGGGAGTGGTGCAAAGATATTGCCACGATTGTTCTGCCACCACTTCTCCACTCACTCGAGAAAGAAGGTGTTAAGGAATCGATGAAACCGGGATTGTGGGGACCCCATCGAGCCTACAACTAATGAAGGTGTCTTACCACCGCCCCAATGGATGACTACTCAAAGGGAACAAATGAGTCCGGAGACGAGTGACCTCATTCCAAGTCACTCACCGGTGTGCCACCAGGGGAAACTCCTCCACCGCAGCAAGGTCGGAGGATCTGCAACGACTCCACAACGAATCTTGGAGGCGAAGTGGAGAAGGAACAACAAACGGATACACAACAAGTTGTCACCGACGAGGCTCGAGATAGTTAAGACATGTCTCACCAAGTGCCAATCGCTTCTGCGGCCAATGACGTTGTTGGTGCGGTCGAGGCCGGCACGTAAGGAACGCCCGGGAGTTAACACTGGCAATGAAAGTGCAATCCATGGAGTTGAGACTCAGTGGATGCCACCTCGAAAGACCCCAAGACAAATGACACCGGGGGGATCGAGCCCAAAGCCTCGCCGCAGCTTGAGATGCGGGGAGGTAGTGAAGGCCAACGGGAGGTTGAGACTTCCCTGGGGTAAAGAGACTAACGCACATAACATCCCTCCTACTATCATTGATCCATCTAAAAAGGAGATAAGTGCTCTTCATGATTCCCAAGACCATCCTGATGTAACCTTTTCCGGATCCGAAGGTGAAGACGAAGTTGAGTCATCCCCTATTGCCAATCCAAAAGACTCAGCTAAGGATGTTCTCCCAAGCACGAGTAAGTCCGACCTTAAAGCTACTCGCCAAACCTTTAATTTTGATGATGAGCCACCCTTGGAAATCTCATCATCGTCCGATGACGCTTCCGATATGGCGAGGACCAAATAACTCATAAGGAAAAATCACCGAGACCGAGCGAAGCTATTAAGACAAATTGAGGCTCGAAGCAAGTCGGGTCAACTTCACAATGCACCCCCAAACAGAGTCAACAAATAAGGCTCCCAAGCTGCGCAAAGAGATCGACTCCACCGGAACTTCACAAGCACAAGTTGTCATTCAAGAGATTCCGTTGCCCGTGATGATTCGTTTGAAGAATCATTTTCCTTCTCTCTGGAAGTACTGACCTTCCCAAGAATCACCTCGAGATCAAGAACGTTTCCATAAACTCGATCCCGTTATTCCAACAGATACCATCATCCCAAACTTTGACTTTGACGCCGCTTGGCCGCCACCGAGACAGTAAGTGATAGCGAGGTTCGAGAAGTTTTAAGGCCATATTTGCAGAGATAGAGAAGATGGAGAGGCACCAGGCCTCACCGGACATGAGGATCGATAACCGGACGCAAATCTTCTGCCGATCCGCGAGGAATAATTGTTAGGATCCGGGAATGGTGGCAACAACAACAAACAATGCGCGTAGAACAAGCTCGATATTTGAGGACATTGTTCAATAAATCGCTAGTCCTCAAGCGCCGAGAATGCTTCACGATCTGACAAGAATGCAAGAGAACATCGAATCGAATGCATGAATCTCACCACACAGAGATGAAGGCTGTTGCGTGAATACAATAAGAAAGAGCTCATGTGCGTAGAGGAGAACATGGATCGGAAGTTCACCTCCTCATGGCTGAAATGAAGGCGGTGACAGTGAATCTAACGCCACCGCTCGACTTCCGTGCGGATACTCCAGCGTGAGACGAAGCATAACTCACTATCGATCGCTTAGATTTCATGATTGCTAGCTTGTTTCCAGGGGTTCCTCTCTTCTTTGATGATGCCAAAAAGGGAAGAGGAATACCTAAAGGCGTTGAAAGGATCTGAAGGCGAAAAGGAGAACGCACTGTGAAGGGAAAGAAAGGCCGAGAAACGAGAGAAGAGAGAAGAAAAAGGAAAATCATTGAGGGGAAGGCTCGAAAGATATGACCTTGATGATTGCTAAAACCCCCAACAAGGTCTTGTCACGGTGATATCATCAACAAACTCCCCGTGACTCTGCCGCTCCAACATCCTCGGTAGCATCCATGGCCGAAAAGAGAAAGATAGTTGAAGCGAGGGGATGAAGGAAGTGGAAGGAAAGATGGATGCCCGAGTTATGGATATTCTCGAAACAACATGGAGGCATTCCAATGCAGGAGAGACACCTATGTCATTTCGCACGCGTCGGAACCGAGCCAAGATCTCGTGATGAATTCAAGACGCTCGCATCAGGGTTACTTCGTAAATATGTCTCTATGGCCCGAGCTTGGGATTTGTATTGGGAAAAAGGCCTCAAGCTATGTGAAGAAGGCGACGAAGCGGCCAGACTCACATGCAAAGACAATCACTCTGTTGGTCACTCTGCTAGTCACTCACCGAAAAAGAAGGCCCCAAAAGACAATACACGCCCGAGGAAGGAAGAAGAAGAAGAAGTAGTGGTGGAGGAAGAGGTTTCAGACCTAGACCTCTACCCAAAAACATTGAGTACATAGATCCAGGCAAGAAAGGAGGGATCTATTGGGCTGGATTCGATGAACTAGCCAACCTGCAAGTGGCTAAGAATAATCTTTGAGTATGTGAAGAGGATTGAAGAAGAAAATAGAAGACAAACTCACCATTGGGGAAAAGACAAGAAAGAAAAAAGAAGAGATGAAGGCTACCGAAAGGCTTATGATGAGAAAAAGAAGGAGGTCAAGATGAGAAGAAGAGAAAAAGGTCAAGATGACAGAGCTGAAGAAGAGGAAAGAAGGAGACAGCGATGGAGATGAAGTGTTATTGTTCACCCCTTCATGTATTTTACTATGTAAATACATCTTTATATAAGTCTTACGTACATCGAATAAAATTGTATAATTTCTATACTTGCGTAGATATAGAACAACATGGTTACCTTAAGTTACATTTTAGCGTTGATACACTCTGTAGAACAACACCGTAAAGAACAAGAATGTTATGATCAATAAAAGATTGATTCTACGATACATTCAACGATTCTACATTGTCTGCATGCGTATCTTTGTTGTTCAATTATTGAATGAATGTTTTAAGTTTTGGCATCATCAAAAAGGGGAAATTGTTGGGAAATCATTTTTAGATTTTGATGAATGCCATGTAAAACTTAGAATAGAAAGTTGGCACCCCATTTTTGTTGTAAATTGCATTGTAATAGATAGTAAATGGTCGAGTGAGTTAAGTCGGCTATGCAAGATACGCAAGAAATCAACGAAGACTAGAAGGAAGACTTCGTTGTGAGCGGCTCGGTGTGGCAAAGAAGAGAAGAGGAACTCGATCAAGGTGCACTGAGATGCTGAGTGAAGTGTCGATCAAGTCAACTCAAGGCAAAAGTCTCAAGTTGAAGTGATGGATGAGTCATCCAATGATTGGAAGCGACTTGAAGTCACCTGGGAAGTCAAGGAAATGCGATCAAGTCGAGATAATCGAAAGAGATCCGTTACAGTAAGTCAAGAGAATTTCTTAAACAAGTAATACTTCCATCTTGCCTTTCTTGAAGTGCTCAGTCCCAGAAGCGTGCAAAAGGAATAAACCAATAGGAAGCACTTTGCACCTGTGTCGAACTCTGAAAAGCTGAATACTCATTCATACGAGGAAATGTCAATTTCAAGGACTACAACAAGACAAGCCAGCGACCACAAGTGTCTTTTGAAAATTAGCCTATCTCTTCAACGGGCAAATTTTCAAAAGAACACTATAAAATGCTGAGGAATCTATTTGAGAGGTAGTTGGTTACCTTGACAATCAGAAAAACAAATACGAACAAGAAAAGCAATATCTCAGAACCAAAAATATTCTCAAATCATTCAAGTTCAATCCTCAAGCCTACATTACGAAGGAAATCAATCCAACACTCACCGTGAAGGAAAGACGACTTCAATCGGTTGAAGAGGAAACATTTGAAGAATCAAGGGGTCTACATTCCACGGAGGATTGTAGGAAGGTTCAAGGTCGAACCGGTCTCAAGTTTTTGGAGGGCTTCGTGATCAAATCCAAGAAGCTTGAGCAAGTGGGTTGTAGTAGCAAGGCAAAATACCTGTGAAGAAGCCGAGAGTCGTCGAGAAGCCATTTGTGTGACCAAGGCATCTCCGCATCGAGTCCCAAAGGATCAAGTCACCGTGTGTGATCAAGACTTGATCCGGACCGTTAACCACTTTGTATATTGATCAATACTTAGTGGATTCCTCCGGAGTTGGAGAAGAGAGGAGTAGAAGAATTACCCCATCTTCGAACCTCTATAAAAACTTATTGTGTCATTTACATTTCAGCACTTTAATTTCTGCACATTACTCTAATATCTGCTAAAACCAAGCATTAAAACATATTTAACCAAAATTCAAGGGTGTTAAGTCTTCCGCTGAAAATATATCACAGTCGAGTTAAGTCTTTAGTCAAAACAGCTAGTCTGTTGAGTGACTAACTCTGCTAATTAACTAACTTAGCTGTCCACCAAGGACTCAGCTGTGAAGTATTAACTCTGAACGTTTTAAAAGGACTAAATCGAAAAGTTGGTAAGGTTTATTCAACCCCCCTTCTAAACCTTACACCCACACCCCTTGGGACCTACACTGCACATGATCAAGACACGTGTCCAGATGGAGCACAAAAAAATGATCCAAATTTTCACCCTTCCAAATAAACACATTTTTAGGGTTGATTTGCACCCTTCCATATCGGCGCCCCATCCTTTCAAAAAATACATCTCCACCCATCTCCTGTCATCTTCTCCGTCTATCTTCAAAACTAACGACAATTTGTGTCAAAATCTTGTCGGCGGACAACTGTTCTTAGTCGGTCGAAAATTTCAGCCACAAAAGGTAAAATATTTATATATATTTTTGTTTTTATAAAATATACAGGGCTTTTCGTTTCAAAAATGTTCCAAAAATTTTCGAGTAAACTTTCAGTTTTTCAAGCCCAATTTTTTTTCAAAATTTTTATTTATATGCTTATTTTTTATGTTTTTTTTCAAGATTTTGAAAATATACAACATAGATTTAAATGTACCAAAAATGACTTCCTAGTTGCATGTATTTATACACCTAGATTTAAGTTAAAAGTGGTAGATCTACCATTTTTGTTGTCCACCCGAACCATAAAGAAGAACAGACTCGACCAAGCTCCTCACGGCGGAGATGATATCCACGGTAAGAAGGAAAATGTTTTTTATGACTTTTTTTTAATTATTAAAATCTTGAAGTCTCTATCAATATGGATTTGATTAGCACTTAGATTTGTCAAATTATAAAATCTTAGCACTGTTACGCATATCTACAAAATTGATTCCTCGCAATTATTCGAAATGAGCTCCGGTTGGTAGTTGCAATTTGCTAAAGTTTAAGTTCGTATGCGCGCGCGCATATATATATATATAGGGAGAGGGTTATATGAGACCACCTCATAGGGTGAGTCCATAGGGACCAATCCTAGCCATATATCTAATTTTTTCAAGGGTTGCGATTTAAGAGGCAAAATTACAAATTACAAGCTTGTTAATTAAACACAAGGGGTAAATTAGTCATCCTCTCAAATCAATATTCATGGGATTCACGGTATTCATGGGATTCACGCAATCCTTCCAAATCTCAAAACAAAATCACGTAACAAACCTACTGCTTCTTCTTCAACATTCTACTATGAAAAATCATTCATCTTTCATATGAAGATGTAATTTGTTGCTTATATAGATGTGTCATGGTGCTTTTAGATATATTAACTACATAAGCAAGTCATTAGCAACAAATCCATACTACATAAGCAACAAGTCTATACTACATAAGCAACTAATATACACTATGTATGCACTACATATATATTAACTACATAAGCAAGTCAAGAACAACCCCATATTACATAAGCGGAAGCAGTTCTATACTACATAAGCAACGAATATACACAACGTATGCACCACAATTACATTAACTACATAAGTAAGTCATAAGCAACAAACCCATACTACATAAGCAACAAGTCTATACTACATAAGCAATGAATATACACTACAAATGCACCACGATACATTACCTACATAAGCAAGTCATAAGCAACAAACTCATACTACACAAGCAACGAATATACACTACATATGATACACAAATATATTAACTATATAAGCAAGTAATAAGCAACAACCCTATACTACATAAGCAACAAATATACACTACATATGCAATACAAATATGATTAAATTACACATGCAATATGGTTATACTACACATGCAATATGATTATATTACATAAGCGATTAACAATAGAATACACTTTACGGAGATAAAAAAAGTGAACATGAGGGATATGGGTTACTCAATAATCAAAACCACGTGCGGCGTGAAAGGAGGAAACAAATTGAACGTGATTGAGATCTCATCAAATCTCAATAATCGATTCTATATTATAAAATGACCACCCTACCCTTTTTAGTTGTTGAAACAAAAAAATAAATATAAAACCCCTAAAAAATCGGACCACCCAAAAATATTAATCTATGGTTAGGATTGGGTCCTATGGACTCACCCCAAAAATGGGAGGACCTATTTGATCCATATCCTATATATATATATATATATATGTGTGTGTGTGTGTGTGTGTGTGTGTTTATATATGTTTATTTTATTGTATACTAGTTTTTTGCCCGTATGATGCACTGATTTATACTTTTAAGACGTCCGTTTTGTATTAGTTCTATGCATTATATCTCTTGCATTATAATAATTTTAATATAGCATCCAAAAATAAACGTGAAAATAGTACTTAATATGTTTTTATTGGTTAAGCCAAAAACAAAAAATATCATACCTCAAAATCATAAAAAAAAAAAATACATTCAAAATTGTGTATTTGTATTCGATCTTTGAAAATTGATTTTTCATAAACCGCACAAACACACCTTCATCGCCCATTTCATTTTAGCCATGTTTAGATTCCAATAAGTGTGAAAATATGTGTTATATTTTTTTCAAGGTTGTAGTAGTAAATTCAGAAGTAAATTTATTTTCCAAAGTTGTTCGTATGTGTAGTAATACATAGTTTGGCAATATTATTGATTTTATTATATTTATATTTTTGGAGATATTTTAAATTTTTTTGCCATTTTGTCATGAATTTTATTTATTCACATGGTTAAGTCAATTTTAATTTTTTGATATTTTGTTGTGGGGATTTGTATTGTATTATTTGGATTTTTCTATTATTATATTCTATTTGGGTTCTTATATTAGGTATTTTTTAGACTGTGCGATGCAAGAGCTGTATTTTTATAAAAATATTTTTTAATGATTGAAAAAAGTTTAAAATTTCATTATATAATTAAAATGAAAATAATTAATTTGATTATAAATCATATGATTAAACAACATAAAATAAACTATATTTTTTAGTACACATAAAAATAAACTATTAAAAACTATGAAAAAACTTTTTAAATACACTATTGATAATAGCTTTTATGAATATGAATTGTCTATATATTTGAGTATATTTATCTATAGAAAAGTAAAAGTTTGGAAAAACAATTAACTGTCTGATGCTGAATATTTAATGTAATATTTTTCAATGCAATCAAAATAAAGTCATTTCAAATGTCAATATATTTTAAATTTTAGAAAATTGAAAATGTGATAGAATAACTATAGGAATTAAAAAAAAATCATGTTTATATTTAGCAACATCATTTTATGAGAAAATAAAATATTACAAAAATAAAATATTATATTTTATATATACACATATATCAAAAAAATATCAAACAAGACAAACACATCTAATAGTTCAAATGCATGACTTTAAAAGATGAATATTAAAATACATTGGTAAATATGAAAATAATTTATATTACCATGAAAAGTACGTTAATAAATATAAAAAATAATTTTGCATATATAAAAACTATTATGAATATATTCATAATAAATAAAAATTTAATTTCTTTTCACATGAATATATAAAATGCTATGTGTGGATATATTTAATATATAGAAATTTATACGTATAATATTTGGATACATAGTTTGAGATATTTTCTCAAATTAAATACATTTTTTTATTGAATTAATCAACTTAAATATAATTCTATATAACTATGAAGAAATTGGATAAACTCATTTAACAACTATACATATATCATAAATAATCGAAATATATGAATA